>JAKFQP010000045.1:4134731-4164536 GCA_023375905.1 Nycticorax nycticorax
TAGCACTGAGGGTCTCCTTAGCTCTACACTAGGGTGAGATGAGGAGGGGGAACTGGTTTACAAGTGAGAATCAGGCTCAGGCTGAAACTGTTTTGCTGACTTCGCAAGCAAAACTCCCTGTAACTTACCCACAGGGAAGACACTCCCCTTGTGTATGTTTGCTCCCTACACTCTTTGTCAACACAGTGAGACACTGCGTGCAGTTGTCCATCTGTTATGCTGTCTCAGTACAATACCAATCACCAGTGTGTGGTGGTGTTGCTTTTGCAAAAGCAAGAGAAACTTTCATGAGTAAACAGGTGTGTGGGGGGGTTCCTTATAAAATGCAGCCCAAATTGGCACAACATTGATTTTTACTTCCCCCCCCTGCCACCTGCCTCTCTTCTGGTAGTGCTGGATTGCTCTCCCAGCCCCTGTGTTACAGGTTAGGGTTTTCTTCAACCTCTGCTCAGGCAGCAAGGGTGGATGATGTCCACTCCCAACCTCAAAATGGGAGCAGGGCTTCCCTGGATGGGGGTGAGGTGGTCAGGAGCAGCTGCTGCCCACTGTGGGCTGGGAAGGGGTGGTGGTGCAGGTCCTCCCCATTCCCTGGTGGCTCCTCCCAGGGTTCACGCCATGCAGACCTGGGCCCGGCTTATTATTAATTAATAACAAATTAATTACTTTATGCTGCAATAAAACTGCTTCACAGTTCCCATAGGGAACTGGGACTGCTATTCATTATATTCCTAATGCAGTAAACACGCAAATGCAAAAAGCCAGCTCATAATAGTAAATATAGCCATCCTGGATAAATGTGGTAGAGATGATAGGTATTTTTTTTCCTTGAAGAGTTTCAAAGAAGAGTTAAACATTGTTCTGTAACAGCTGAGGAAAACAAAAAGAAGGCCTCCACACTTTGCATTGGTATGAATGAGAACTGAAAACCATTTCACTTTACAGAGAAAATGAGACTTTTTCTCTAAAATTGACATTTTGATAATCAAAACCAGATTTGCACCAGCAAAGCTGAGTAATTTTTAAATGGTGTTCTTTTGCTTAAATTGCTTTCCAGAAAACAAACAAACAAACAAACAAACAAAACAATCCCCCCAACTTTTTGTTTCCATTTTTTCTCTTGCTATAAAGGCTTTTCACTGGAAAAGGTAAAGAATGGATCAGTGCCAAGTCTGGGTGGGACTGTGATCTATAGTGAATTAGTAACAGCAAAGTAAAGTACCCATGCTGTGCACTGAAAAAAGAGGGGAAGCTGGTCTAGTGGTGTAGGGAACTCAAGTCCTGCTTTGCAGAAGGTCAGTGAAGGACATACAACCCACACCGCTATCACAGCCTCCCAGGAAACATGCCCATGAGGTGTTCAGGCACCACCACACGGCGCGTTGTAAGATGTGAGTGCCAGCTCTCAACCCCGTTGGAGCTGCAGAGGAAGCAGGGGTTGTGGCTGCAGACTTCCTTGGGAAGTACCACAGAGCTTCATCTAGGGCCTCAAAGATTTTACAAGTGGAGCTGCAGCAGCTCACAACCTCCTGGGATTTATCCAGAGAGGGGATGCTACCAGGGTGTCACATGCTCGGCTCCTCCATATGATTCCCTTCAATGGGGAAAGACACTCAGGCATTTGTTGTTATTTTTGGCTTGGGCAAGCGGTTTCTGGAATGGCTTTTCAGAGCAAAAATGAGAGACACAGTCTCCATGCTCCAGAACTGACTAGATGAAGTGTGATGTGCTGGAATGAGCGAGGAATGTGAGAGAGAAAGCAGAACAACAACGCCAAGGACTTTCTGCACTTAGGCACTGAAGTGCTACCGCTGCTTTTCAGTAAGGTCTGCCTTTTCATCAGGTATCAGCAGCATTGGTATGAGCATCGCTGCTGTTGCCTGCCTGCCTCCTTGCAGAGCTTGCGGAAATGAATCTTGCTTCTCAAGCATTAGGAGTTACTGTGGAAGTCAGCAGTATTAACTCCATTTGATAGGCACAGTGTATCAAACCAGGGAAACCTGGTGTGCTTTTTGCAGCGGAGACCTGCAATGAGACAACAGCTTCTCTAGACAGAGCTCACATATTTTGAACATTATTTTCAAGATAACAGTGGTAAAAATATTTGTGCTGGTGGGTGATAGAAGCCACAGGCATTAATGCAGCTGCCGTCACTGCCATGCTGCTAGTTAGTCACCACTAAATACCAGCATAATGACACAGTGAGAAGCTTGAACATGTTCAGCTTGGTGAGTCCTTTCAGCGCTTTGCAGACTGAACCATTTTATGGCAGCAGCTCCTAACCCCAGGGAATTGCTGCCACCGCATCCTAGGTTATGTGAGTGCAAAATGGCTCTCCAGCTCTTTATGCCCAGGACACAGTGCTCATCAGCACCCTTGGAAGGAAGGAAGCATAAATTACCCACAGTGCCTCTCCTAAGCACTGGGTTTGTAGAAAAAGTATATTTATTTGGAATGAGGAGACCACCGCGCATTTAAGTCCTACTCCTATTTTGTCATCCACTCAGAGCAGGATGATGGCCACATCCTTGGCCCCACTGGCACAGCATGAAGCTAGTCCTTGCTGTGGCGGTGCTGAACCAAGAATCATAGAATCATAGAATCATCTAGGTTGGAAAAGACCTTTAAGATCATCATGTCCAACTGTTAACCTAACACTGCCATCCCACCACTAAACCATGTCCCTAAGCACCTCGTCTACCTGTCTTTTAAATACCTCCAGGGATGGGGACTCGACCACCTCCCAGAATTCAATTCCCAAGAATTCAAGGATGAATTCAAGGATGATGATCCATTCCTAGAAAACCAAAGAAAGCAGCTCTGTGAGTGCAAAACCAGTAGTGTGCTCCACAGTGTGTGGTATATCCAACACTATTCAGCAGAAGGGGTTCATGGGGGGAGGGAGGGGTATATTTGACATTGACCTCCAACCTAGACCTAGCAACTGGTCCTATCTAGAATGGCCCAGATGTTGCACTTCTTGCTGTCACCCTTACTAAAAGGCAAGCAAGTCTTTCAGGACAGACATCAGGAGATCATCAAGTCTGCCTTCTGGGCCCCTCGGCTGTATCTAGATTATTCCCAGTGGAAGTTTACTTAACCTGCTCTTAAAAGACATCCTCTGAGAGAGGCCCCACCTCTTCTACTGCCTCACTGCTGTAGGAATATTTCCCTTCAGGTCTAGTCCAAGCTTCATTGCCACAGCTTGAACCCATCACTCCTCCAGTTGTAGAGATTTATTCTTTTTCTCTCCCTCTCCTTCTTAAGTATTTGAAACTTTTGGTCATGTCCATCTTGAATCTCTTCTAGTCTCAACAGATAAAGTCTTTCTCCCAGACTGCCACTTTCTAGACTTCTCATTATTTCCACTGTTGTGCTGTGGACTGGGAATGGTTTCCAAAATGGGATAAAGTACTGCTGCCATCCAGTGGAGAAGGGAATTGCTTTGGGTGTGTTGCTTGTGAAAACCCTGTTCTCACATTACAAACTTACTTTCTTTTTCTTCTTTTCCCAACAGCAGCACACCACTGCTGTCTCCTTTCAGCTTCTGCTTCACAAGGACCCTGATCAGCTGTGGCTTCCTGATTCCATCAGGTGGTGGAAAGCCATCTCCACAGTTTGCATGCAAGTCTGCCTGAACTCTTCAGAGGGCAGTAGGTTTTGAAGGGCAGTAGGGGTTAATTCAAGCAGGTTGCTGAGCTGCCTTTGCAGGTGTCTATCTAGTTTTGGGTTGAACATGGCTCCACTGGATAAGCAATTGCATCTCTGTTTCAGCATGTGGTGCAGAGCAGGCAAAAAATTGCAATTTTGATTTTTTTTTTTAAACCACATTAAAAATTACATACATCCTGCTCAGCCTAGCCAGCGAGGAAGCTGGGAGCTGGTGTGTGCACTGGTCTACCAGTAACAGCAAACAGAGCTGGCATAGGGTGAATCCCTTGATCTCTAGTATTACTTTCACTGGGCATAAACCACACCGATTTATCAAGCAGCTGTGACCTGAGGCCAGCTCACAGTCTCCAAGGAGCACACAGGTGGCTTGGGAAATACAATGATCCTGGTGTACTTGATATATCTGCCTTCTGGGTTTTGGGGTTTTAATAGTGCTTGCTGAAATTTCTCATGAATTCACGTAACTCCTGGATCTGGTGACTTTCAAGCAAGTCACAGATACCTCAGGAACTGCAGTTAAATACAAAGAAGTTAGCAAAAGTGGACTTCCTCCTAGCTGCTACGTGCACTGAAAGATCTTTTAAACACGTTGGAACACACATTTCAACACACTAACACTTTGCACCTTTTGTCTCAATCTAGGCAAGCCTTTAGCGTTCCCACCATCCCACCAGAAATTCCACACCCTGGGCAGAAAAAAAGCCTCAGAAAGCTCCTCACAAACTTACAAACCCCACTGCCCATATTCCTTATGGAGGAGCGTGCTTCCCCTTCATAGCTCACTCAGCAAAGCTTGAATACATGCAGCAGAAACTGATGCTAAAGAGAGAATGTGAGATTTAGAAATAAGGGTTGCTGGTGCATGCCTGCTCAGTGACTTGATTTTGTTGGGTTTTTCTTAACCACAGACATAAAAATATGCATCACAACAAAACAGGATGGAAGGGAGAGAAAGGAGAAGAAAGCTACATCTTTACTCCTCTTGGGGTACAAAAGGGGCTGTTTTGGTTCTGCAACCTACTGCAGCGCAGCGCTGACTTCATCTACATGCTGTTGCTCCTGTGTTTTTGTTGCACTCATAGTTTGCCAACGTTTTTTGGTTTAAGTGGTGGGAAAGGTATGTTCCTAATACATACAGTCAGACAGTGTGGAAAATGTGATAGCTCACAGAATAGACCTCTGCCAGCGGGAAAAAATGGCAGCGTAACCCCCCTGTTTTATTCTTTCTTTGACAAACTTACCCTTTAAGCTCTTGCTGCCCACTTTGACGCTGGGCTGAGGGTGTCTTCCCAAACTCACTTCAAAGCTCCCACTTTGACAGCTTGTGTTAATGTGATCAATCTTTCCCTAATACAGCTGAATTATCCTGATGCAGCCTACAAGCAGCAGACAGGATGCAAGCATCCCCTGATTGCGTTGGGTCGGAAGATTTAAGCACAAGGATAAAACCAAACAAAATCCTATCGCAGTACTTCTGTAACAGAAACATCTGAAACCACAAGCAAGCTCCGGGCTCTGCAGCGATAGGACTCGTAAAGTACACAATAAAATAGAAGTCCCTGGTCTCCAGAGGCAAGAGGAAGGATGGCAAGCGATGGCACACTGATGCAGTCCTAGGGCTGGGTAATTAAGAGACCTTGTAGTTAAGTAACTTGCCTAGTTTTACAATGAATAAAAAGAAAAAGAAAAAAAGAGGCAGAGGCAGGAGCTTATCTGGGGCAGTGCTTTAAGTGCAAGATATCGTTTCAGCAGATTGTTATTAGACTGTTCCTAGACTGTTCCACCCACACAGCACTTAAATGGGACGTGTCCTAATGATACTGTCCTTTCATCTGCGCTTTCACACAAGATTAATCTTTTTTTTGCTCCAGAACAAAACAATTTATCTCACAACTGTGTTAATGGAATTTTAACTGGTTTTGTCATACTGGTCACTGTCTACTTTGTGTCATGTAACTACCAGGTTACCCTGACATATGAGGCGCGTGCTGCTGGGTACACATTGCCAAACTACCACCACAGCTCAGCCCCTTTGGCAAATATCTAGGATAAGATCCCAAACTAAATTGTTTTCTTGCACTAAGACAAGAATACTGGCTGCTTTATAATAAAGAAGTCAAACTGTTTCTTTGCAGTACTACACTTTTAACAATTTCTTTCCAAACACTTTAACAACTTCCCATCTGACAATCTTTGGCCACAAGAAAGTATTCACTTTACTCATTGTTTAGGAAGAAAGTCCCTGGCAGATCTGCTGGACAGAGCAGGATGGTGAAAATACAACCTACGCAGGCAAAGCAGCAGATTTGTACTTTGTGGCCACGTCCAGGTCCTGTCTGAACGTTTTCACCTCTAGATTATTACTATTTAAATGCAAGCCAGAGACAAGGTTTGAGCAGCCACAAACCAAAACGCACTACCTGCTTTGCAGACCTTAGAGTCTAAAAATAGACAGGATGGGTTAATACAGTCCAAGGGGGAGCAAGGCAGGTGAAGTGACCTGCAAAATGTCACCCACCACAGAAAGAGTCTCTTAAATACAAATAAAGAAGGTAACCCAGTAAAGTAAACTAAATTTTACCAGACTCCCACTCACTCGATCACGTAGCTTGTTCAAAGCCAAAGATTCTGTTTTTTGTGTTGGTTTGACCAGCATCAACCAGCAAGAGGTGCAATCAAAGAAGACACATTTGGACATGCTTAAAAGTCAACAAAATGTCCAACAGCTGTGAAAGATAAGCCAAAATCCTTGAGCAACTTTGCAAGGGCAGGGCTGGTTTTGACCTTCGTTATAGAGATGAAAATCAGAGCTATTCTGCTACAAAGAGAAAGAATACATTAAAATAGGAAAACATTGATAAAGTTCAGATGATTTCTACGGCGAGGCAGCGAAGGTGGAGGACAAAAGGTTGTAACCCGGCATAATCCTAGTCAGGATCCACGGGGGCACCCTCCTGCCATGGCCACCAGTTGGAGCTCATCATTTTGTTGCATGGGGCTTGTTGACTCATGCCCTCCCATCTGGAGGCTCTTGGCAGGCCATCTATGAACAGCTACCAGATCTGGTCATGCAGAGGCAATGTGCTGGCTCCAACTGCCACAGCTGCTTCCAGCGTGGAGCTGCCTGATGGCTTGGTGAAGGCCACTGTCCCAGCAGTCCCGCTTGCCAGGGCAAGGAGCCCATTGCTTACTAAGGGGGCTGGGAAGAGTCACCCAGGCTCCATAGACACAAGAGGCAGGGAGCCGCAAGCAAGGAGGGGGGACTATCTCTGCCAATACACTTCCTAATCATAGGGTACTGTGCAAGAATTTGGTGCTCGCCCCACCCTGACCTCTCCTCCCCGTGTGGTCTGCGTGGCGAAGTGCCAGAGCTTGGATGAGGTACTGCTGTATCCCTTGGAGGACTCCAAGGACAACAAAAAAAAAAAAAAAAAAAATAGGAAAAAGAGAAAACAGCTCTCCTTTCTGAGAATGGGATGATGCCCAAAAGATGTAATGAAAAGAAATTAAATGGTGTTAATTTACTGATCACTTACAATGCCATGAACATGTCTAATAGCAAATTTATAACCTGACTACACCCCAGCTGAAAAGTCACAGTGCTTGGAAGAGGAAAGCCCCATAAGAGTGCTGCTGTACTACTTAACTGCTTTTTCAATGGTTATGAACCACCTCCATGCCTATTTGTACAAGACACCTCTTTTCCTTTTCTACTCCAGTTTAATGGGTGCCTAGTGCAGGAAAAGGAAAAGGAAATGAGGCAAACCTGGAGGAGGACAGAAGCAAGAAGGTGGGTGGAAGCAGGGCAAAGGGAAATGGAGACATCATTTGAACAATGCTCAGACTTGACACTTGTGGGGTTTAACGTCTGACAAAGGCTCATTCACCGGAGCAAGGGTGGACCTGGGGGCCTTAGAAGGAAGATGATGTTGTTGCAGGAAGCAGAGAGGAAGAGGCCAGTGCTCTGACTCTTCTATTTGCTCATCGGGCTGGAGGAAGTAAGATTTCCTCATGCTAAAGGCCAGCTGTAATGAGTCTCCTTAGCAGTGGGGGAAAAGCAGCAGAGAGGACTTATTCCTCTGGTGTATCTGTAGGTATTAGACTGGCTACTCTGGAGGCCAGGATAACTGCTACATGCTTCCTCTTTGAAGGCTGCAAAATAAACAGGAAAAAGGAGAAAGCCTCAAACCTAGCAATGTTGCATCAACTAGGGGACAGCATCACCTTAAAGTTTCCCTTTTATTTTAAAAAGTTGACTATGAGCTCTTAATAATACCACAGCGAATAAAAACAAAATGAGGAAGTGCCTAAATACAGCAAAGGGAATCGGCTATGGGAACTGCCTCAAATACGGAGGGAGGCTTTTTACTGAACTTCCCACTGGGAGAAGTGGTATGAGCATTACTCTTTCTTATCTGCATCAGCAATTCCAGCCATGGAGTGGGAGGATCAAGAGGAACTCGCGATTTCTGCCAGTAAGGATTTGGCTTGCTTGTGAATGGGGCACGAGGACACCAAAATTAATGACCTTCAGGACCAATCAGTGTTAAATACATGCATATGTAGGAAGGTGTTGCTAATAGCCTGTAGTAAGAAGCAACGCTGGATTACACTGCCTGGGAGCAGATTGTTAGAGTCGTGAGCTAACTTTATTTTTCCCTGCTTTCACCCCAGGGGAAGAAATTATCAGCTCTTGCCCCTATTCTGGCTCTTGCTCATTTGCTCCTTCTCTTCCAAGCTGGCTCTGCTGAGCTGCCTGTAGCACTGGCAATCACAAAATCCTGTTTCTCTCCCCTCTTCATCCTATTGCCTACAGGAGTGCCGGATTCTGGCTGACAGGCTTGCTCTGCCTGGGTACTGGTGTGAGAGGCTATGCCAAGGAATAAGCAGTCTGTCTGAAAACTAAGCACATGCATCAGTGTTTGGCCCTAAATAAGGACATAAAATATATTATGATGTGTGAGTGTTAGAGCTGATCCAACTTTTCACATTCTGAAATCCTGAAGGGAATTACTAATCTAATTTCAAGCGGAAAAAAAAAGCAGGGGGGAACTGTTCTTCAAAAATGTTAACAATTTCTTGCCCCTTTATATGCTCCCTGATCAACATGCTGTACAGATGAGGAGACTGAGGTACTCTTCAGACCTCAGGCTGGGTCTGGATTAGGTGCAGGTGGCGATTCTGGTGTTGGCCTGAGACCAAAGCAAGACCAGGGGTCATGTTCACAGTCATCAGCACTGAGTTTTACAAGCTGCTCTCAGAAGCAGCTGCTGGCAGGAAGCTTTAAGGGCTGTTTGATCTCATAAGATTTTCTCTACCTGGTATGCTGGCAGTTCTGCAAGATAACACTTTGCTAACCTCTTAAAAGACTTTCACAAATTTCCACAGGAAAAAAAGCAAAACAAACAGGAGGCCAGGCCCTGGAGCTGCACTGCAGCAAAAACGACAGGCAAGTTTAGAGGATTCACATCTGGAATTCAGAGAGGTGTCCTGACAGTGGCAGCTCTGGCCTTCAGAGGCAATGTGGCCTTGTCTGCACGGCTTTGGGCAAGCGACTTCTTCCTTGTGTGAGCTGAGTTGGTGTAGGCTGTAAAGGTCTGCGTGCAGGAGCACACAGATGCTCGTGTGCCAACTGGCACCCAGTCTCAAGCAGTAGCTCTGTAGTTACTCTATCACACACAGTAAGGCTCCGGTGCAGAGCCCTGTCCTTCCTGGCTAGGGCTTGTTACCTGTGTTGAGCTGCAGGACAGAAGCCAAATCCTTGAGCTTTTAAGCACCCCAGCTGAACTGGAAGGAGAACTGCTGAGGAGTTCACCAACAGCTGCCAAGGTTGCAATCCCAACCAAAGGTAGATCTACCAGGGCACAAAACTGAAAAGATCATTAAGGCAGTGAAGAGATCATTAAGATAACCTCACTTAAAAAACTTTTCTGGAAGTCCACAAAGGGTCCTTTGCCCGAAATTGCTATACTCAGCTGCTTGCTTTTTACAGCCACTGAAATGAAGAAATCCACTACAAAAATAGCATGGCTAAACCTCATGAGGAGGTGCAGGGTGAGGGGCTAGAATGAATTCTCTTGGAGCACAGTACATCCTATGAATGAGTCTCCTACCAAAAATAAGCACAGGACATCCAGTGCATGAGAACATCACCACACTGGGACCCAGAGCCATAAGTATATCCCAGGACATTTGTTCCAGCTACTGGTGCCTATAAATCTGGGAACGGCTTAGGGGAAACTTCTGCTTTCCCTCACTGGTGGGACAGTTCAACCGACTGTGAGCAGCAAAGGCAAATCGAGGTATGATTTACATGGGAGGTGAGACAAAACAAGTGCAGTGTTTTTTCTGACACTGCTTTACATGGTTCACATTTCACCAGAAGGTTTTGAGCAACCAAGCTGCAATGGCTATAAGAGCAGTTTGAAGTTATCGCTCCTGAGCTGGAAGCTGCCATCTCCCACGGAGCAGCAGTGTCCGGTGCTCTGACCGCTCCTGCTCCATGGCAGACTTAGCCAAGAGTAAAATTCCTGCAAAATCTGTACCAGTTGAATAAGACATAATCCAGGCATTTCCACACTGAGTGTGTCTGTACCAGTTACAACAAGGAATAATTTCTTACTTCAAGTTGAGGATTAAGTGGGTAGTATTTTGTGGAAAAAAGGAAACAAGTAGGAAAAGCAAAAGGGATAATTAGGTGATCCCATGCTGACTCATGAACATCCACTCTTTCATGACTGAGGGGTCAAGACTCCAAAAATCTGAGGCCTGGCAGCTTCTGTTTTGGCTTTGAGGCATCACAAGTGCCAGGGTGTAAAGCACAGGTTCCCTGTGCGTTTGAGATGGGGAAAGCGAGGAGCTCCTAGTAAGCAAGGGAAAGAGGAGTGCACATGGCACAACATTCATAGTTCTATTCCTTATAGCTCTCTTCCTAGAGAAACAGCGTGCCAGATTCCTCCTTGTCTTCCGGGAAGAAAAGCACGCAGGAGTCAGACATGCGATAGCACAGGGCCCGCCTGGATGCTAAGAAACTATCTTGTACTCCCATCTTTACCCAGACCTTGAACAACTGTAGCTGTCTGAAATAGGAGACATAATTTTTTATGGTAAGCCAGTTTTACTGCATACCAAACCGAATCCAGCAGAGGTTCTAAAATCATGAAGGTTTTCAGAATGTGATTATTTATCTCTCTTTTTTTTTTTTAAATGCAAGCTCATGAGGTTGTCAGCATAGGTCACACAATGGATATCACACGTCTGCTACTCTGCACCAGCTGTCAGTACGTGTCCTCTTTCCACAGCATTTCGCAGGAAATGAAATTGCTCACTTTCCTTCTGACATAGGGTACTTTGTATTACCTTGCATTTACTGCAGGTAAAAGCATCCAAACAGGCCATCAACACAGAGCATGGCAACTTGTGGCCCATTGGCAACTGGTAGCTTTGGGCTATTACACCACTGAGTAAATGGAAATCTATCTTAATTCCTCGTCTTAGGACCTCTGGCAGGTGAAGCAGGCATTTTTGCGTTGATTAATGTTGCCTTCATGTCTCGGAGAATTTCTCCTGTGACTGGAAGGGCTAGAATTTGATTTCTCTACAGGAGGTTACTGCCCACAGTATGGGAGGGGGAGACCAGAGCATATGTCTGCACCTCCGCTGTTCTCAGTCAGGGTTTTAGCTTCGCCTGCCAGTAAACACGCTGGGCTGCAAACAGTGGCAGCCAAGACAAAGACACATGCCCCCTCCTGCTGCCCCTTCCATGGAAGCAGGAAGCCTTTGGTACCAGGGGACTGGTAGTAAGCAGCGCCTCAACCCCTGCCCAGCAAGGATGGAGAGGGGGCACCGGTCGGTCCCCCAGCAGTTTCTGAATAAGAAACCAGTGTTGGGCAAGAAGAATGCAGAGGACTAGAGAAGAAATCGCAGGTCTTGGGTTTGATTATCCAGGTACTGCACATGAAGCAAAGAGTACTGAGACACTGGAGAGCCCGCTGAACTTCCCCCATAGTGGTTTCGCACTTATTGTAAAAGGCAGCTGAATGTTCACTACTGGCTACTGTTCAAGAAGTGTTTTGCTCTAAATAGACAGTCTCTGATGCCTATGAAAACTTCTGCTGAACGTGTTACTTTGACAAATATTGTTAAACATGATTCCATTACCACTGACATGTGGTTAGAAAGTAATACCACACAATCTATTCTGGGGTGCTTCAGCTTAATCTGCAGCCACATTTTGCTAGACAGATGCAACTTCCAGATTTGCAGCTGCAGAAGTGAAACCAGAGTTCGGTCCGAGTCAGCCACTGGAACAGTTGCGCTGCATAGTTAGACTTGCACTGAGTGTATGGTGAAACTAACATTTCAGTGCATTTCTGGGTGCTGCAGAGTGTGAAAGCCAGCACAATCCAAATGGAGAAGGACAGGATCAGAACTCCAAACGTGCTATTTGCCCAATGCTGTTTTATTAAAAATAATTTATTTTTATTATAGAAAAGAATGCATAGCAGACAGAGAAGTCAGCAGGTTTGGGATCAGAATTACCATCAAAACAGCCTGCTCTTTAGAAAACCAGTACCACTGGGTAGAAGCAGAGGCTTTTTTCTTTCCAGGTTGGGAATTCTGCCCTCTCCAAACTGCACAGCATACTCAGAGATGTAGAGTGGACAACATCTAAGATGTCATTAGTTTTTTCTATCTGCTCAGCTGGACATCTGCTGGAATATAAATAGACTTTCTGTCTCTTGCCCTGAACAACCTCACTGTTGATTTGTTTACTTATTCTCTAGGGAAGAACGAAAGAACAACTCCTGCTTGACTCAATCCTACCTCATAAGAAGAGCTCCCTGCCCTACAGAACAAGACAGAAGCTGAGCAGTGACCTATGGCCTTTTCTAAGGCTTTGAGCCTTACAGCTCTGGGACACCAGCATCAATTTTCAGCAAGCTTTAATGCAGTAGATCAGAAGAACAAAAGAACTCCAGATCAAAATGTTGCACCTTTGCTCTGAACTTCATTTCTGTGGTGCTTCATTTGGATCCAAACCACTTTCAACCAATAAGTCTGGCAAGTGAAATGGCTGAAGAAAACATGCAGAACTCAGTTAAACCTGGAGGAAGTAAAACGTTTGAGGAAAAGGAAACCACAAAGGAAACCTGCATGTACAGTGCAAATGAAGGATGCTGCCAAGAATTTCAGGTGGTAGGACCCCTTGTTTTCTGCTGGAACAGTTCTTCATTGCCTGTGTTGATAGCACAGTGCCCTCTGAAGGCATCACCCCAGGCTATCCTTCAACAGCAGTGTCCCCTCACCTGTACACTGCAGCAGCTCTGTCATCCAGGACAGGGGCTATCTGCAGGGGTGTGCTATGTCCCACCCTATTCCTGCCTGAAAGCTCGTCTTTTTTCAGTCTGTGGGCTTTGCTTGTAGTTCTCTGATGATTATCTGAGTGGAGTGTTGCAGAGGTTAGACTTAACATTACATTGTCCTTCGCGGTGCAAGTGCACCCCAGAACAGTCCCCACTTCTTGCAACTTTCAACACACACATCTGCTTCTACGACCAGGCAAATGCAACAGCAAAATTATGGCATGGTTTCCTCAGGCCATGCTCAGTGAGAGGTGTGAAATGCTGCTGTTAACCAAGGTATGGTGGTGGCATGAACTGGGGCCTCTGCTGGCGGTTCACTTTATTCTATTGCCTTTTTTCTCATGTTGTAGTTTAAGTCAGGAGAGACAAAACACACATCTGAATGAATACACAATAATAGGATCCAAATGAAGGAGTTTGAGATTGTATCTCCTCAGTGAAACAATGGTCACTAGTGCAAAGCATGCTACAGAATTACATGCAGAAAAGCCATTATCTCTATTTCCCTGTTCCCTGCTGTTGTGAGTCCTGATTTAGGATCCTGCAGACTACGCCAGTTTGCCATGAATGAGTGATTTAGGTGGCTTGAAGGATCACTGTCAAAGGTATTAGCAAAAGTAGTTTTAATACGATGTTGTAAAAGTGTGACTTAATGAAGCTCGATGGCAAGGTTCACCTTATTAATTACTGCATGGAAGAAACATATAAAGGAAAACTGAGTTACAGACAGTTACAATTACAGACTGATTCACACAGAGACCAGGGACTCAAAAGGGTAAGGAGGACCCTGCCATTGAGTCACAAGGTTCAGAGTGGACCCCCTTGCTTTCTAAACTCCTTCCTCAGAGAGGCTAGGTCCAAACCTAGTTCTCAGACTTGGTCAATGGTTTATGTCTAAGGGATTAGATATGCAAAATTTATGTAATGTTTCATTAGCATCAATTCAGCATGCAATCAAAGTTACCAAGACAAAATCGAAGTTATCATACTACAAGGTTATGTGTGATATGGGTCACTTACCAGAGATCTCCTGTTGGTAAAAAGTGCCTCGAGGAGGAACCTTGAAAGGAGTCCCAGCTCAAGGGGATATCGCCACCATGCAGCCATGCTGCCTAGCGGGATGAGCTCAGAGAAGGCTCCCTTCAGCTGTCATATTTATGGGATAAAGTGGTTGGCTCATAGTCAAATTATGTGTGATGGAAAAGGCATGAAGGAGACTCCTTGCACCCACAACTTCCTTCGTTCTTTGGTAAATGAGTCTTGGAAAATCCACCTGCTTTTCACATGTCACTTGTGTGATTGGTGTTCCAAGCTCATATGTATCAATGCTCACTGTGTCTGCTCCTTTGTGGGTTTTCAGGTAACAGATTGGAACTAGAGGAGTTGGCCTGGGTATAGCTCAGCCCTTCACCTCTTTCATCTGGAGCCTGCATCAAACCACTGCCAGTCTGGCCAAGGGGCTGAGCATACCTGTTCACACCTGTGGGCACGAGCAGGGCTCTCAGTGTTTGGGAGGAGCAGGGTGCTGAGCATGGTAGCTTCGACCATGTGAGCTTGGTCCCAGGCATCCCTGGAGGTCCTCCAGCCAGGTGTCCCCCAAGGCAGAGTTGTGCCATCCCTCACTTAGGGCAGAGGTAGGTTAAGCTGATAAAGAAGAGAGCATCTTCCAGACCATTGTATCTTTACCAGCCCATGGACTGCTCTGGGCTTTTGCTCATTGATTGTCATAGCAAGATGGTGAGAAGATATCGTCTCATAAGTTCAGTTGTTACTTCCATCAGTTACACATTTTTTTTTATTGCACCTGCCCAATTGTCCTTCATCTAGCGAAAATTACAACCCTAACAACAACACAGCAACACACTGAAAGTCAAAATGTGGGCCTCCTCCATCTGCTGAACTACTTGACTAATGCCAGCTCCATTGGCGAGGACGCACCAGCATAGAAAAGAATACACAACCCAGTCAGATATGCTGGCAGAAATGACCATGAAACCATGGTTGCTATCTAACCAGCTTAGCCTTTCTTGTCTGACTAATAAAATCTTCTAGAGAAGATTTCAGATCTCATATGTTGTGGGTTTCCATTTAAAAGAAGCACTGAATTTTGCCCTGCTGATTCTTGTCCAGTATATCTGGTAGGGCACACCTTTGTCTTCAGTGTTTTCTAGTTCTAATTTGTTATATTCCAGAGTTCTCAAATTCCATGCATACTAGGCACTCTGTAAGTTTAAATTAGATTTTTCACTGATTCTAGGTGATCACAACATCTGAGGGTCTGTCCTTTTAAGCTGACCACCTCACTATTGCCCTTCTAGGTCTATCTGTTGGTTTCTCATTTAAAAACACTCCTAGGATAAATAAGATTATTTCATACTGGTAAGATGTGACTTTTCTCTCACAGCCAAATTAAGTTGTGATATCTGATGAAATCCAAGGCCTGATATTTGTGGCATGAGAACGATACTTATTTTAAATGTCAATTCATCTGTACTATAAATCACTTGGACAACTGCAATCTCCTGTTTTTTGTTCCCATATAAAGGTCAAAGTGTCCTAGTGAACACAAGTTCTCTACAAATAGTAGGAGCTAATACTCTGCATGACTAAATGCCTGATAGAGACAACACATCACTTAGAGCAGATCTGGACATAGCAGCAGAGTTTATAAAAATCTTGGATCAGATTTTCTGATACGCCTGTTTGCAGGCAGCATGCCCGAAGGGCAGCAGAAGTGGCATAAGTGGCTTTTTGCCATCACCTCACACTGTATCTTCCCCACAGCTTTATCTCAGACCTCATCTTATCCGAAAAGCAATAGCACTTATGACACTGAAAGCATGTGTGGTTTTATCTCAGTTTTGTCTTGGACTCCCAAACAGTTGCTGCTTTTTGCAAAAAAAAAAATCATCTTAGAAAGACTGTTGAATGGTCACACACATGACAAAACAAAAAGAAAGGCCCAGTTTTGATCTCACATTTATTTTAATCGTCATTAAATTGATGGTCCAGAAGAGACATAGGGGAGGCCAGAATCAGGATTATTGAGGTGTTTGTTGTTTTATAGTGCTATTTAGTACAGTTTTATCAGGAAAGCTGAACACCAAATTGTAGTACAGAAAGCTTCCAAGAGCAACTTTCTTTTTTAAGACCAAAAAAGGCAAAAATAAAATGCCTTTTTCTGTGCGATCAAAGGCCCAGCATAAAAAGTGTCAGGAGGACTTTAAATGCCAGTTCCTGTACTCCCAATGTGTGTATTTTGGACTTCTTCCAATATGGGAGCAAGATGGACTTTTATTTTTATTTTCTTTTTAAATGGAAGCAAGCTGCCAAAATACATAAGGAGAAGGATTAGAGCCAGTTGCTTTTTGTTGGTTCTTGGGCAGGAACAATGCCAGGCAAAGCCGTATGCTGAATTCCCAGGGAATTTCACCCTCAAAAGCCAGCTTCTGGATTTCCCTCGCTTGGGAAGCTCTTGTTGAAAGGGATATTCATATCTAGGAATCAGCTCAATGCAGAATTGTTGCGCTGGCAAATTGACTGTTGGCTATTGAAATGCTGCTCTGCACAGCAGCCTTTGCTGATTTTTTTTTTCCCCCCCTAGTTTGGGATGACTGGTGAGCTGGGCATGTTTCAAAAGCAAGATTGCAGAGCACCCTGGGTAATCCAAAGTGTACTCTTACAAAAGCAGGAAGAGAGCGTTGCTCTTGGTATCAATAGCCGCTAACACTGAATCTCCAGGGTTGCTTGCCAAGGCTGAACAATTGACCAGACACATTATTTCTGTCTTCTCAGAGCCTGTGATGGTATTGCAGCTGTTATCCTACAAAGAGACAGAGAGCTATCTCTTGCTACTAATCCACCCTGTGCCAATCATTCTGACTGTCCTGTATCTCTCCTTTGCTCTATTAGGTAACCACATTAGCGGGGGTGGAAAAGGAATATTTTTAAGGAAGCTGCACCGTCTCAAAGTCTCCTTGCTGTCTGCATAAGGGGAAGCAAAGGATGTGAAAAATCAGGCAAAAGGTGCACTTCTGAGAACCGTTTTGAGATGGCAATGGTTTTGTCAACTCAAAAAAATAATCTTGGCAGGGATCACACTTCATATTTTTCACGTGTTAAGGAGACATTAGAGATCTTGACAGATTTCTTTAAGGCTCTGTAATAAATCCCTGTGCTGTAGAAAGGCTAGACCCATGATTAGTATTAGACAGGGCCTCTGGATTTCTCTTCCTAGAAGAGTAACCGATTTTTTACACGTCTATGGATCACTTCATGCCTCTACACTTCTGCCTGTAAAATGGGTACAATAACATCTCTGTACCAGCGGGAAATCCTTGAGCTGTTTTGAGACATTCAGAGGCTGAAGTGATGAGAACAATGACAACAACAACAAAAAGTGTTAAGAAATAACAATATATACTACAGATATTGCACAGAAAAAGTAAGGAACTCGTCAGGCATTTCAGTTGGCCTCAGCAGATAGCAGAGAAAGAAAGCAAGAGCATACATCATTAGCCAAGCATGAAAGCCACACAATTCACCTTTAGCCTACAAACTTCTGTGATTCTGAAGTAAATTATTTCGCTGTTCATTAGTAGGAGGCATTATTTAACTTTGTAATAAAGTCCAAATGTTGTTATTATTGCTGAACCCTGATGCTGAGATGTGGCTCTTTTAAAGTTAGCAGTAATCATTTGCAATACAGTAAGCAGATGGAGACCCCATCAGAAATCAATGTCCCATTGTAATAGGTCCTGTGTGTCTAGACAGCCAGAGACAGTCCCAGCCTTTGAAAAGATTACAGGCTGAATAGACAAGAGAAACAAAAAATGTGGAGAAGAAGCCAGCAGACCACAAATGAAGTGTTGTGCTCAGGTTCCCAGCTCTGGTCCCTGGTGAAACAGAGATGAGGATATGCCTGGGGGTGCTGTGGCTGAGTGCCTCACACATTACGTCCCACTTAGGGCCCAAAGTAAGGACTGCTGAAGGGCTCCTGCTGCCATTGAGAATAACAATGAAAGAAAGATAACAGGATCAGCCAGGGATTCTGCAGCTGAGGAGAGCTGACATGATATTTATCAGCTGCCTGCAGGAGGGAATCATACTTCTTTTGCACAGATGGATGTGCACATAATCAACTTCTGAAGATGCAAAACAAGAGTTTCTGACTCCCACCCAGGTTTACCCAGTGATTACATTAAATACAAGGATGTTTGTACCTGCATCTGAATAATTATAATTAGCAAAAATGAATTTGTGCACGTACACAGAAGTACCTGCAGCTGTAGCGGACCTGCTTTAATTAGGTCTTCTTAGGATTAAGCTTCCGTGAAAACAGCCTGTATGGCCTCCAAAACTGCTTGCCGATTTCATCCAAACTTGGCAATGGTGTTCCCATAAGATCTGTGAAAATGTGTGGGTTGATAGGGAAGACAGAAACAGTGTCAGCATCTCTCCAGCTGCACGACCTTATCCCACTGGATATTGGATCTTCCACGCAGACAAACACAATAGGAATTGGGGTTTCTTTTGTTCATGGTATGACTTGTCTGTAAATGCGCCCATTGTACCTCATTTCAATGCTCCCTTACCTAGCTTTCTTCTCTTCAAGGTTGAACATTGGCTAAATCAAATTTGGGGTTTTTTAAATGTATGCTTTGATTGTGAGGAGTTTTTAAATAGGTATTGTTTTCCTTCTTAGCATCTTATCCTGAAGCCTTGAGAAAACCCCAAAGTCCAGAAACAGTCTTCGTCAATCCTGGTAAAGTCACTTATGAACCAACAAAAATCAGTAATGATCTGAAAATGTATGGCTTGGGCTTACCTCTCTAGTCCAGGACCTCCGCAGTGTAACCATCATGAGTACACTCTGAAAAATCTGTTCTTTGAGCTGGGAACTTTTCAGGGCCAGGAACAGGCCATGACATGCATGGGCAGTACCTACATACTGCAGATGCCAGAAGAACGTGACTGAATGATAGCATCTTTTTCTTCATTAATCTGAACATAGAAGGTCTTCAGTGATTCAGTTTTCTCATAAAGAGGACTTTGATTTGATGAATCATTGCTTGGCTGTTTGCAGTATCAAGGAATGCAGGAGGGGCTGCTTTGCATGCACACGATTGATTTAATAGATCAGATCTACACTCCAACTGTAAAAGCCACAACAGTGCTGTTGCTGAGTGTCCGCAAACAAACATTTGCTGAAAGCTTTGCTTAACAGATTGTACTATAGGGACATCATGATTTCTTTTCTAAACAAGACACTGAACCATTGACATCCTTTCCTGATGTGCTCAAATGTGCTGGTCCAGACTGTAGATTAATTGCCCACAATATTTCAGTCCAAGACTTTAAAAAAACTCATTTCACAACAGTTTCAACAGCTGAGTTGCACACATATTAAACAAAACCTGGTATAGACACATAGCCTTTCTTAGTGAGGCTTTTTGGGGGTAACTTACAAATAGATAACACATGTCTAATTTCTGGGAGATAGATCTGGGGAAACAAACACTTACTTCTTACTAGTGTAAGAATCTTAGTCATAGATCTCCTGAGCATGTAACTTTATATTTAAGAGTATGCTTCAATCCAACTGGACTGTATACTAAATAAGAGGGTTTTCTTAATTAGGAAAGAAGACATAGTTCTTATAAGCAAGTCCATTTTGCACTTTTCTGTGTGCTTGTGTGTGTGTGCATGTATGCGTGCAAAACTACCTGTTAACCACTGTGTTTATAAACTCTGTTTGATATTAGGGACTCTCCATTCTATTCCATATCACATTGCAAGTTCTTTTTCTCATTGTTGTGCATGCTTGTCTCCTCTGTGACCTTTTGCCTCCAGATTCAGCTAAAGTCCCCTGGGAGGTGACAGAAGGAAAAAAATCTTTAACTTGGCTAGATATAACAGTGGAGGGTCATTAAATCCTGGTGATCAGCTATTCAATTACAGTCCATTTAATCATACTGCAGCAAAATAATTGGCAACAGCTCAAGGCAAACTAATTGTTCCAGTCTGAAACTCGGCAGGGTGACAAGTGAGATGCGGATGAGGTGGTGATGGATTTTGAACATCTGACAGGTCTGATCTGGGAGGCTCCTGACAAGGAGACTACTGATAATCCAGGAAGGGTTCTCTCTTCAGTCATGTCAGAAAATTAGGAAAAGACTGGGGGCAGAAAAACAGCTTCTGGAAGGAGAAGAAAAGAGCACTTCAGGAGGAAAAGGAGAGAGGGAGAAGGGTGGACTCTTTACAAGCCTTTATCTAAACCTTAAGGTTGCTTTGCAACAAGGGCGCAGAGGCAGGCCAATGTGTACAGTTTGCCCTTTTTTTGTTGGCGTTTTTTTTGCCTCTGTATTTCTTGCATCAAAAAGTAATTAGGCTTGCTGGAACCCATGTGTGTCCTGGGAGAACCATGCTGGAAGCTCAGAGAGCTCCTGGGCTTGCAGCTGCTGGAAGGAATTTGCTGGAGCACGCTGGGTATCAGCACCAGTCCTGGAGGCTGGCCTGTGAAACTCCTGCCACAAAGATTATGGCATGTCCAAGAGATGGAGGCAGAGCCTGGAGTTCCACCAATATTCACTCAGCCCATTGGGACTCAAAACACAGTGGCTGGATGAGTATCTGCAGGTTAGTGACAGCCCAGCCTTTTCCTGTGCAGAAGGTAAGATGTCAGGTGAGACCCTAATCAGCTCCAGTACACCTCAGAGAAGCAAACCTTATTCACTACTGGAGGAACGTAGGGGTTTGATATTGTTCTGGTTCAGGCTGGAAATCAAGATATTCCTCATGAAGACCTCAAAAGTCAGGAGGCATGCCAAAATGTTTGAGGGAGAGTTTTGAGGACGGAATTTCCTGGAACGGAGGTACAAATGCTTGCCTCACTCTTTCCGTGTGGTAGCACAAAAGCTTTCCAAAATGCAGAGATGGATGTACCAAACAGCAGAGCAATAAAATAGAAATTATTTAAGTGGGAGTGATGAAGAAGTTATCACATCTTGTTCTGTAAGGCATAACCTGGTGAGTAGCTGCAAATACCAGAAACTACAACAAAATCTTATCATGAAGAAAAGACCTTTTTTCACTGACCCTGAAGCAGAAGGCACTAGCCATTGCCAGGAGCCAAATGTTGAACATTACAAGCAAACTGTTCAGATTGAAAATGTCAGTGTTTGGGGGAACAAAACCTCTCTCTTACAGCATCTACTCTGATCTTTAGTGGATGGGCACAGGACTGGGAGGGATGCAAGAAAAAGAGAAATAAAGTGTAAGCCAAAGGGATGAGTTAGGTATGTGTGTTTATTAAAGTGGTTGCTAGAGATGAAGGGCAGTTTTGTAATCAGATCACTTGTTTCTCATTCATTGTAATCATGCTCCAGAAACCTGAGAGGATCATAAAAATGACAGAAAGGTCCATTTTGGAAGGAGACTCCAACCTTCTGTGGAAAGCAGTGCTGTAGGTTATCCAGGCTCTGTCGAACCGAGTCTTGAGTACAATCATCAAGGGAAAGTCCACCCCTTTCCTGGCTCCCACATCTAAATGTCTCATGGTGATTTTTTTTTCCTTTTTTTTCCCTCTATCCAGACAGAATTTCCCCTGAAGTTGGGGAAGGTGTCTATAGGTGTTCAGTTTGTGGAGATGGTCCCTAATGCAAATTTCCTCCACTATTGGTAGTTGGACATTTGTTTGTCATTGTTTCTTAGTGTCCACACTGGAGACTTGGAGGCTGATCTCACCCATGACAACTGAGGCAAAGAAAGGGCTGAGTACTTTTGTCTTTTCTGTGCTGTGGGCATTTTTAATTAACCTTCCAGCCCCATTCAGCAGCACACCTACAGCTTTCTTGTACTTTCACTGGTAACATAGCAATAACAGCCCTTTTTGCTATGCTTGACAACTTTTGCTAGTTTGAGCTCTGGCTGAGTTTCTGGCATTCCTAATTACATTTCTGCATGCAGGAGAAATATTTCTATATTTCTTTATGGGATTCTCACCTTTCCCATCTCTCTCACATTTCTCTTCTGCATTTGAGCTCCCTCAGTAGCTCACCTTTTAACCAGGCTGTTTTCTTGTTATGATTGTTCCTTTTTCTGACAAAGGGTGTAGACCATGCTTATGTTTTGAGAAGGCTGTCTCTGAGAAATCTCCTGGTACTCCTAAGCATCTTTCACTGCCAACGCAGTCTTCCATGGGATCTCTCCTAACACTTCCATGAGGAAGCTAACATCTCCTTTTCTTGAGTTCAGGGTCTTCATTCTGCTACTTGTCTTCCTCAAGCCCCTTAGGATCTTACACTTCACAATCTTACAGTCGCTATAGGCAAAGCTGCCAAAATATTTCCATCACTGGTAAAGAGTAGGTCCAGAAGAGCACCACTCCTAGTCAGTGCATGCAGGAATTGCTGTAGGACACACCATGTCCTCAAAGCAGACATGTAGATTGCTTGTGCACCGCTGTGTTGCTTTCCTGGTAAATATCAGGGTAGCTGAAGGATGGATAGCTGCTTGCATGTGCCACTTGAGCGAGCTGCTGATAACCAGGTCAAGCCTCTTCTGACAGAGGGATGGTTTTCTTGCAAAAGGCATGGGAACAGAGCCTCTCCTGGGTGTCTGTGCAGGATTTGCTGTGCGTCTGTATGCTATTTTACTAGTAAGCTGAGGTAGAGAGACAAAGAATTAGTCAGGTGTTTTTGAGAGCTGATCATTCATACATAAGATAGACCTAATCCAAATTTATGCTGCAGGTGAACACCTGAGACTTAAAAAAGCACAGGAGAAAAAGAACCTTTTTCCTGACAATTAGGGCAGGAATAGGAGGACTCCGAACCAAGGCTATCAGTTGAAGCAACAGGCAAGGCCTTTTAATTGTCATTTACTTTGTACAGCTGACATTGAAAGAGACAATGAAAGCTGACTGAACCTTGCCTTCTAAGCTTAGTCATCGCCAGGCTGCACTGCCTCCATGACAAAGGAAGAAGCTGGGGACATCAGTGCAATTTGGCTGCAAGCAAGCCTCACCTCTGTCTGACCCTCCCTACTATTTCACCGACTTTGATGATGGCAAAGAGCCCACAGCTAAAATGTGCTCGCAAACTCAACTTGTTCTCCTGTAGCAGAATTGGCAGTCTGGGTATTAGGAGATTCATCTGAACAGGAATTCTGCTGGAACAATAGAAAACCTGTTGTTGCTGTATTGCAGCAGCAACTAAGGGCTCAGATGGAGCGCTCTGCTCATTCTCAGGTGGTAAAATCCATGTTCCCAGAGAGCCTGACATCCAGAGTAAGCAAGCAGATGGTGGGAGTGGTGCTGGGGAGGAGCTGCCCCACCACGGGGGCTCACATACTTGGTGCTCTGAGAAGGTTTTGGGCAGGGCAGTGGCCCTGGTCTGGGCCGCTCAGAGTGAATGAATGCAAGCAGTGAGACCTTGTCCAGCAGCCTGAACCAAAACCTGCTTCTGAGGAATGTCCCCTGCCCGTCGCTCCTTCTTTTTCAGAACGGCATGTTGTTCTGAGAATAAGCTTTGGCTTCCAGTAGCAAACTACTGAGACAGTCACACAATCACTTAAACTGGTAATTTTCAGTACTTATTAAATATTTAACAAGCAGCATTTCGCATTATGTTTACTACACTTGTTAGTTTTACTTACCTCAATCATGGAGAATCAGTGAAATGTATACATCTGTTAAATGAGTAACTAAAAAAATTAAAATCTTTTAGAGGTGTTGTTTAAGAATGAGTATTATTTGTCTCCTTGGAAAAGTTATGCAAGTAGGCAACCATGTAGATATACATCAAAGGAATATGATTAACAACTGATGTATTATTTATTTACTAAGAATGAGATTAATTCTCTCATACTGCATATCTGAAAAAAACCTGTTGTCAACCAGCATCAATAATATCAGTGAAACAGAATTAAGGACAGAGAATTAGAATAAGTATAAAGAGTAGAGTTAAGAACAAATAGAATTAGAATTAATATTAGATGTAATTCTTAACAGATGTAATTCTAGGTACAGCTCGAACAATCTATGATTAAGAAAGTCAGGTAAAATCCTGTTGCCAGAAAAGGTAGCTTGCTGTCTTATTTATGGGGCAAATGGACTTCACTTCTTAAATTTCTGTTACGTACTTAATTGTTCATTGTTACTATCAGGACGACACAAAGATATTTGAGTACCTCAGACACACTTGTTTAAATAGCATGGATGATTCAACATTAAAGTTGACTCCAATCAAAGCTGAACATATTTTTGAATCTTCAGATTTGAAATTGAGGGATGAGCTAAAATTGCCTATTAATGATTTCTTCAGTACATGAGGATAAAAACTTCAATACTTCTTTGCTAAAAGACTATCTGAATTGCATATTCTAGGGTTCAGAAAAAAATCTTCTACCAAACATGACTTCCATTGAACTGAAAGGATTATTTTGACCCCCCTCATAAGTAATTTAATGTTCCTGTGGTTGGCAGTGTTAGCATGATTTTGTTAAAGAGAAGAACAACAGGAAAAAAACACTGATTTAGTACTCTCTTTTATTGTCTTAGCACCTGTTAGAAGTGTTTCCTAGGTAAGAAACTGGCACAAGAGACTTTCTACAAAGATTAGTGTGTGTGAGATTAGACACAGATAGCCAGCTATCTTCTGCCATCCTGGAAATGAAAGAGTAAATGGATTATATTTTACTTCTTGTAAGAACTGAAGTGTTACCTACAAATTGCTTTTTCCTAACAAAGTCTAGAAATTGGAACCAACTAAATAAATGTATGATTGTGCAACAGAATTTATTAGATGTTATACAGTCATAATAGGCTTTTGTATTAGCTTTTTTATTAATGCATATATGCAGTAGCTTTGAACTGAGTATTCATGAGTTATTGAATGCTATACATAAACTGGGCCACCACTGTGAAATCGAACGTCAGGAAGCAATATGATTTAGAAGTAATATTACTTCAACACATTTGATTAAAGTTTGCTATGTTACCTATGTCAGTATTCACAATAGCCAGAATACTACATATATTTGGACAGACATTAGTTTAATAACAAACTTGAGAAATTGAACTCAAACTGAGAAGTAAAACGTAATCTCGCTTAAAGCAATATAAGATAAATTCTTCTTAAATTTACTGTAAGTACACTGAAGAAGAAAATTAAAATTTCCAGACTGTTAGGCTTCAGGAAAAGATCACCAACTTTTAAAAATATATACATATACTAATATAATAAATTTTCTAAGTTAATAGAAAACTAAACTGAAGTCTCCTGAAATAATCCTGTTGGCATCATCATCTTTTAAATCAACAATGTCAAAGAAAAAAAGAAAGAATCTGCAGGACCGGACAGTATGACAAAGGATGAACTTTTCTAGAGCTTCGATGCCATCTGCTGGATGGGTAAAAAGAATGCAATGAGCCTGACACATCTAAGAGGTACTTCTGCCACATGGAAATCGGAGGATGGGCTCTCCCCAGAACTGCTGGTGCCTAACAAACAACTTCAGAATGAGGAAAAAAATCCTTCTTGGGACTGGGCAGGTCTCCAGCAAATGGAAGAAATATGAACAAAAGAAGATGCAAAACAGTAAACGGACATCTTGATTCCATGCAAAGAGGGAATAACCATTTCAGGAAAGAGGAAAGCAGACACCAACTTCACATCTTTTGAAGAAGTTTCTCCAGCAAGACTCCTTTCAAGAGAGTAACCTCTCAGTTTGGGCCCTAAATTTAGCACTTAAGTCTGGCTTTATGCAAGAGGACTTACTCCTCAAAGATGAGAGACAGAAGAAGAAACTACAACACAACTACAAGGGCAGATGCTTTAAGATTTACATCTTAGTCGTAAACCACAGAAGACTTACAACTCAAACTCCAGGGATAAAAGGTTCCTGAAGGACTTTATGTCCTTTGACAACCCACAGGAGTGAGACTTTCAGTCTATTTAACCGGACTCCAGATTTCTGCTCTGCAAGTTTGGACTTTCACACCGATGAACTTTAAATACTGTAATATATGCAAACCAGTAAGCCTTCTGGGATACTCCCACTTCAGAGAGAAAATGGCAATGTCACTTGAGTGACAAAAATGAGACAGTGTAATAAGCAAGCAGTAAGATATGGGAATCTTCTCCCTGAAGCAGCAATCAGATACTTGAGGAATGTATGTTGAGGCACGGCCTAACTATTTTTCCAAACCCAATGCAGTCAATATTTGCATATTAAGATTGAAAAAATCACTACTTATCATATTAACATTATATTCTTACTGTAGGGGTGACCAACATTGATTTTTATCACTGTTTTCTATGGGGAACGCAGATGCAAATCTTCTAACTAAGCCAATTCATGTCCATTGCAGTCCTGGTTGTGGAGCTTTCTGGCTTTTTTAGATGGTCCTTTGCTCCCTCCTTTTTCACCAGCTGGAAATTAAGAGTGTCTTCTGAACTGCTGGAAATCTCTGATGAGGCCACAGAATTCCTTGAGCCATGGCAACCAGCTGCAGCTGTTGTGCATGGCTGCTGTGTGCTGAATAGCTGTGGCTAAACACTCTTGGGCTTCCATGCACACGGCACATGCTCTGTCCTGTCTTCTCAGCAGGTACAAGTGATTTGCTGCATCTTGAGTGCATTGGGCAGCATGTATACATGGAAAAGCATGTAATTCACATGAAGTGTCTGTCCCTGGTGCCTCAGCTGGAAACAAGAAAGCCCTGTCTCTTATGAGAAGCAGCTGAGGGTTATGGCTACTTTTACTCTTCTGCCTCTCAATATGAAGTGCTATTGATCATCGACTACTATTGCTCCACTATCAGCTTCACTCTGTTTACCCCTATCACCCCTTCAACTGTTCCTTTTAATAAGCGTGTGCACCTATGGAAGCAGAACCCTTTCAGTCTCTCCTCTTACAAGCAGTGAGCAGGAGGAAGAATAATTCATAACTCCTGATAAGTCCTTTAATTTCTCTACTAAGTGCAGATTAACTTGGACAGCACGACCTCTCCATTGCATCTCACTGAAGCTTGGTTAAAGTCTGCTTGCTTTGCCTGATTTGATGTTTGCCCTTTATGCTCAACTTGAATGAGGTTATGCTCAGCTTTGCAGTTTTAAAGTCCTTCTCACCTCAAACAAATTATCTCTTACAAGCCCTTTGCACTCCTAATAATCTTATTTGTATGTGACAATTGTAGCAGAAAGTAAGTGTTACTGTAACCATCGATATTTGCAACCAGACATGCAAGTGAACACTGCATAAATCCTGAAATGGAATTGCTGCTTGTTCGGTCGCCTCCTTGATCTCAGAAACCACCATTTAGCCAAGAAAGTATAAAGACAAACCCAGCAATACCTGTCTAATTTGATTTTCCCCTTCACCGAACCCATCTTCTGACAAACAATTAGTGGATGACTGTTATTTCTTGTTCTTGCTGATGGTAATTTAATTTGCTTCTTCATTTTAATTAAAAAAATATTATGAAGCTAATTTTTAAGTCATTGCACTTTGCAGATCTATTGAGTCCTCCCCACAGGGAGGTCAGAACTGCATACAGCAAAAATCAAAATCTTAGCTGATGGGTTACTTTGGGCAGGATGAGCAGGCAGGCCTCTCTACTCCCAGTCAGGCGCCCAACCCACTGCTCTGAACTACCTCTCAAGCTTGCAGTTGGAACACAGTGGTAGAAGAAAAAATAATTGGTTGGGAGTAAAGAAGGAAAAGCATGCTATTAAATCCCATGAAAATCAGCCCTCCGTTTTACCCATACTTCCTTTTACTGGTAGCCATGTGAAATCAGAGCCAAACCTGGTATCCTCACATGTACTGCAATCCCTCACTACAGTGCAGAGAGAGGCAGAAAAGCTGTAGTGGGAAGGGGCATATGAATTAAAGGTGACATATCCCTGCTTCAGTTAGCATTAGGAGAAGCTTAACCTGAGGGGTTCAGCAGTGACTCTACCCTCTATGTGAAATAGCCAGTTGAACAGGCAAGTCCATCAATGGACTTGATGGGACCTTGCAGAGGTCAGTCTGGTAACAGCACCCTCGGACACAAGATTTTGCAAGCACCTGGTACTTGCACAGGCTACCGTGAGCACAGGAATACTGATGAGCTGAGTATCAGAAATACAGAAAATGTTAACTGAAGATTTGACACTGACGTGTGCAATGTAATCTCTTACACTGGACTGTCATTCATGGCTTTGGGAGGGAGGGAAAGTCCCTTTGAGCTAAGAGAGTTTGCTGTTATCTAGAAGCTGAATTTTTTTCTCCCCAAGGATGGCAGGCGGAGGGAACAATCTGTTCATCTGTTTTACACTTCAGCCTTTCACAACTCTGTAATTATTCCTTCTGCCCTAGTTGAACTGCTTGCTGAACCTTGAAATTTGGCTGGTAAGTAGTGCTCAACTAGAATGTGTACTACAGCCAACTAAGAATCTGCACAGATCTCTTGTAAAAGATAGCACCCAGCACGCTTCTCAGTCACCTAATGAAGCAAGGCATGTTCCCAGAGAGTCTGCTGTCCCATTAGCATTCAAACACTTGCTGTGGCAGTTTGCATTTGAATATCTGTGAGTGCCTTGCTAAAAAATGACAATGACAATGTACAAGTGACGGTAGAAGTACACAGCAGGGATGTGTGTGTCTGTGTCTGTATCCACCCGTGTGTTAGGGAGTGTCTAGACACAACAGTATCATTCAACCCAAGTCATCTGAAGCAATCCAAAACCTGTGGTTGCTAGCACAGTCTAGGCTGTAGCACCTTCCATTATAGTCATAAAAATAGCCTTGAGTGCCAAGAGCCGCGAAAAAATACTGGATGTTCTGCTGACGCCCTTTGCACAGCAGAAACAGTATCTACCCATTTGACTCGATGTCATCTTAGAAATAATTATTAGTGATGCTGGCAAAAATGGGGATTAGTACCATCCTGGTATAGCAGGTAAGAAGCTGATTATAGGAAGAAGTGCAGAGGGATTTGTAACAACGGCAGGGGATCATTAGCTTGGAAGTCAGTTATTTGAGAAATTCTTCAGGGACTGCTGTTTGGACCCATCTTACTGGAAATTTCCTTTAATGACTGTGTTGCAAAAAGTGGAAACACCATGCAGAAACTTAGTGATTAGCTCAAAGTTTGCAAGGCACTGTCCATGTGGAAAAAGATGTGACTCTGAGAACAGGAAGAAGGTATAGAAAGGTAAGCAATATAGACTCCAAAGTCATCCCTTCAGCAAAATAGCAAGAATGTCTGCTCTAAGCTGGAGAGCAGGCAGTTGCAAAGCAAGATCCAGAAGCAAAAATCATACTAGTGAGATGTTGTCTGGGGTCCAGTTCAAGTCCAAGAAATATTAAATCAATTTGGAACAGGTGCAGAGAAGGACAACTGAAATAATCATAGGAAAGAAGGCAAAACAACAGAAGCTTGGCATATTTAGTCACAAAAATTAAAGCCAAGAAGAGTACAATTACTGTACTTGAATGTGGTATGAATGCTGAAATACTGAATGGCCATGCTGGCCCAAGACCAAATACCTTTAAACTGATCACAGATACATTTATGCTTCAGAAAGGAAGACATTCAGTTTCAGAAGAGGGGGTTTCTGGCCCGTTATACTTTATTGTGATTCGTGAGGACAAAAAAAAACCTGAATGAAACAGCAACAACAAAAAAACAACCTTAATTTGTTTTAAGATGTTTCTAGGAAAGAAAGAGTCATATTGGATCTGCTGGCCCTGTTTGATAATGCGAGTTTCTACATTTGAG
>JAKFQP010000045.1:4169980-4180573 GCA_023375905.1 Nycticorax nycticorax
CCCCCCCCCCGCTCAGGGCGGGAAAGAGCGGGCTCCTGATGAGGGCAGCTCTGACTCGGCGTGGGCACAGTCAGGAGTGATGGCGGGCTGATCCCCTCAGTACAAAAGCTCGAGCGACCCGGAGCGCAGCAGACAGGGCGGGCAAACAGGGCCTGGCCATCAGAAGGGCATGGTGCAGCAGTTCCTTCGGGCGGGGCTTGCGGGCAGGGCACAGTCCCCTCTCCTGGCTCTGAGGGTCACTTGATAAGCGGCCATCAACGTCCCAGGAGAGGGCCAAGTAATGGTTGCCACATGCCCAAAAGCCATTGCCAGAAAGAACATGGCAACCCAGACAGAGTCCCCACATAAACAGAAACATGCGGCTGTCCAGGTCTCCGGCTGCAGGGAGTGCCTGAGCCTGTCGCTTGTACCGGAGGGTGGTAGGGACAGCGGCTGCCCCCGGTGTGACCAGGTGGATGATCTGCTGTGCCTGGTGGCAGAGCTGAAAGAGGAGGTGGGAAGGTTAGGGAGCATTAGGGAGCGTGAGAGGGAGACAGAGCGGTGGAACCGCACCCTGCCGTCCCTCAGGCCAAGGCAGCAGGTGGAGGCTCCACAAGGAGCAGAGGATCTCCTGCCCTCTTGCCACCAAGCAGAAGTTAGGGACCCAAGAGATGGTGGGGAATGGAAACAGGTCTCTGCTCGGGGCAGGAGGCAAATCCCCTCCCGGCCTCCCTCACCTTCCCAGCTGCCCTCCCATAACAGATATGGGGCTCTGGAAGTGAGGATGGGGATGAAGGTCCATCCAGGGGCTTGGCTGGGGAGAGTCAGTCACCCCTACCTATCAGGACTACCTCTGTTATGATAAAAAGGAGGGTAACTGTTGTAGGCGATTCCCTTCTGAAGGGAACAGAGGACCCGATATGCCGACCGGCCCCATCCCACAGGGAAGTCTGCTGCCTCCCGGGGGCCCGGGCCCGGGCCATTACTAAGAAACTACCTGGTCTGATATGCCCCTCTGATTACTATCTGCTATTGATTGTACAGGCTGGCAGTGATGAGGTTCCAGAGAGAAGTTCCAAATTGATCAAAAGGGACTTCAGGGCACTGAGGAAACTGGTTGAAGGATCAGGAGTGCAGGTAGTGTTTACCTCGATCCCATTAGTGGTAGGGAGGGACAGTGAAAGGAAGAGGAAAACTAGACTGAGGAACACGTGGCTCAAAGGTTGGTGCCATCAGAGGGGCTTGGGGTTCTTTGATCATAGGGAGGTTTACACAGCTCCGGGCCTGTTGACAACAGATGGTGCTCAGCTTTCTCAAAGGGGGAAAAGGATCCTCGCTCAAGAGCTGGTGGGTCTCGTTGAAAGGGCTTTAAACTAGGCCTGAAGCAGGGAGGGGATATAACCAGGCTCACTAGAGAGGAGCCTGGGTGTGACACCCCAATGCTGGGGGTGAAACCAATAGCCCAGCTCAAGTGCATCTACACTAATGCACGCAGCATGGGCAACAAACAGGAGGAGCTGGAAGCCATTGTGCAGCAGGATAGCTATGTTGTAGTTGCCATCACAGAAATGTGGTGGGATGCCTCCCATGACTGGAGTGCTGCAATGGATGTATATAAGCTCTTCAGAAGGGACAGGCAAGGAAGGAGAGGTGGCGGGGTGGCTCTGTATGTTAGGAAGTGTTTTGATTGTACAGAGCTTGACGCCTGTGGTGAGGCTGAGTGCTTATGGGTGAGGATGAGAGGGGAGGCCAACAAGAAAGATATCCTGTTGGGAGTCTGCTATAGACCATCCAATCAGGATGAGGAGGTCAACAAAGTATTCTACAAGCAGCTGGCAGAAGTCTCTCAATCGTGAGCTCTTGTTCTCACAGGGGACTTCAACTTACCAGACATCTGCTGGAAATACAACACAGCAGAAAGGAAACAGTCCAGGAGGTTTCTGCTGTGTGTGGAAGATAACTTCCTGACGCAGCTGGTAAGCGAGCCTACCAGGGGAGGTGCCCTGCTTGACCTCCTGTTTACTAACAGAGAAGGACTGGTGGGAGAGGTGGTGGTTGGAGGTCGTCTTGGCCTTAGTGACCATGAAATGGTAGAGTTTTCAATTCTTGGTAAGGTAAGGTAATGAAGGGGGTCAGCAAAACCACCACCATGGACTTCAGCTTGTACAGAACGCTGGTTGGGAGAGTCACCTGGGAGACAGTCCTGAAGGGCAAAGGGGACCAGGAAGGTTGGGCATTCTTCAAGGAAGAAGTCTTAAAGGCACAGGAGCAGGCTGTCCCCATGTGCTGAAAGACAAATCAGCAGGGAAGATGACCTGCCTGGCTGAACAGGGATCTTTTACTGAGACTCACAAAGAAAAGGAGAGCTTACCAGCTTTGGAAGAAGGGGCAAGCAACCCAAGAAGAGTACAGGGATCAGGGATCTTGTCAGGTCATGCAGAAAGGAAATTAGAAAGGCAAAAGCCCAACTAGAAATCAGCCTGGCCACTGTTGTAAGAGATAATATGAAAAGTTTTTATAAATACATTAACAGCAAAAAGAGAGGCAGGGAGAACCTCCATCCTCTAGTGGATGCAAGGGGGAACATGCCACTAAGGATGAGGAAAAGGCTGAGATACGTAATGCCTTCTTTGCCTCAGTCTTTAATGACCTGAGGAGTTATTCCCAGGGTACTTGACCCCCCAAGCTGGAAGACAGGGATGGTGAGTCAAATAAACCCCACATAATCCAGGAGGAAGCAGTTTTCAACCTGCTATGCCACCTGGACATCCACAAGTCTATGGGGCCAGATGGATCCAACTGAGAGTGCTGAAGGAGCTGGCAGAGGAGCTTGCCAAGCCACTCTCCATCATTAATCAGCAGTCCTGGATAACAAGGGACATCCCAGATGACTGGAGGCTGGCAAATGTGACGCCTGTCTTCAAGAAGGGCCAGAAGGAAGATCCAGGGAACTACAGACCTGTCAGCCTGACCTCAGCAATAGGGAAGATTATGGAGCGGTTCATCTTGAGTGTGCTCACCAGGCATATGGAGGACAATCAGGGGATCAGGCACAGCCAACACGGGTTCATGAAAGGCAGATCCTGCCTGACCAACCTGATCTTCTGTGCCCAGGTGACCCGCCTGGTGGATAAGGGAAAGGCTGTGGATGTTGTCTACCTGGACTTCAGCAAAGCCTTGGACGCAGTTTCCCACAGCATTCTCCTGGAGAAGCTGGCGGTTCAAGGCCTAGATGGGTATAGTCTTTGATGGGTTAAAGACTGGCTGGATGGCCGAGCCCAGAGAGTTGTGGCCAACGCAGTTAAATCCAGTTGGTGGCCCCCCAGTGGTGTTCCCCATGGGATCAGTGTTGGGGCCAGTTCTGTTTAATATCTTTATCACTCACCTGGATGAGGAGATTGAGTGCACCCTCAGCAAGTTTGCAAATGACACCAAACTGGGTGGGAGTGTCGATCTTCTCGAGGGGAGGAGGGCTCTGCAAAGGGACCTGGACAGGCTGGGTCAATGGCCGAGGCCAACTGTATGAGGTTCAACAAGGCCAAGTGCCAGGTCTTGCACTTGGGTCACAACAACCCCATACAATATTACAGGCTTGGGGAAGAGTGGCTGGAAAGCTGCATGGCACAAAAAGACCTGGGGGTACTGGTTACCAGATGACTGAATATGAGCCAGCAGTGTGCCCAGGCGGCCAAGAAGGTCAACGGCATCCTGGCTTGTATCAGGAATAGTGTGGCCAGCAGGAGCAGGGCAGTGATCATGCCCCTGTACTCGGCACTGGTGAGGCTGCACCTCAAATAGTGTGTTCAGTTTTGGGCCCCTCGCTACAAGAGAGATGTCGTGTTGCTGGGACATGTCCAGAGGAGAGCTACAAAGCTGGTGAGGGGTCTGGAGCACAAGTCTCATGAGGAGCGGCTGAGGGAGCTGGGGTTGTTCAGCCTGGAGGAGGCTGAACCTTATCGCCCTCTACAACTGCCTGACAGGAGGCTGTAGTGAGGTGGGGGTCGGCCTCTTCTCCCTGGTAACGGGCAATAGGATGAGGGGAAATGGTCTGAAGTTGTGCCAGGTGAGGTTTAGGTTGGACAGTAGGAAAAATTTCTTCACCGAAAGGGTTGTCAGGCTCTGGAATGGGCTGCCCAGGGAGGTGGTCGAGTCCCCATCTCTGAGGGTATTTAAAAGACGGGTAGACGGGGTGCTTAGGGACATAGTTTACTGGTGGGATGGCAGTGTTAGGTTAACGGTTGGACTTGATGATCTTAAAGGTCTTTTCTAACGTAAATGATTCTATGATTCTATTCTATCATTCTATGACAAAGCTCTGAGCACCAGGGTCTGAATTAATTCTTGACCCCGCTGCCAGTAGATCCTTGGACTAGAAGCTACCCACATCCCTGCAAACTCCAATGCTTCTGTGGTCTCTGTGACCTAGGAATTAGTATGGTTTTACATATGGCTTTGCATGGACAGAGTAGCTACACGTACAAGTGAATTCCTGATGAATCCAGAGGGCTCGTAACCTCCAGCTGTCAGGTTATGCATATGCTAGGAAAGCAAGGTACTGCAGCAGACACATTACTCCACAGCAGATGGCCTGTACAAGCTATCAGCACTGTGACAAAAGCCTCAGAGCACAGTGTTTTGTCCTCTTTTATGTGGCAGTCTGGATAACAAGCAAAGTATTGGAAACTGCATGCTCAGAATGAAGTAATGCATAAAAATCCATTGTCAGGTCTCTATATAAAGATCTGTTTTGGTGTCTAATTCCTCACACCATGCTGGAAAGTATTATTCTGTGTGTGGGGCAGTACAATTGAGGCCAAATTTGTTTAAATGAGTTTTAACTGCATTTTGATTAAATTAAAATTCTTTCAGATAGCCACAATGATGACTGTAGTATGATTAATGACTCATATAAAAATAAATTGATTTAATTTATTCATAGTAGGCCCAGTTAGACCTGTAGGATTTGATTCATTATTTTCCAAATAAATATTATTCTTGGAATCCATGTTCCAGATTAATTGCTGCCAATTTCTGATGTCATTTCCCTATGAGCTTTTCACAGTGCACTCAGTAATCCATTCTGTAACTGCTTGGTCTAGCCCTGAAGTTGGGAAGACCCTCACTGTGCCACTGTCAAATCACAGAAATAGCAATGGGCTTCCCTGGCTGACTGCATTATTTGCCATTCTGACGTCTCACTCAATAATTGGCCTTGCTTTGGAAATATTCAGGTGCCTAGGCTTTCCATAGCAGTTCTGCAGAACTACAGAAGGCCAATGTGCAGCTTCCAGCTTCCGTTTGTGCTTGCTATTACAGCACAGGCAGCAACAAAGACAGGACAGAAGCTTAAACAAAGCCTAAATATTAAAGTAGTTGGCAAAAAGTCTGCACTCTGAAACACTGTAAAATCCACCCCCAGCAACAACAGCCCTTCCTGCTAACAGACTCAGCTATCAGGTAACTGTCCTCAGAGACGCAGATTGGCAACTGTCAAACCCAAATCATTTTTATCCCCTTCCCTTTCAACTTTCTAACATGCCAAAGAAACCAGTGATTAAGTAGTGGAACTTTTCACAGATGAAAAGACTTGTGCATTTCCAAATAAACTCTCTTGAAGCATACAGAATTCCATACCCTCCTCTCCTCACTGAGAGGTCGTCTTTATGCATACACAGATTTATGTAGTTTAATTCCAATGGCCAGTCAATAGCCTCTTTGGGGCATTGGCACAGATGGGCTAAGCTTCCAGAGTCATGGGCCATGACTGTGACAAGGCTGGAAGATGACCTCTGCTTTAAAACGCTGTAGGCAACATGCAGCATGCAGCCTGGTATTGAACAGCAAGCTTCCACACGGCCCTTCTTGGCAAACCTCATACCCTGAAGCAGCAGCAAAATGACACTGATATGACTGCAAGAGAGCCTGCACAAAAGAACCAAACAAAAATGCATATGAAGAGGTTAGATTCTAACTGCAGGCACAGCGCTGGCATGAAGCTGCTCTGTCAGAAGCAGTGCCCTAGGAATAGCTCTCAGAGGCAGCATGCAGCCACTCCCTGCATTGAGATTCCTCTCCCCACCCCTTGTCCCTTGCTTCCTTAATAAATGGGGCAAAATGAATTAACATTGATTTCAAATTAGGAAGTTCATGCACTTGCTATAGTTACTGCACCTAAATCTCTGTATAGGGAAGAAAAATAAAATCAAAGGTTTGACTACTAAATGAGAAAATCTATGATATGTTCAAGGAAAATTTGCAGACTAGAGTCAGCTGAGAAATCTTTTGTGGGTTTCCCCATGCCTGGTACTGGTTTTACCAATGGGAAATATCATCTAGATATTCCTAATACAATTACTACACCCACATAATAAGTGTAATGAATATATAAGCCTGTCAAGATGATAGTCTAATGCACTTGCCGCCCTGTTATTTTATAGTAAATTCCCAGTATTCTTGGCAGCTGTTTGAGTGTCAATCAAGCTGAGAGGTTAACAACAAAAAAGCAATCACTCTCAAAATAAAAGACGCCAAGTGTGAATCCCTACTTAAAAGAAATTTCAGTCCCCTTTTATCACTAAAGGCTGGCTTTCATGTTGACCTCATACTAACTTTACATCAGTGTGTATGAACTACAGAGGCTTCTGTGCAGACTCCAGTGCTAACATGCACGGTGTCCAAGTGCTGATGGAAACTCTAATGGGAATTTCCGTGCTTCCACGGGTGTGGTGCTGAAAATGCACACAATTATTTCCCTCATCTAAGGGAGTACCACTGTTTCAGAAAGGGATTTCTCCAGGTCTGAAGGCTCCAGCCCCTTTTGATGACTTTTTTCAGACCTTGAGGCATGCAGACATGATAAAGCCAACAAAAAGTAACATCCAGACCCTCTTCTGCCTGCAGCTGGTAGTGGCTGAAGTGGTCACAACAGCCTTGCTGCAAGTTATCGCTGCTCCCGTGGTCACCGCCTAATACCTCACGGTCTAGTAAGTTGATTAACCTGAGCAGCTGCTGTTTACTATCATGACAAACACAGTGTGAACCTGCTTCAGTGTTGTCTTGCACAATAAATGAGAATGATCTGTGGAAGGTTGCTAGCAGTTTCATACCTCAAGCAAACCTCCAAATTATTCCTGTAGGGAAAGAAATAATGCTGCCAATGGGAGACAGATAAAGCTCCTGAGTGCATGCAGCATTAGATTAAGGGTGAATTAATTTACACTCTATCAATTACTGCAAACTGGAATCTAAGTACCGGTTCACCTACTCCAGAGATGTCCTTGCAGCTGGTTCAGCCTTCCCAAAGGTGCACTGGCGTTCTCTGCTAATACCTGTTAGAGAGAAAGCTCAGGGGAGCTCTGCATAAAGGTGTGTGGAACAGAGACCAGTCAACTCAATGGAAAATCTCACCCTAATGGAAAAACAAACACTACATCCTAGGACACCTCACACTAATTCATGCCCATTTAATGTCAACAGCCAGTGGAAAATGCCTGCTTTCAAAACGTCCTTCTGGGATCAGTCACTCGTAAAAGGTGTAAATGCTGCCTTTCGTTAAGGGTAAGGAGGGAGGTCTTCATGTTCATGCCAGTCACTCTGCTACTTCCCTTCACCTCTCCATTACCAGTGTGTGCTCTGTTTGATCCAAAGCCCCTCCAGACTGTGCTGCCCTTCTGGAGTCCTTCTACACACCTATGCAGCTCTTCCTAACCCCCATCACAAGCTCAGAATCTTGCCTCTTCCTCCCGTATCTCTGCTGCTGTTCATCTGGTGGTATCCAGCCCCACAGCCATCCACCGGGAGTACTGCCCTCTGCATGCCTCCCTCCGGTTCAGCATAGCAGATACAAGCTGCTTTCTCCACCTTCGGGGCCTTGTGCAGGCCACGCGCCTGTTCCTGCTGCTTCTCACTCGGTTTTGAAAAGTCAGCACTGGCCTCCAAAAGGTCTGAAGCATAACATCTGCTACAAATGTGCTGCTTTCTTGCAAGCACTGTTTCATTCCTTGCTTCCTTAGATTGTCAGTTCTTTGGGGTAAGAACCGCCTACATACTCTTTATCTGCCATCGGTCCTAATATCTGAGTGGGACTTGAAAAAATTATGGTAATACTGATTGGCAGGCTTAATAACATACAGGTATCTAAGACAGTGGGATGACCCAGGCAAGAGGGTGTAGGCACATAACTGCAAGTTAGTGCAGAGATTGAATGCACTGACTTACCATGAGCACTGACTGATGCAAGTATTTGCCTCGACATTTGCCAGAGAAACCGCAGAGCCTTTCACCAAGAGTAACTTAACAAACTGTAGTAACATGCAATAGGGATTTTTTTCATGGTTGAAGAGGTGAAACACACATAATCTGAGGTGAAAACACAGAGATGTGCACACTGATCTTGTTATGCACAGCCCTGGACAATGCTGTCAGGTCTAAGGGTCCATAACAGTCAGGGTCCTTCAAGCCAGGAGTATGCTCACAGCTTTGAACTGGTATGTGTAGTGACAAAATTCACTCAGATGTGAGATCTTATCCTCGGATGTTTGACTTTCTAAGCAGGGTCTTAGCCTTAGGCTGCTGCCTGATGGAATTCATGCCGTGTGAGGCTTGAAGGTGCTACTTTCCCAGGTTGTCAGGCATATTAACCTGTTGCTCAACGTTTTTCTTGCTTAGCCTCTTCTTTTTTCTCTTTATGATACAGTTTTTCTCAGGTCTCAAGGCTGTACTTCCTCCATGACCAGTAACTGACTACTAGTGAATTTTTTATAGCCTTGGGGATGCTCTTTTAGCCCACACCTGTGCTTTCAAGGCCGTTGCTATTACCATGCTCGAACTGCACACTGCACCATAAGACACCCTTACAAAGCTTCTTTTCACTAAGTAACTCTCACAAGTCAACAAGCACAACAGACCCTGTTCCCCTGGCCTCACAAAGTTAGCATAAGGACTGTGGTCTGTTACCGACAACTGCAGAACTGCTTTTATTGGGCCACCAGCAGCTGAGAGAATGATGTCCCTGCACTGTAAACAAGCAGGCTTGCATCAGACCTGCTTACTGTCTCGCCTATCAGGTTCTCCTTCCATTAAATGTAACATTACTGAGAGAGACCTAGGAGGTCACAGGCTCCAGCTCCTAGCTACTACTGCAGGCTCCACAGCATGTATATGCACTCTCACAAACCACCAGCAAGACTCTAAGCTTCAGAGAACTCTTTCAGTCGGAAAGGGGGCAGCACTGACTCACGCCCCTATCTCTGCAGGGTTTAAATGTGCACATCTTTCCAAATTCCAGGAACACTGGGGTTACCTAAGGAAACCCAACTGCAGGGAAAGGTGTACTGGAGGCACAAATACTTGCCAGTTATCTTCCCTACCACATTTTGGTTTCCCTGTGTTTGCCTCCTCCTCTGCAAGAGCCAGCTGTAATTAATGCCTTTGCCTAGTAACTTGTAAGACATAGAAACATACACCTCCATTTGGCAGACAGCAGTTGCTGGGGAATCATGGACAACTGCAAAGAGCTGAGCAGGACAAAGCCATGGTGGTATGAAGTTGGAGTAACTGTGCCAGACAGATCAAGTCACTTGGAAATGAAAAGCCAGGCATTCTGAAAAACAAAAAGTAATTACTGTAAGCATTTGCCATCAAAATATCTTTCTAACTTTTGGGCTTCATTCCACGTCTCTTTCAAATCAATGTAAGTTTTTCTATTTGCATAGGAGAGGTTTGTGCGCTCACAGAGTCAGCACACAAACTGTAGGAAATGAAGTCGGCAAGAGTGATGCTGCAGTCTGAACACAGGACAACTACGCAAAATACTTCAGATGCAAAATGAGAAAAACCCAAGCGCTGGCTGTCAAGGAGAAGCACTATGAAACTAAAAGACGAGAGTACTCTGGGAAAAAAAACCCGAAGCAACCCTCAGTTCTGCCACTGATGGGAAGCGTCCTGAAGAAAGACCTGGAGAGTCAAGCTCTGCCATAATCTATTTAATGGAGCTGAAGAGGCTGAGCTAGACGAAATGCGAAGAACTTGTTTATTTAATTTAGGTCCCACACAGTGAGTCATCCTAAGTTCCTGTACCCACTCAGCAGGGGGGAAAAAAAATCATGGCTTTTTTTTCTCATTCTATTTGCTCAAAGTTCAAATAAATGGAAAAACTTCATCCTTAGCAGTTCACAGCCTTTGGAGTTGATTCCCAGTTACGCTGAGGCTTTTACAAGCCCTCACAGCAGAGCTAAACAGCCACCACATAAAGAAACCCCTACTCCACCACAAACTGGGAAGAACTGTTTCATACTACATCCAGCAACCACAAAACTCAGAATGAGTAGTTTACATTTAACATATTCTGAGCAGAAAAGCGTAGTGAAACTGACACAACCCCTCACCACGAGCTGCTGCCATTTGCATGTGAAGCTCAGCACTTACACATGCTGGACTGATGAATGAAAAGTTTAAAAAAATCCCTTTTGTTTTATCTGCGAAGTACAGAATTAGATCTGGTGTCAGGCAATAGTGAAAGTGAACAAGCAGCATATTTTAAGTTGTAACCACCCATGCAAAAAATAGCAAGTGATATTTTATCCCACGCCTTTTTTTTTTTTTTTTTTTTTTTTT
>JAKFQP010000045.1:4184785-4340564 GCA_023375905.1 Nycticorax nycticorax
AGCGGGGGGGTGGGGTCGGGGTGGCGCGGGCCCCTTTCCGGGGGGGTGACCCCTCTTCCTCGGGGTCTCTTGCTGGGTGAGGGTGAGTTTCGGTAGCTGGAGGGAAGGGGCTACGGTGGCCAGTCCCCCAGCGGACGGACTTCCCTCCTTGTTTTGGAGAGGAATGCCTAGAGGGTGGAAGGGGGACTCACCCGCCTTGTGCGCTGGAGGAGAGGAGCAAGAGGGCTGCAGGAAGCTAAAGTGTTTTTCTTTCAGGAATGTATGCGCCGGCTCCCATGGATTAGTGGGTGATGGGGCAAAATAGTCATCTCTGCTGCTGTATATCGGGAGTACTGGGAGCAGGTCATGACCTGTCGTGACGGGGGTAGCACAGCAGAAGGAAAATGTGGTGCTGGCCCTCTACAGATTCCCGCCAAGAAAGGAAGCTTTGGGAGAGTTGTAGGGCTCCTCTCTGCAGGAGCATGTGCTGGAGAGCAGCTGGTGAGCGTTCGCTCTTGGATGCATCCCTATATGCTTAGGCAAGTGTATACTGCGTTTGGTGAAGGTGGGTGATGGCGGGGAGGCTTTGTTGTTTCACCCACAGCCTGAGCTGCAGTGGTTAGTCTGCACTTACGGGGCGCGGGAGTGCGCGTGGGATTCTGCTCACTGCTGTAGGGTGAAGGTAGGTGTCGGCGGGGAGGCTTTATTGTTTCACCCACAGCCTGAGCTGCAGTGGTTCGTCTGCACTTATGAGGCGTGGGAGTGCACGTGGGATTCTGCTCACCGCTGTAGGGTGAACATGGGTGTCTCCTGCAGAGCAGGCGTTTGGGTGCATGGTGAGGTTTGTGATAGTCTCCCTTTATTGGCAGGTTGCAGTGACTCTGTACCTCTGTACTTAAAAGACTGAGAGGACATATTTTGGTTGCAGGTGAATGTTTTCTACTGGTACATGGGAGTGCTGAAAAATCTGCAGGGAAATACAGCGTTTTGAGACAAGGGGAAGGGCCATAAGTGAGTTTGCAGGGTTGGAAATTGCCTTGTCGCTTGCCTCGGCACGGGTGGTTGCCTCTGATAGCCAAGTCCAGACATCCATGTGGCCTTCTTTTGAAAGATTTGGGGAGCTTAGCATGTGAAGGTGTGTCTGCAGCAGCCTTTCACGTGACATCTGGGCAGCGAAACTCTGGAAACTATGGAACATTGCGTCTGCTTCTATAAAGTCTGTTGGTTTACCCCCTTCCACTTCCATCTTAAGAAAAATAAAGGATGATAGTTAAAGTCGGACTAAGAGTTCATTTGCTTGAGCAGCATGGCAGAGGGAGATGCCAAATGCCTAGCTGAAGCATGTGTTAGAAACCTTCAAGGATTTAAAACGTTAGTCTTTACTTTGTACTGAGAAATCTCTCTTTTCATCTTCTCTCCTGTCCTCTGTATTCAGTAAGGTCCTGGGAAATAAAATCAAGGAGAGGGAGGAATGTCGCCAGTCAAAACCCTCACCAGCTTATGAGACAGCAAAATGCATTAGGCAGAAGTTGGATTAGGGGACATCAGACTGCACTCTCTGTTTATAAACGTAGTTGCTACAGTAGTTGAGTAACTGAAGCAAGAATCCGTCTCATAAGCATAACGCTTCAGATTTTGGCTAGGAATGGGTGGTAAGATAGGGGAAGTATGGGTAGGATTTGAGGAGAACTTAGTTTTCAGGTGTGCAGCTTTGATTGTAGTAGCTGTAGAGGCGTGGACGTGAAAAATGCATTTACATTTTCTTGGTCTACTTATTCAAAAAATACAAAGATATTCTTGTTGAAAGTGTTGTAAATTGTAGAACTCAATAAATAAAGAGAAGAACACTAGTGAGCCTTCAGTTAGAAACCAAAACTTAAAATTGGAAGATGCTTCAAAATGTAATCTGTTAAGCAAGTGTTTCACAAGTCTATGTTTGAAAGTTCTCGGTCTGATTTTGAAAAACACTAAATTTAGCTAAGTGCGCTGGTTTCTTAGACTAATTTTCTAACATCTTGAAACAAATGTGTTTGGTTTTGTGGAGTTCAGGGTATGTTACTTTTAGTCTTTGAACTATATGCGTGTGTTTCTCTGCTAGAGGCAGGCTTGTTTACTTGGAGCTGTGCCCTAGACTGTGACAAGGCCAAAAATCATCTAGTTGTGATAGGCCCAGGAAACTTGTTGCTCTAATATTGGACTCTGGTTCTCTAAAATTGGTTTCTGGTTCTAGCAATTTCTTCCCATATTCTCAAGACAAAAATAATCCAAAGAGACTTGATGTTGTAGTGCAAGGTAGTTTTCTGACAAGAGCTTATGCTTGTACCTGGAAGCTATCATTAATAGTAAGGAATGTTTAAACAAGCCTTCCAGTGGGAGTTGGAAATAGCACACTTCATAATAACTGATTACAAATTCTACATAAGCAACTGATTTGTCTTTTTTTTTCTGCTTACTCAGATAATTGCATTTCAAAGTTCAAAACACGCTTTTAATAATGTGGCTTTTGTTTTGGTTTAGTTGTGTTTTAAAGCATTGGCCCACTGAGTATTTTGACGGAATGAAAATTAGACTTGAAGCATGGAGTATTCTTGTTTGTGGAAGTGCTAGATGAAGATTGTCAGATATTTTGACTGACTAAAAAAGTTGAAAAGATATAGCCTCTGGCCCTGTTATTTGAGAAGACTTATTATCAAATAGAGAAATTTTTGCAGGCATGGCTGGTTTTGTTCAGTTTTGGGGGGGGAAGTAACCTATGGAGTCCGTGGGAATTGATGTTGTACTCATTGAGCTCTGTAGAGGAGTGGATTTACCCGTTGTAGTCATTCCCGTGTTCTGAGTGGGTCAGTTCAGTACTTGAGCATTCAGACTTAACCAGGATAAATGAAAGCGCGCATTTATCTAAACAAGCTGCTTCTTGTGTTTGTTGACTGTCTATGAGAGAGTAAATACATTAAGTGTTGTGTTAGGAGCAAATAATAAGCCCTGCCTGAAACTGGTGGAGACCCGTGTAGCCACATCTCTTGTCTGAGGTGACAGTGATGACATTGTAGGCTTCTAAATCTAGCACTTCTATTGTGGTTATCACTATGTAGACATGAAACAGGCTTTTAAAAAATCTCAACAAACATTCTTAACTTACTTTCAGCTGGTATTTCACTTTCAAAGAAAGTCTGTCCTGGCTTTTTTCACCTTCCCTGTGTTGTTAACCTAAAAACCCGATTGTCAAAATGCAGATAAGTGCAGGGAATGTTCAGGATGTCAGTAGTCTTTTGGCTACAGTCTCTGTGTCACATAATATGGGCTTTCACATCTCACTGTTCTGCCACTACACTGAACACCCAGGAAATGCCTGCTTGTTTAGCACTGTTTCAGCAGGACACTTAGCTGTGGGAAGTTCAAAGTTCTGTATGTTCTGGTGCATCCTTACTATGTTTGTGCTTTATTGTTAAGCATGTGTGTGGGGATTTTTGGATGCTGACGTTATGCCCCTTTGGTGCTGGAAGCTCCTGGTTTTTAAGTTGAGAAATTTAGGCTGGATACTAGCTGAAGTTGTATTACATGTGTGGGGAGAACACTCCAGCAAAAATGAAGCGGGGTCCAAAGAGTATGTGATAAAGAAAAAGTAAGGTTTGGCATATATTTCATTTCTCCAGATAAAACAGGTATACTGCGGGGAAAAGGGGATACTACTCTCATTTTTCAAAAGACAATGTCATAGCAAAGAATGTGTATTTTTTGATTTGTAGGGGGTATAAAAAGCATTTTGGCTTTGTAACGACAGTGAGGTGGTACATATAAGGGAGGTACCTTTTAATATGTGCATGGGGGATGTGTGTGATGAAACGACAAGCTGCTTTAATTCTCTTCAGAGAGTGCAGTGATAAATTTCTGAATTAGTGCAGAGTATTGTCTGAATTGGTAGTGTGATTTGTGAACCCATACAAAAGCAAATACTATTTGTGAACCCACAAAATTTTATTAGTTACATCTTTTTGTATTTATTTGGTATATTAAGAGTTATGCTAGAGTGCCTAATAAAAAAAAGGACATGAATATTGAAAGCCTATGTAATTTTAAAGCATCCTTTGCATCAATTCTGGTTCTGTCAAGGGCTAGGAAGGATGCATGGAAACAAATAATAGGTTGTTGTAAAAGGTACTGATCATATTTCTTAGGGCTCTCCTGGTAAACTGTGGCCTTCCGTTGGAAAAATGCCTCCTGATGTAGCAGCATTTGTGAAGAATAAGGGTTAACACAATTCAATAGATAAGTGAATGAATTCTGAGTAGTAGTACATGTATCTCATAAGAAAGTTTGGGTTGGTTTTTTTTGTGATATAAGAATGTATAAAAGTAATAGGTTAAGCTTTGGTCACTGTAGTTTTGCTGAATTTGTAGCTTACTGTATTTGTCAGAAGAATTTAACTGTGGAAACGATTCAAGAGCCAGAAAAATAATATTGCTGGGTAAAATGGTAAAATCTGACTTGGAGGCTTGTAACCTGGGAGGAAGTATGAAATTACTCCAACCTCCTTCCTACATGTGTTTCAGTGTAGGTTAATCCTGCAGCAGTTCCTGGTAAGAGGATTGTTTTTGTATTTCCCCCAGAGTTTATAATCTTAGTGGTTAGAGGAAAAGTGCTCTCATGATCCTGTTCAAAATCCAGAAATATCCTTCTAGGTTAAAGATGTCTTTCTGTCTCAAGTCCTGCTATTTTTCTCTAATTCTTCTTTGATTTTATAGCAAATATCTTTCTACTCTTCTAGAGGATTGTTATGCTGCTCTTGCATGATAGGATTTTATCGGTGAGTGCACAGTCAGTGGAGGTGTGAATTTGAAGGGCTTGCACTTGCTGCTTGAGGTTTGATAGATGACACTGCAAAAATGGTAGAGTTGGAGATTACCAGAATGAGTGTCAGGGAGCATTTGCATTTTTTTTTTTTTCATTATCTTTATACTTTATTTTCAGACTGTAGCATTTTCAAGCTATATTCTCTGATAATTCATGTTTATTTTTTAACTGTCTGGTTTCTTTTGCTAGTACTTTTCTTCAGTAGCTAGTCTTTTTCCCTGTTTCCTGGCTAGAGTTAGAATTTTTAAGCAAGGGAAGTTGTTCTAATTCTTGGCTGATGAAGGCTAGGCTTTCACATATTCAGAAATATTTTCCTTTAAATCTAGTGAGTGTTCTAATAAAATTGCCAAAGAACTTTGGGGAGGGTGACACATTCTTTAAAATTTAATAAAGGAAAGGTTAAGATAGCATATAGTACGAATACAACTAATTTTATTCATATTAGAAAATGTTTCTACATCTTAGCCATTTTTCAAATGCATTGGCTCTATGACCATAATTTTACATGTTTTATTTGTAATGTTCTTATCCAGTTTAGCTGTCAGCATGAAAAAGTTATCTTTGTACTTTTAATAATTTGTCAATATTATGTGCTGTATTTCTCAACAACCCAAACTTTCTTGGACCACTGTTCCCCAGGTGGCTAGTAAACTGAGAAGTTAAATACACAGATTATATGCACTTACAGATAGCTCTGTACATAATTGTGTCTTTAGTATTTAAAGTCTGTTTTCCAGGTATGATTGGGAAGCAAAGATATCTGTCCTTGATACAGTTGACAACAGGCTGGAAGGTGTTCCCTTTGGAACCTACAGGGAGTGGAGAGTACATGCTAATTAACAAATAATATGAGCAGATGACTGTGCTACTGTCTACAGTCTCATTGCTGCCCATGTGCATACAAGGGCACGTTTACTGGCAAGTCTTTTGGAAGTATTTTCACTGTATTTCTGAAACATAGGAAGATACTTTCTTGAAGGGAAATTTATAGGGCTATGTAAACTTACAGGACTGAAGGATATGGCTGCCAATGTCTTCTGCCACCAAGGTTTGTATCTTTGGTTCAAGACAGGATACTTGGATGGAGTGGACTCGCTGAAACAAATCACTTTTTATTTTACAGGATATGGTGAAGTGCAGCATGTCTTCTTTAGGCCCTGTAAGGTCCAGACAGGAGGCCTCGGTGGCTCTCCTCTGCATGCTGACCTGCAGGGAGCATCAAATGAATGTGAAAAGAAGAGGAAAGGCCTTGTGACTGCTGTAAGCATACTGAGTCAAGAGTGTGGTCCAAAGGCTGAGTCTAGTTCTCCCTGTCTCTTTCATTCCCTGTGTTGTATCAGGCGTGTTAAGCTCAGGGAAAGAAACAGAACTGGTGCTGAAACCTGTATCCCCATCCCCCCGATTTGAATGTCTGAGCTTCACACCTTGTATTTCTAACTTGCTTTTTTACTTGGTTAGCTAGATGAAGTCCATTAATGCGTATCTAAATAAAACCTGGTTTACCCTTCCAACTGGTTAGTCAGTATGCAGTACTGAGAAAGTTTGTTTTTAAATGTCTCTTTATAATTACTTAAAATGTTGATGATGATCATACTCAAACCGCTACATTGCTTTTACACTCACTGTAAATCAGTTTGTGAAGAATATCCTTGTTGTAAAATTTGTCTGCTTAAAGGTACTGGAGGGTTATTTATGCTAATCCACATGACCATGCAAGTGTTATAAATTCAGAGAATATAAGCTTTCATCTTAAAACAAGCCCTTGTAGGTTCATAGGGAGCACTTAGAGCTGTCAATAGCCACATCTTTCTGCTTTTTTTCCCCCCTGTTGCTTAAAGCTTTGCTTTATGTTGAAACCTATGCGTTAGTACAAAGCAGCATGTATGCAGCTCTCTTAGTCACTATTTAGCATCAGAAAACTGGCCCTAGTGTCTCTTCTTTTAAACAGGACTTGGATCAATTTTGAAATGCAGTGTAGCAGTGTGTAGAGGCCAACTTTGAGATCAGAAATTCATTTTTTTGAGCTCTGGGCAGTGTATAACAGCAACTACTAGATTGATAAACTTCACCAAGGTGTGGATGAGCTCCATTTTGGGGAGGAAATTAGAAAGGCAGAGGTAACTGCTCAGGGAGTAAATGACAGAGCTAAATTTGGATTTGTACCTTGCCAATTCCAGAGTATTTATCTTCCAGACCATCTTGCTTCTTTCTTTGTATACAAACTTCAGCACAGTAAATTTAAGTAGTAAATACAGAAGTTTATGAATGCTTTATACTGTCTGTGATGCTGTTTTTAAATATTGGAGTAATTTTAAACGCTTTGTTTAACTGAGTACAAATGGTGTTTTTTTTCTCAGTCACGCACTAACCTCATAAACCTGACTGAATTCACTTTTCCTCTCCGATGGTTCTTCTCAATTACTGTATCTGTTAGCCTTTGGGACCTGAAGTAGGGAAGTAGCCTGTTCATGCAACTGTCACGGGGGTCTCTTGACTAAATATGAGTGTCCTGTTTAGGAAGACAATAGAAGAGATTCTTGTAAATGCAGGTTTGTGCCAGCAAAATCTGCTTTTGTTATTTGTAGAAGGAAGTAGCTAGAACCAAATGTGTTTTTATCAGTAAAGCTACTATAAAGCATTTACTTACAAGCTAAGTAGTTTCCTATCCTCTGGACATTTCACTAGTAGGCATTAATGCCATTAATCTGTTGCTGATAATGGAGTTTGATTAAGGCTGGTAAAACCTATTGTACTGGTCAGTGTATTGCTTCCTTAGCTCATTTATTGTCTGATACAACTGCATCATCTTCATTTTTGAGCAGTGTCAGTATAATGTGTGGTAAATACGTTGTCAAGGGCAGTGGGAAGGAAGACTTGGCACTATTAAGCCTAAATTCTAAACAGGAGTGTTTAGACTGTAGCATCTCTTCCCTCAGGGAGGAGGAGGAGAGCAGAGTCCTTTGGACTGAAAGCTTTTGTCCTTGTCTAAAGGATGACTTTTCCTGAAATCTGGGAGAAACCTGTTAGTCTATTACAGAAAAGATGGAGATAAGGTAGATTTAAAACCTATCTGCTCGGTGTTTCTTCTCAAAAAGAGGAACAGTTCAACTGTAGGTAGACCAGTAGTCAAAGTCTTTTGGAACTAGTCTTGGGATCCATCTCTTCGTAGTCCTTTTATTAATTTGATCATTTTGAATACAAATCAGTAGAAACATGATGGAATTGAAGAACACAAAGTTTAATGTTTGTACTTGGCGTCAGTCTTTTGGAAATGGCTGTCAAATGAGCAGCGTAGATTAATGAGTTGGATTCCCTAAAAGATGAAGCCCTGAAGCTCATAGATCCTGGAACTTCCAGTAAGAGTAGTGATAGCACTCTACTATGTGTGTGTGGCCACCTCTTCTGAAGGAGAATGAATTTTCATCAGAGCAGGTGGAGGAAAGAGGTGCTAGGAGGGTATGGAAGACCTAGACTCCCATGTGAAAGGCAACTAAATGGCCCTGGCTAGCTTAGCTTACAAGCTGGGAGAAAGCCTTGATAATGCTGGCTAAATATTTTACTGTGGTAAGCACCATGGGATGTGGGAAGGCTATTCAAGCTTAAATTATAACATCAGCGTAAGAACAAATGAGTGTTAATAGTCTGTGAATTAATTTGGGCTGGAAATTAGGAAAAGGCTTCCAATATCAGAGTAAACTTTGTGGTGGCCTTGTGGTAGAAGAAGTAGCAAATGACCTTACTTGACTTCAGGTGAAGGTATATCAGATTCCTGTTGAAGAATGTGGTGTGGAAGGCTGATATGTGTCTTGATGTCGAAAGTTGTCCTTTTCAGTTTTATATTCACTTTCTCTATAAACCTCAAGAAAATCAGAAATTTATCTTGCCTGTGTAATTATAAATTGAAATTGATGGAAATGTACTGTTCAGGGTTTTTTATTAGGCATTGCGAACTGTGTCTTTGAATGAGCTGAGTTTTTTCCTCTCTTATTTTAACATAGTGTATAAGGGAGGAGAAATGGAAATTGGTGTGTGAGAGGGAAGGGAGGGAGGGAAGGTGCTGAGCTATAGGAACTACTTGCCTGGATGGAACCCAGCATGTCCTGCTTATTTAGCTGGCTAAAATAACTGTAGGGAACAACTGGGCAACTGAGCACTAGCAGTTTCATGTAACCCATTTTTAGAATGCCCTTCTGGGGTGCAGTTAGGGACTGGTATTTCTTTGGAAGACCTCGGTTTTTTGGTTAGGAGTCGATCGGCTCTGACTCTTAGTTAAACAGATTGCATGGCATATATTCCTGAGGACACTGTGTTCGGTACAGTCTTTGTATATTAGGGAGAGTTCTGCATCTGAATGCATAGGGGGCAGAAGAAAATAGTCTTGTCTTGTAAGTTGGCCACTGTAGTGTGTAAGTGTGCTGTTTAAGTGTTTGTAGATGAATTAATGCTCATTCTTAAAGGTTTTATTATAAAAGTATGGATTCCCTTTATTCTGCTGCGAAGTTTATTAGGGCAGAAGAAAAATGTTATTCTCTGAGGACTGAAATCTATTTTGAACTCTGATGAGGTGGAATAAAGCTAGGTAGCCTGGAGGTTTAGTTTATGGAGTTGTATTTTTGAGAACATTATGTCATAATGTTATCGATGCAGAGGTTGACTGTATATCTTAAACCTGCTTTCTAAGTCTGACAGATCAATGCGCTGGGTGTGTTTTCCCCAAATCAATTTTCACTAAATAACCCTGAACGGATGGTGATGCTGAAGTCTAGATTCTCAGTGACCTAATTTGCTAAAGTGAGAGGGCTTCTCTTTTATTTATTTATTTTTTCTTCTTGAAAAAGGAGCATTTGCAGTTTAAATCTAAATGAAGGTGACTGAGACTGCTATGTCTGACACACAGGTTGTTTAGTGAGTGCTCTTACGTATTCTTTTCTGTTGCCAGAATTAAGGGCACGGGTATCTTCTCGTTAGTGGGTGCTACGTCTTCAGCCACTCCTGTCAGAACTGCAAGAGGAAATTTGAAGCCACTAGCATGTTACTGTTAAAATTGGATGTATCTGATGTTATCTGTTCCTTTTTTATTCTGAAAATTAGTATTGCATCCTCTGCAAATGAAGTGTTTCTGGCCTCTTAGGCTAGGCAGTGATGAAAGCCAAAAGAACAGGCAGGCACTGTTTATAAAAACTTATTTTAGCCTGAGTGTTTCTTGAACTTCTGCTTCTAACAGGAGAATGCTGATGTCTGCAGCTGACTGCATTGTCTTGCAGATTCAAGCAATAGTAGTTGAGAGTTGGCTTAAGAAGTGTTTTTCATTTTCTCCTTTAAATAGGTGTGATCACTTAAGTTAATTCATTTGAGAGATGACAGATTCCCGTATGTAAATTACTGTTCTGTAGAAACAGTTAAACACTGTTCTGAAATGTGTTTCTGGAAGTTCTTTGGCTATTTTGTATATTTTCAGTTTAATAGGAACAACTTGAACTACATTACAGAAATTTTAGTTAATGATTTGGAGTTTATGATGTGGTAAGTTCCTGTTGCTCACCATAACACATTAGGTATCTTTGGCAGAAGTTCACAGTAGAGTGAATGTCCATTTAAATGAGGCCTATGTTAATGATCGTTCCCTTTGCAGGTGGCAGCCTGTTTATGGATATAGAGCTGTGTTAAGGTTAAACTTGTTTTAGATTTTTGTAAACTGTCAGCTAGAGAAATGTGTCTGAGACCTGAAGTAATTTGTGTTTGAATTTAGTGTATGGTCTGTTCTTATACTGATTGACGTATATGGCAAGCACAGAGAATAAAGATGACCAGTGCTGAAAACTGTAATGGCCTTCTCTCCAGCATTTCCACTTTTTTTTTTTAAATTCTTTTAGGAAGCTAGTCCTGGCCACTGTATTGGCAGGCTTTAGCCAAAGATTGCTTCTGCTCTTTGAGGAGCAAATGTGTAGTTTGTTCCTATGTTCAGTACCACTGAGGTTCGTGACACCTGGCTGTGGAGGACCTGGAGGCATGACTGGGACCAAGCTGGCACAGCTGGAGTCACCACACTTCAAGCAAAGGCAGCTGGCACCACCAACTCCACGCGCTGCTCCTCCTGACTGCTCACAGCCCTGCTTCTGTCAGAAGGCAAAGGGGAAGCAGAGATGACTGCTTTCACATAACTTCACAGTATTATTTGCATTAATAAGCTGAGGCAACAAATACCAAACTCCTTCGCATGCATCCATCTATTGCATAGTAATTAATGTATGTGTTTAATTCTGTCCTGACCTAAATCACAACATTAATAAAAATGATGCCAGGAGTGGGATCCAAAGTGGGGTTTTGGACTGTGGAAGGATATTCTACAGCTGAATTGCAGTCTCTTGAATGTCCATGAGGCTGAGAGTGCCTGTGGCTGTTGAGTTAGTTTTCCTGGGTGTAATCTTGCGGAACCTGAGGGTGCATGCTCAAGGTAGGAGTCTAGCAGGCAGTGCATGCAGTACTCCTACTGGAATTTGTGTATTAATAGTGTATATAGGATAACAGTAGCTCATATGTAAGTTAACATTAACTCTTACTCTGTATAGGCCAGCAGAAGCTGCATGTAGTAGCAGCTGAATTCAGCCTCACTAAAGAAAACTGTAAACATCATGATGTTGTAATGGAAATTACATTTGCATCTTGGGCACTGACTTTTTTGAGGAACAGATATTTTAAGGATCCAGGAGGCCATTAAGTATTTAGCATTGCTACTGTGGAAATGACTACTGTACCCCTTTGATACCTCAATTCTTAGACCTCTTAGAAGAAGTGTTAGTAGTAGAACTACAGGTATCACTTTGATCAGTGCTGGCTGCAACTCAGATGGAGCACTGATTATAATACTGGACCAACAGATTCGCTTTGTCCCATACATGGTTATATCAAAGAACTGGAAAGTCAAGGGGTGGTTGCATGAATTCATTTACTGTTCACCAATCTTGTCTAACTTGTGTGAAACCCAGTGGGGATCGGAGATTAACTGTATACTATTGAGGTCTGAATGTGACAGTGCAACAGTACCAGTGTGTTAGAACTGAGGTATAAACTTGGGAAGCTGAGGGCAGCTGCTCTGGAGCAGCCCCAATCTGCAGTGGAGCAGCAGATCTTGGCATGCAGGGAGGTTTCCTGAGGCAGGGAAATGCCAGGGCAGCAGAGACACACATCAGGAGCTGACAGCTCTCCTGGGAGATGCTGACGAGGCCTGGGCATTGCCAGAGCAACGGCAGCTATCCCCACATGTACAAAAGCATCCTGGGGAGCACAAGGAACCAGGACCGTTGTGACCAGGGCAGGGAGCACAGCGTGGCACGGTAGTTTGCACAGCAGCAAAGGGTGCACAGGAAGGGCATTGTTCCCCTACCAGCTCAAGAGGGGAGTTAGTTGATGGTCATCAGCCTCTCAGAAGGAGCTTAGTGATGCTGTCCACCTAGCATGTCCTCTGCACTCACCAGAATGGATGTGGCAACCCAGACAGCTCCCACAAAAACATGCAGACACCCCGTTCTCAGGCTGCAGAGAGTGCCAGAGCCTTTCATTTGTGATGGATGGCAGTAGTGAGAACAGTGATGTAAAGTGTGACCAGGTGGGCAATCTGCTCAGCCTGGTGGCAGAGCTACGAGAGGAAGTAGAAAGGTTAAGGAGCATCAGGGAGCCTGAGAGAGACTAGTGGAACCACGCACTGCCCTCCCTGAGACAGAAACAGGAGCAACCACCAGAAAAAAACAAGATCAAGGGGATCATGTACACTTGTCCCATCAGACTAAAGGCAGTAGCTTAAAATGAAAGGAGTGAATGGAGGCAAGTCTATGCTTGCAGCGGCAGGCAAACCCCCTCCTTGCAACCTTGCCTTCCAGGTGCCTCTGTGCAACAGGTATGAGGCTTTTGATGTGGAAGTTGCATCAGTCACTAGATGATGTAGAGGATGGTCCATCTACATCAGAGGTGTTGCCAAGGTCAAAAAGACCTACCCCATGGATCACAACCACCTCCATGAGGAAGAAAAGATGGGTTATAGTTGTAGGCAACTCCCTTCTGAGGGACACAGAGGGTTCAGTATGCCGGACAGACCCTCCTCTTAGGGAAGTCTGCTGTCATCCAGGGACCTGGGTTAAGGACATCACTAGGAAACTTCCTAGCTTGGTATGGCCCTCGGATTATTACCCGTTATTGCTCTGCCATGTGGGTGGTGATGAAGCCACAACCTGTAGTCCAAAGGCAATCAAGAGACACTTCAGGGCCTTGGGGTGGTTGGTAGGGGAATCTGGAGCACAGGTAATTTTTTCCTCTCTCTTTCCAGTTGCAGGCAGTGACATTGGAAGAAACAGACAGGTCCAGTCTATTAATACATGGCTCTGTGGCTGGTGTCACTGCCACAGTTGGGGTTTCTCAATAATGGGATGGCCTGCATAGCACCAAGCCTGCTGGCTTCAGATGGGTTTCACCTTTCTCACAGAGAGAAGAGGGTCTTTGCTCATGAGCTAGCAGGGTTCATTGTCATAGTCCCATAGAGGGAAGTGTATGCTTGTGTGGCTAGTGATTTAGTCACTTAGATTGGGTGTAAGCTTAGAGAGGAGGTTTGATTCTGCAGGCCTCCTTTGCTTGGTCATAAAGTCTAGTAAAATGATCAGTCCTTTTTATGTATACTGCTGAAAAGGTGCAGCTCCATTGAGAGTATTAAAGTCTGGTTTGTCTGTTTTGGACCAAACATCCAAACTGAAAGGATTAGCCTGGTAAAGAGATGGATAAGCATGGAAATACAAGCTGAGAAGAGGATGAAGAAGTGGGGGGACCAATGAAGGAAAAGGGGAATGGTTACACAAGGTCTAAGACATCACTAACAGAAGTAGTTGCCAGTCCAGTTAAGCTGTCAAGATAAATACTTTCTCATGTGCTTACATGGTTAAATAGCTAGGTACATGCATCTCAGTTGCCACAGTTCGTGAAAAAAGCTTATGAATATTAAGGAAAAAAATTTAGAAGATGGCGTTAGTTTGCAGTAATAACTTTGTAACAGATTGGTTGTCCTTGTTTTACGTATATTGGGAGTGTCTGTCAGGAAGCAAGAAGAATGGATGTTTGTATATAGGAAGTTTGTCTTAAAACTTGATTTCAAACGTAGTAGTACAGAAATGCTTCTACAGGAACATCCTTGTATCTCCTCAGGATGGCATTATGCAGTCTTTCTGGAGAATATGGACATTCTGATAGATGGCAACTAACACAGTGTCATTTGAGCTATTGTATGTGGTGCTCTGGAAGTGTGGGCTGTGTGTTAGTGGTCTGTATAAGCAAGTAAATAAGGCAAAACGCTTTCATGTGTTGGCTTGAAGTTGCTATGCAAAGCTCCCAAAATTACAGGGGAGGGGAAAGAGTTGAAAACTGCTGTACAAAATGAACAACTGGACAGTTTGCACAAGTCTTTGTGTATCAAGGCTTCAAGTCATGCCAGTGAGCTAAATCAGATATCGTGGTGACCTTACCAAAAAAACAGGCATTCCCTGAAGAGTCATTATGATGAAGAAAGCTGTCAGCTGTTTATAGCATGTGTGCCCTCTGCATGCAGAGAAGGAACGGGGAAAAGAAATGGGTCAGTAGATAAAAACATTTTTTTCCCCTAATGTTTAGATTTTTCACTGTGTTGTAAACCCATTCTTAAGAACTGCTTGCGGAGAAATTACTTACCTGATTTGATCGAGCATGAGAGATTATTTGGGGAGGGAAGACATTGCTCTGCAAGTGGTTACAATGATGTGTATGGAAGCCTGATGTACCTGACATAATCAAGTTATGACGGGAAACTACTTTTTAGTATTTAAAACGTAGAACAACGCATACTTAACTGGATTTATATTGTGAAACTTCTTTTTTTTCATTAAGACTGTTTCTGTGCTTTAGGTGAAGGCACTGAAAGAGAAGATTGAATCAGAAAGGGGGAAAGATGCTTTTCCAGTAGCTGGCCAAAAACTAATTTATGCAGGTAAAGGATATTCTGAAGATACTGTATCTGAATCTACCTTATTTTTATGTCCTTTTTTTTTATGTCCTTCTTTGACTTTGATGTGAATGTTAAGTCATCTACAGATTACAAGTACTGAAATTGCAAACAGGTTAAAAAAAAAAACCAAACACAAAACCAGACCAACAACAAACCTCGTTGTCAGAGGGAACTCTTAATCTTGAATCAGAATTTTTCAGGTTTTAATACACGTGTGTCTGTTGTTATCTTTGATCTTATAGCATGATACACTAACAGCTTTAGTCCTGGGTAGGGTATACTAGGTGAAGTAGAAATAGCTTTTCTTACAAGAATTCAGGATTTAAGCAAATCACGTCATCTTCTGGGTTAACTGTTGTCTTATGTTCCATTCATGCTGTGTATAGCTGAAGTGTTCCTGTATATACTTCAGAGAATTAAAAATCAGATTACTTCTTTTGTATTAATGAAAGAAAGCCACCACCAAATCCTTGCTATACAAAGAATACTTTCAGTATTTTTAACCTCTGTCACTAGAAACATGTATTCTGTGCTAGAAAAAGCAGACTAATGTCAGGTAAAGATATTAAGTTACTTTATTTGAGCTAACATAGTTCAAAATTTTTTTGGCAATATGTTTCTACTGTTTTCTGTCTGGCTGGTCCATCCTGGCACTAATACACAGATCCAGTTTTTTGTTCTCACGTCATGTCAGAACTCAGAAAGTTCTATTCCAGTACACCCTCTAGTGCTTTTTCCTCTCAAACCATGCTTGAAAGAAACTTTGGTGCTGTTTTACTTCTTCAGTGTACTGCTTTGTACACAGTATTGGTTTTCCACTTCTAGTAAGCTAAAGCCACTGATTGCAACAGAAAGATGCTAATGCAAGAGAAGATGGGAGTCTCTCCATGTTTGTACGGACTCTTTAGGACTATGTTTCTGAGCAAGTTTTATGTCCCTTGTACTTCAGTGACGGGAATGCACATTAAGAACGTGAAGGTAAAAGGCACGAGTTAATAAACAAAAACGAACAAGGCAGAAGGCCTTGTGCAATATGTATAATTGCATGACACACTTAATACTATGTTTCTGTGATTAAAAAAAATCTAGGGTTGCATAAGATCATATGATGTGACTGGAGTATTTTCTGAAGCCAGAATTTATCTGCAGCATTGTATAACCATCAGAAGCAGTAGGAAATGTAGGAAATAAGATTTAGAATGGAAGACCATCCAAAGCTGGTTTTTTGGGTTTTTTACCCTTACTTTACAGTAAGGATGTATTGACGACATTTTAACTTTCATCAAAATGAGCTTTAAAATTTTCATAGTTTGGTATAGCAGAGTGATATCCCAACTGAACCCCATTAAAAGTACACCATTTGTTATTAAAAATGCAAATTTTTTTTAAAAAAAGGTTATGCTAATCAGCAGTGAGGTCGATCCGTTATGTTCTCATCTGTATAAGGGCACAGTCTAGAAACCCTGAGAGTGGTGTGTCCTGAGAAGATAGGATGTCTGCATATATACATTGTGCAAGCTCCTTCCCCAAAGGGCCTATAAACCAGAAGATAGTGAGTAAACCTGTGTAGGTTCTGAGTCAGATGCTGCACCATCTGCTACAGGTATTACTACAGTACATACAATACGACCTTGAGTACTTGACCTGCGAGACTGGTGGAACCAGTAGAGAGTAGGACAGTGCCACCTCGTTTGTGTTCCAGCTGCCATAATGCATATGCATTGCTTGATTTCCTTGCAATCAGCAGAATGAGGATGTCCTGCTAGTTACAGTTAAATGGTGTATTCTACTAGCACTGAGAATGGTTATGAAAATGTGTATTTTCCCCTTGAAATAGGGAAGCGGTCCTTAGCACATCTTCAGAAAATGAATCAATTAAAATAAAAAAATATTTCCTGAAAATTCTGTAGTGGAAATAGGTGCTGTAAAACTCACTGAAAACAGAATTTTTTGATTTGTGGTACTGCCTCTAAATCAGCTTATCCTTTAAAAAAAAAAAAAAAAAAAGTATGTGGTTTAATGTGTTTCTGAGTTCTTGTAGGCATGAGGCAAATCTGCTTTGCCACAGTACCATCTACCATCTCTGCTTATGAAACATCAAAAGTGGTAGTAAAACAAACAAACATTTCATCATCCTTCTGTCAAGGTAGCAGAATATGGAATGGTTCTAGCTTTTTCTAACACTTTAGCCTTCTTCTAGAAACAAACTGATAAAGTTGCAAAGTCACAAACTTACCTAATGCAGAGAAACTTAGTCCATGGCAGGGAACTATAGATAGTTTACTACATCTGAAGGGCAAACAGGAGATAAGCAGGAAGGTATTTTCTTACTGTGCCTAGAGTGTATAAGGAGGCATAAATTATTCATTTAAGCTTATTGCGTGACAAAGCCTTTCCTCTACGTTACTTTTATCTGTGTTAAAGGTCCAGTAAATCTTTCTCTAGATGTAACGCTTCTGTTTTAAATTATTTGAAGCATCTTCAACGCTTATGGCAACAGCCTTCAAGCTAACTGGATCTGTGGATATCATAGGAGAAAAATTATTTGTAGCTCTACTACCAAAGCTTGATAGCCAAAACGCTTCTTGTAGGGTTATTAATGATTATAAATTTGCATAAAACTTGTTTTTATGGTTTTTTTTGGAAGTGAGTTTATATGAGGGAATCCCAAGACCATCTAATGATCTAGTTCAATAACTTTTTTTTACTTTGTTTAATTTGCCAGGTAAAATCCTTAATGATGATACTGCTCTTAAAGAATACAAAATAGATGAGAAGAACTTTGTGGTGGTTATGGTGACAAAAGTGAGTAGTCCTTATTTTTGAAAATGAAATTGCATTCATTTAATTCTTTTTTTTCATTGTGATTAGTGATTGTATATTCCTGTCCTTAAAACCAGTGGAATTTGATCATGTGAAAGTTTTGGTCAACAGTAAAAATAACCACTTGTGTGAATAGATACAAAATACTGCTTCACAGCCCTACCTTGCCTACACTGATTGTTACTGTTCTGTGCTGCATGTTTACATCACAGAAAAAAATTTGCCAGAGGCTGATTTTACTGTTTCTTCTTCTTTCTTGTACCTATGTTTTATTTTGCAAATGATACTATTAAAAGGAAGACAACAATGACAACCTAGATATTTTACTAAATGCTCTCTATGGGTCTCTTCCAGTCTTGCCATGTTGCTTTTCAAAACTCATGGTTGTTTCTTTTGTCAAGCTCAACAGCTTAAACTAGTAGAGAAGGGATACATACGGCAATCAACAAACCTGTGAGTTTTGAATGACTGCAATGGCAAATTAAAGGGAATGACTGTGACATATATTTGAGGTATCACTCCTCTTCACCAGTCACCAGATTGCTTCCAGGAATGAAGCTACTGATTTTCTAGGCATTCCAGACCCTTGGAATCTCAATAAAACTGGCTTCATCTCTGTCTTGAGATGAGAAGTTAATTTCGCAGTTAGAGGTCCTCCTTCTGACAAGGAAAACCTATATTCACTTGCCTTTCACTTCTGCCTGGTATTGGCTCATTAGATTCTCTGTTAGAACAAAAGTTATTGCTGTCTTCATGAAGAAACAGCGTTCTAGTATGTGGTTTGCCTGGAGAAGACGCATTTGTCAGTATAAGAAAATAGGTGCAGGTGGGATTTCAGAGTACAGCTTTCATTTTGTTTATAGCAGAAGAAATGCAGACCTCCATGAAGAACTTCTAAGTGCAGTACCTTCTTATATTAAAGGCCCTGTGTTTTGGAGTTGGGCATTTCTTCAGTGTTACTGTCTTTTTGCTAAGTCTTTAAGCTGAGTTTCCCCTTCCTTGATTCTTCTCTGGATAAGACATGCCCTTAAGCACTTAAGCACAACATCTGACTTTGATGCTCAGGGGTGTTTCAGTGTTTTTCTCTGAATGCTTCTTAAAATGTTCTTTATTGTACCCATCATGTTGGAAGCTATTAGTTCTCAACCCCTCCTGTCCTTTCAGCCAAAAGGAGGAAATAATTTTTTTCCTAGTTTAAGCAAACATTGTCTGAAAGTGATTCACCTTGAATAAGCAGTTGTGTTGCATTAAAGTTCAACTATATCTCTGGGTAATGCAGAGATGGGGGTCAGCCTTGTCAATCCTTAAGGGTATTCGTAGGTAAGGGACTACAGTTCTACAGCTTTCAAAAATGTAATTCCAGACCTTAGCTGGAAGTTACGTCCATTCTGAAAAGTGTAATTTTTATATAATGGGATTAATACTGCATCCAAGCAAAGTTCATGTTTCCAATGGAGATGTGAAGATAAAATTGCAATTATGGGCAAGTATTACCCACTCAAAATATGTTGCTGTAGATTTGGTAGCCCTTGATTCTGCTGCATTTTTGGTGCTCACTACAGAACTCAAGTATGTGCAAAGTTATTTATGTAGTGCTTTCAATGTAGAGACTGCATAAGTAAAACTTGTTGCAGGTTAAGTTTAAATTTTTTAGCATCTCATTCTCCAGCAAATAGCATTCATATGAAATGTGGCTTCTGTCTTTATCACTTTTTTCCAAATTTGAGTGGTGAGAAAACCTTATGCTTGTTATGCTTGTCAGATGTCTTTTTGACAACTGTTTTAGTTTCTTCTGAAAAACACGCTTTTGTAAAACACAAGATTATTTTCATATTTAGAGTATTGCCATCTATAAATATTTAGATCTTATCTTTGCATTTCACTTCATACTGAAATAGTGTTACTGCTTAGGTGTCTAAATAAGTACTTTAGTGACACTATCAGTTGCCTGTTTAAACACAATAGAAGGCATTATGGATTTAATGCAATGTTTTAATATTATGCTTGATGTTGAGGCAGCAATGTCAAACACAAATGGTCTTAGCAGAACATAATCAATGTGTTGACTATAGAAGGCATGCATTAAGGAGTGTCTGTGCTGTGTCTGAATTCTGTTGTCCTCCTGTAGCCCAAAGCAGCAGCAGCTGGAGCGACTCCACAGTTAAATGCTACTACCACTATTAGCTCGACAACTGCAGCTCCCACACCAGTCACTGCACCAGTCCCTGCTGCTGCCCCTGTGCCAGCTCCTGTCCCTCCACCACCAGCAGCAGATGCAGTTGCTTGTGAATCTGCACCTGTGAGTGCTCCTAAAGAGGAGAAGCCAGCAGAAAAACCACCTGAAGCACCAGCTGCTGTCAGCCCATCATCAACTGACAGGTATGAATGAGCCTCTAAAAATGGCTTCCCTGTCCATTTCTGTTGCTTCTAGTTTTGACTTTTAAGTTGAATTTTCAATCACAGTGTTAGTCGAATCATATTCTCGGTTCTATATAATTTTTCTCCTTTCTTCACTGTAACTTCAGTCTCTGGCTCAAGTGTAACATTACTGATGGTAAGAAGTGCCCCTCCCGCTTACACCTTCTCTGGTGGGAAGTGTGGCCTTGGGACTAAACCTGTGGAGTGGAGTTAAATGAGACAGGGCTTGTTCTCCCGTTAGGCATTTCAGTGTCACTGTGGCACAAGTTTCTTTTCAGACTGAGAATATTCACCCGTGTGGGGATCTGCTGTTCACAAAGCTCTTAAAGACTTCAGAGGAATGTGTCCTGTCCTGTTCGTAGGCCTCTGTGTTTTGAATCATGTTTGTTAGATTTGAACCATAAGTTCTTTATTGCTGTAAGAGTCTTTTAATTTCTGGAAAGAGCTTTTTCTTCCAAAATGTAGGATATCGTATTGCTCTTAATCCTGTAATGTCTTAAAGCTACAAGCTTACTTGTTCTGAATGCTCCTTGGCCCATCTGCAGATATTTTTGGGAGTTGCGATAGCTTTTTACCTCAATTCTCTGCACTAAGAAAATCAAATGGAAGTTAGAGGTTTCATCCCTGTTGTATAGTGTGGCTTTTTTTTTTCTCACTTTAAGTTGCTTAAATATTGCATGGGATAAAAAAGCCGTTAACTGTAATTTAATGGCCCTTGAAATGCTGCATAGCATCAAGTCTTCATTTTTCATACACTGGTTTTCAATTGTTTGTGTGTCATTTATGTGAATACTGGTGCACAAGACATTAATTTTTGAAGTGGTTGTATTTAAACACCATCAAATACTGATTTGACAATAAGGAAACAAAACTTGGAATTGTCTAATATCTTGAAAATGTCATCATCACAAATTTCTTGCACTAAATACCCTGACTGATGATCTAATTTTGCAATTCTAAGAAATGGACATTTTTAAAACGGAATAGAGTATTTTTTTGACGTGAACAGGCGGGGGCTTTTGCTGCTCAGTTTGTCCAGTAGGCTGAAAGATTGGACTAAATCTTTGATACTGAAACAGTGCTTTCCAGGTTTTCATGTACAGATTACAGTGTTGTAAAACTGCAGTAGGGGAGCCTCAGTGTACATAACAGGAAGCAAGAGAATAACAAATACATTGTAGTTACCACCTCCCTTGATTTCAGGGAGTATTGCTTGTTTCTCATTTGCTTTAGAAGTTAAATTACTAAGGCTGGTGAAGATTTATTGAGACGTGGCCAGGCAAGCTGGTGTCCTGTTTTGCCTTTGATCTTTTTTAGCTGTAAATCTTACTAGTGACAGATACTAGTGAAGCATTCTTGCTGGAACAAATTTTTTTCTTACATAAAAAAATGCATCTCTGTAAGTGCCTTGTTAGATTTTTCAGTGGCATCTTCTGAGAACTGATTCAGATCAGTCTGATGGTCTTTCAGTTGCTGATAGGAGTTGCCAACTCTGGTAGCCTGACAGATGCGAGGCTGCTGCAGCTCCTTGTCCCCAGGTATATCAAATATCAAGATTGAACATGCCTTCCCAGTGCATGCACACAATATGTATATACCTATATATATGGCTGGCTGCATAGGTCAACACAGGCGGGAAGAAAAAAGCACTCAAGTACCGTACAACACCAGCAGTCGCACCCTTTTTCCCTCTGGCTACTTGGGGCAAAGCCCAGTAGTGCAAAATACGTATATACAAATATACACATGAACAATATGAATTTCTCCAGTAGCTGGTCTTAGATGTTCTATTCCGATAGCTGACTTCTAGAACTCCCAGTCTCCCAAGTTTTTGGTACCTGGGCATGTGACTGCCTGAGCCCTGCAACTCTGCTGCAGTTGCTGATTATCAGATTCCCTTTGCACACATATGCACACACAGAGGATCCATCCAGGAACTCGCTGTAAACATGCACTGAACCTGGTAGTTAGTCCCTAGATCCCCTGGTCTCCCAGTTGCTTCATTCATATGGACAGGCAAACAGGTCTCTCCACTAGCTGGTTGAGGCTTATGACCTTACCAGTAGCTGCCCCCAGAGGTTACAGTCTTTCAGCAGCTCGTCTCTGAGACCCTCTGGTCTCTCCAGCCATTGAGTGACTCACAGCCATTCAATACATGGCTCTCAAGTGTCTTACCCTACTCGCTGTAGTCAAGCTTGATGCTTGCTGTGGTTACACGCACACCAGCGTATGCATCTAAACAGAATATACATGCACTCTAGTCTCTTCTGTTGTCAACGTGTGGCAGGCACGTGGACCCCTGTGGCCCCTTCTCCAGTTCCTGGCACTGAGAATTCCACAGTGTCTGGTCTCTGCAGTTGCTGGCTCCGCAGATGTGTGGATCCTTGTGACTTATGGTTCCCTGTCCAGCTGTGGGCACTTAGACTTCCACACACATACATACATATGGACTAAAGAGATGCCCCAGCATGAAAAATAATTAGAAATGGAGTTTAATTAGAAGGCAGGATGAACTGGGGATCAGGTGCAGGGCACGTTTACGTGTGACTGGCCCTTTTTTTCTTCTTTTCGTTCTCTTTACTCATGTCTTTCATCTGCAGGGTGCCTTGGTGCTTCCCTTCCCCTGCCGTTGTTTCCCCTAGATATCCCATAATAAGTCTTGCACAATCCCCAATCACTTTTTCCTGGCACCCCATGGTGAGTCACACCACCCTGTAGAGAGTAATGCCCTTGATCTGTACGGAGACCTGGAGAGCCTCTTGCCTTGGCCTGTCAAGGGGTGTCACCCTGAGACCAAGGGGCTGACGCTTTAAGTTGTAGCCCTGGGAGGAGCCAGGAAAGTGGCACCCTTGGCTCGGATGGAGTTAACTGGGGTTCCTGTGCCTGGTGGTCTGCCTCTGTGTTCCTTGGTGCTCATGGAGGTGAGCCTTTAATTCTGTAATTTAACAGCTCTGATAACTTGAGATGGAGTTGCAAATGTTAGCAGTTTATATTTCTGGGAAAGTGGAGTACTGAGATTTTAATAAGTGCTTGACACTGACCTCCTTGGATCCTCATTGAGGTCGAACTGGTGACCATGAGGAAGCAGTTAGTGAGACTGCTCTGTGCTTTTGAAAATCCACCTTATTCTCCCACCCTTGAAAGCATTCAAGCAAGCAGATGGCTAATCCCTGAGCAGATGGGCAAGAGCCAAACTATTGGGGGGTAGGGGGGAAGGTTGGCCTTGTATTAAAAATGGTAGCATTGTAAGTTTGTAAAATCTGGTCTCACTAGAAGACCTAAAGAGAGCTCTTTGGAAAGCTTTGTTGTTTTTTTAGAAACAAAAGGGGCTATTAGAGTTACAGCTGCTGCTGCTTTTTTTTGAAAAAGAGGAAGTTTTCCAAAGTTTTGTAATTACCATTGCACTTGTCTTCATCTTACAGTACAACAGGTGATACATCTCGATCAAATCTTTTTGAGGATGCTATAAGTGCACTTGGTAAGTGGAGTGTTTTTTTAATGTAGACATTATTTTGGTGCAGCAGAAACAAATGACGGATTAGCAGATGTTGACCTTCTCTTCTGTATCTGTCATTGTTAAAGTTATAATCAAAGTACTCTTCTCTAAGACCTGATGTTGGTATCTTAAAACCAGCATCAAGAACTTCTTTACTGAAGAATATTTCACTTCATATATTTTTATTGTGTAAAAGGAAGATCCTTATCATTCCTGTTTTTTTCCCCATTTGCCTTAATTTCTCTTCTAACTGTTCAGTTTGAAGCGGCTTGAATAGAAGACTCAATGTAAATATGTATACGCTTTTCTTTTCGCCTTTGCTTCCCAGTATGCAGGTCTGAGAAAAATTATTCACTAGTTCCAGCTTCGATAGTACTGTCTTTTGACACATTTAGATTAGATAAATTCACCAAATCCGCTGCTATCTGGTTTGAGGGATGAATGCCTCCATATACTTAGAGTCAATTCAGTTTTCTTTTGACAGTTTAAATGTCTTTGTTTCTCAGTGGAATAAAGAGGGCAAAACCAATAGGAAGTTCTGCCCCTCATTTATGCTGATTCTAGCGGCTAGGAAAATACTAGGCAAACCCAGAACTCCTTATTCCTGCTTAAATTTTTGGAGATGATTTTTTTTTTTTTTTAGAGCATAGCAAATTAAGGCACAGAAATAAGGGGGAGGTGGGCTTTTTATTTTGTCTTATCTCTGTAAACATTAAGCTGCAACTTGGTGCAAAATGTTAAACTAAAAAGTTTTGTTTACACTTTTGTGTAGGGGTGTGTGGATATATTGGAGGTGGGTGTTGTGATTAAGCAGCCCAAGGCAATTTAGGAGCAGTAGTAATGTTTTATGCATGTTGGTGGTAGCCACCAGGTTTAGTCTGTCTGCCTGCAGCTTAGTTCTTATGTTATGACATACTGTTCTAGGCTGAAGAAATGTGAGCCGAAATAGCTGACAGATACTGGAGGAGGCAACTAGTCGAGTTCTGTTACATTTTTAAAGTGACTGCTGCTACCAAAAGAGCTGCAGGCTTCATTAACTGTTCATTATACCTTAGTGGACGAGATGTGGTTGTCACAAACACTCATGTTGATAATAATGACCAACAAGTTTAACTGAGCTGATAGTCTTGGTTCAGTTATCGTCAGAATTAAAAAAAAGACAAAACAACAACTCCTTTAAATGTAGCAGGAGAGCATCACCTCACTATCCATTTTATATGAAAGTTCTTTGATTGGTATTGGATACAATAAACCCATGTGTCCCTAACAGTTTGGAAATAACAGGCATTGAATATAATTTGCTAGGTAAGCATATGCCAGAAAGTGCTCAGTGACAATAGGCATGAGTTCTAATGGTTCTTTTTTCTTTAGAAACTGTCTTAAAAGGAATTTGCTTAAAGAAATCATGAGGTATGTTTTTACATCCTCAGTAGGATCCTAGGTATGTTCTTACTGTGGCTTCGTAATTACATTGTCTGAAGATAATTGACTTCACTTCAAAACCAGTTTCTACTGAATTGCTTTTGTTTTCAGTTGGATACGCTGGCTGGAAAACGATGTGGCTTTGTGAAGATCTGCACGTGTTGCAGTTCCTGTGCAACCATATCTCTCACTGGAGCAGCCTAAGCTTTCTTTAGGGCATGTGACAAGAATTATTGTGGGGAGTGTGATAAACTGGATTTGAAAGTTAATCCAGCTTTAAAATATTACTTGAAAGATAAAAGCAAAGAGCAGAATCAGTTCAGCGTTGTCCTCACAACCATTTGCAGCAGCAGTATGTAGAGAAGGGCCAGACTGTATCATGACATTGCTGGTGTGCAATTCCTGAATTATTATTCTTGGTCTTACTTTTGCATGGCTCGTGTAAGTAGACTCTATATGGAGTACATGTGCCTAAATTTGCAATAATTCTGCTTCCTTCTTTGACTTTTAATTATGGCTTATGTAGCACTCTGTCCAGAGCAAGTTGACCTTCTTGCATCTTTTTTTTTAATGTACCAAATCACTCGTACTGTCCTAGTCTCTACCTAGCTTATATTGAAAGAGCACTACAGAAATGTTTACATAGTAACTAATTAGATCAAAAGGTGTTCTGCCTGTGGTTTACCTTGATTAGTTTATTAGCAGTAGTAAGGGTAAACCAGTGCTGGGTAAGAAAGAACATGAGCAGTAAGTTTAGCAAAATCACTGTGTTGGGACAATCGTTGGCTTGGCTTTTTTGCTTCTCTGAAGATATGTACAGAAATATGTATCTTTAGAGCAAAGTTTAGGGGTTTTTTTATGTCTTTGAAAAAATGAAGGTAGATGTAAAATGATTGATCTTATAGTTGTACGTAAAGACATGAACTTACCATTCCTTAAACTCAGGTTGGCACTATTATTTTGAAGTCTGAACAATAAATACTCAAATTAGTCAAAGGTTGTAAATCCATTATTTGTATTTATGGGTAATGCACAATTATCCTTGGGGTAGGGCTGCTTTATTATTTGTTCTTGAGTATATTGCCCTCAGTCATACATCCACTGATAGAAGCTTTCTTTAAAAATCAAGCAATGTCATTGTGTTAATGTTGGCTTGAGTTAAACACCTTCTCCCTAAGGAAATAAAACTTGATATTTTCTTTGGTTCTCTTAATTGTGACTTACTTGTCTTAACAGAGTAGCTGTAGCAGTATTTGTTTCCTCTACTTTTTTTAATCTGCTGTTTTTTATGGTGCCTGTTAATTATTTAACTCTCCTGCCACTAACTTGCTAGTGTTACAGAGTCAGTGGTAGGGTTCCACTGAGATCAGGAATACCTTTATCCGACATAGGAGATGGTATTTTAATGCCTGGGTTTGGGGTTTTTTTCCTTCTGTTTTTGCATGGGAATATAACCTTTAAGATGTTGCTCAATTACAATTTATAATAGAATAGTTATTTTTTTGAATTGTTAAACCTGCTGTCTGCTTTTAAGGAAGGGAAATAAAACGTATTATGAAAGGAGACAATAAATTTCCTTGTGATACCATTAGTGTAGTGATCAGTTGTCTTTAAATTGCCTCGTATGTGTACCCTTTTGTCTTGATGGCTGCAGGTGTAGGGCAGTTTTAGTCAATTTATGCTGTAAGAGGTGAGGGATTTGATGTGATGGATGTCTAGTCAAATATATATGAAATAAATGAGACAGCTTGTTCTCCTGAACCCTCTTTGAGGTCTTGAGGGACTTTCCTGACTGTAACTTTAAGTCTTCTGCCTGACTTGAGTTGGTCGATGTTAAGTTGATTAAATTACTTTGATCATCATCACCAGCACGTAGCAATAATACAGTTGTAACTTGGTCATCACTGTTTGTCATCTATCTAACCGTAGCATAGAGTAAAGTCTTTATTTGGAAAAACTTCAGTGGCTAACAGTTTGACAGCCATATTTCTGCCTAGAAAGTGTAATATCCAAACTTACACTACAGGAGACTTTTCTTGATTACATCAGGAATTGAATATTAGCTGTGAGGATGCCCTTGACCTTAGATGAAAGCATAGAGCGGAATATTATTTCAATTACAAGTACAGAAGTATCACAAGTGCTGCTTTTTTCAGTAGAAGTTTGCATTGTGTTCATTACCCTCTAATGTTCCAATCAAATGCATAATGAAATAACCAGAATATACTTGGAATTAAAGCAACAGAACCATGGCAAGTTTAATATGAGCTATTCTAAAGAATACATTCTTCAACGAACAACTCAAAATTGGGTAGAAATTAAATTAGCCATTGCAACTTTTTTGTGCTTGTTTTGCCTTATTCCCTTAAAATGGTGGTCATGTTACTTCTAGTGACAGGTCAGTCCTATGAGAATATGGTGACTGAGATCATGTCAATGGGCTATGAACGAGAGCAAGTAATTGCGGCGCTGAGGGCCAGCTTCAACAATCCTGACAGAGCGGTGGAATACCTTTTAATGGTGAGCAGTTTATTTTACCTACACCTTGTTCTTTCACTTTCTATTTTTTACTCACTGAAGAGTAGTTTTAACTTTTATTTACTTATTATCTGTAACATCACAAAGGCAATTTTTAAGTTCCAGTTAATTGTTTTTACTAATAATGCACAGTGTTCTTAATACTATACTTTCCAAACAAATATGTTTGAGGGTTTTTTAAAGTGTGCTTAATTTAACTGATGTTTTAATTTAAGCAGTGTTTTGGAGCAGAAAAAATTTCTCATTTGATAAATGTAATTTGAAGGATGAAATGAACTTCATTGGCATGAGGGGAAATAGAAGAGTAGCTTCACTTTAACAGAAATCTTGTGAGTTGTTTTAGGGGCTTTTTGGATTACTTGTCATTGTGTGCCTTAATCTGACAGGTGAATTGTCGCCACCAGAGAATCTCTCTGGGAGCTTGTTGCTTAATCAGTATTTCCAGCACATTTAGTTTTCACTCTAGCATACCCTTTTTTCCCTGATGCGGTTTTACTTTGTTCCAAATCTGAAATTCATTAAAATCTTGAAGCCAGATATCCTGAAGCAGTGGTTGCATCATATATGTGGATTGAATTTCTCAGAGAAAACTGGCATCTTTACCTCCGGTTATAAAACTTTCCTTTTGATAATGAAGTTTTCCTTCGGTAGTTTCAGGTACAAGTCACTGGCATGCTTGCTACTTACATTAATGATCCCAAGACTTTGTAACCTGTAGTTTTTAAACAGACAACACATGTTTTGAATATGTTAATGTAAAAAGTTCAGTTCTCATCTACTATTAGGCCAATGAAAGGTGATAAATATTATCTTGCCCTAAGGGCAAATGCAGTTGCTCTAGTAGCTAGTAATCTATCTGATATAAGTTTGGAATCTCAAACGTTTGGGTTTTGTGCCTTAAAAATGTTGATTTTGCTATTCATTTAATCTGTACATATACCATAAGTCCAGTGCCTCCTGTAAGTGTTGGGCTTGCTGTGCATGTGCCAATCACATACAGTGTGTAGTGCTTGTACACTCAGTCTGGTATTTCCCTGCCCTAGTTTATTTGTGTTCAGGAAGTTCTGAATAGAAATAGAGCGTCCCTATGATGGAGTTCAACACATGGCACGTTTGCCAAATAGATTAAGTCTGGCTGGTCTGGGCAGTTAATTTCTCCTCCTTCAGCAGGTCCTGTGTTTAAAATGTTCTTCTGTTATATAAGCTGGTCCCTTTCTGTTCCATGTTACCCTTTACTGAAAATATCTTTTTGTTGTTCTTCCTCCTCTTCCTGCTAGAAAAGGGGGTGGGGAGGAACAGTCTTGCTCTTACAGACTGTATTAGCTGGCAGGCTTCCGTTGTCCTTTTAGAAGAATCCTGTTGCTCCAAATGGTCTTTCTAAAGGTTCTTGATCTGCTGGGGTCTAAATATATACTTTACCATCCTGCTGCATCAGAAAAAGATTCACTAGTTAATACTGGTCCGTTGATGACCTTTGCATTGCCTTCTACTTTACCTGCCTCCAAACCATCATCAGTTTTTTATATAAGCTGCAGGGTAGGATTAAGATGTTGAGAGCCGTAAGTGTATACCGCTGTATACCTGGTTTAAAGAATCCATACACCAAAGGTACCTGTAAAGTGTTGGAAAGAAAATGTCAAGACTATCTATGCTTAAAACGCAGCTGTTCCTTGAATCAGCCCTGAAGATTCCACTTGTTGACCATGGTTCAGATGACAAGCTGTTTAGTTTTCATAGCTTCATGGCTGAGGATCTAGATGTCCTATGTTGTTGAGCCATGGTCATGGGTGGAAGTCTCAATTCCAAAAGACACTGTTTCTTTTTCCATGCCCCAGACTCATCTTCAGAGGCATTTAGATTGAAATCTCTTTTTGATCCAAGGTTTTCTTAACCCTTAATTAAGAAGGAGTCTGTCTTTCTTCCAACAAACAGACCATTGGTTGCAGCCTCTTAGTTTGGAAACTTTTAGGAAACATCTCTTTACCGTGAGGGTAGTCAAACAATGAATAGTCTTCCTAGAGAGGTGGTTGATGCCCCAAGCCTGTCAGTGCCTTAAAAACAGGCATTTAGACGATGCCCTTAATAACAGGCTTTAACTTTTGGTCAGCCCTGGAGTGGTCATGTGGTCGGACTAGATGATCGTTGTAGGTCCCTTCCAACTGGAACTGTTCTGTTCTAAATGTGTACATTCCTTGGGCTAGGCCTGATGTGATTATTACCCAGTGGGGAACAATCTCAGCTAAAAATGGCTCAGGTGCTGAATTAAACAGTAAACAATGGTTTAATCCACCATAAGGCAAAAATAGCCTTTTTGCTCTCCAAGCAATTTTTACATTCAAAATTAATTGTATGTGAATTGCTGTCATGCTTTATTCTGTTGGATAGCTGTACGAACAATGCATATACCCCTCTAGTCTTGTCTGATTACTGCTGTACACAGTCTTGGTTATTTGCAGACTGATACTTCAAGCTTGTATTTAAGAGTTAAGATGATGTTCAAGATGACAAATTAGTCTATAAGTAAATTTGGTTGCACTAGTTTCCACAGTGCTTCCATTCAACAGCAAACTTAAGGTTTGAACAAACATATGCTGTTTGATCTGGGCAGAGGTTGCAGTGATAGCATATGTCTGTGAATAGGTGAAATCAACCAGTAATTTCGTAAGATTAACACGAGTTCCTACACTATACTTAGATTCCCAGAAATGACTGATTTGATGGGAAACGGTATTTAAGTCGTGCTCTGTAAGGCACTGATAAGAGAGAGTTACCTCAGAATTACATCATGAATGGAATTTTCTCTCCCCCCCCGGAGGGAGGGATGTGTAGCAAGCTGACCAAACCATATAATCGTAATGAAGAGTGTTACAGGTAAAACTTGCATTTATTCTGCTGAGTGGCTTAAGCATGGACTTGATGATTAGGTGATTTATACCCTGATGTGCTTATCTCACAGTTAAGGCAAAGTTTTGCCTGGAGCACTGTCCAGTTCCCACTTTTTAGATGTGGCCTTTATATCAGCTGTGTATTTGTCCTTTTTGTTCATGAACATATCTTGTGAAGAACATGTTAGAGCAGGACTTTTAGTCTACATTACCTACCAGTAATTTCTATGGTCAGTTTGCGTAACCTCTTTGTTGTCTAGTTACACTGAAGCTCTGTGATTATCTCCACACACACTGTTCTGTATGTTTTGTGGTTCCCAAACTGAAGGGTGCCTTCTTGATTTGAGACAGGTGAAATATATTCAGGTATACCAGTGCTGCTGCCTTTTCAGACTTATCTGCGTTGAATATATTGGAAGACTGTAGAAAAACAGAATTTTTTGATGCCCTGGAAGATGAGTGTTGTGAGGTAGAGGATCTTATATAGTCTTGCCCCTTTGGGATTGGTTTAACATTGCACCTCTACTGGTTTGCTGCTCTCTGGAGTCTGCCTCTTGGGTTCCTGTTGGGCCACTTCCCTTGCCTGTACCACCAGGGCTTGTAGTCATACAGGAATCTTTCTTGGTGTCTGTCCTGTGCCAGCCTGCCTAAGTTTGTAGGCTTCAGGAAGGAGGATGGAAAGGACAAATCTGATGCAGGAGTGGCAGTGGGGAAAGCATGGTTAGGGCAGGAAGTTTGAAGGATTCCCATGCAGCAGAAAGGTAATAGAGTAAGGTCTGTCTTGGTTGTATAACCCACATTCTAATTTACTGTTAGATTATTAGATTCTAATTTACTATTGCTGTTCTTTTTTAGATGTGTCAGTTTCATTGCCCTGAGCAATTAGTTCCTATATAAAGTTGTTTGCACATGGAAAACAAAATGCCAGTTAACTGGGTTTTTTTTAACTGCTAAAATTTGGTAACATACAGGCCTTTTCGCACTTAAGATACAGTAAATGATAGTCATCACACTATTGCATTGAGGAAAGAGTTCCAAAGAGCTACATTCTTATATCTCTTCTTAATTGCTTGCCAGATTGTATGGCATCTATAATCTCACTGTAAACATCCCATCACTGTAATCCAGCTTTATTTGCATAACACTGTACCTTATTGTAACAGTATATTTGAGTTTTAACTTTTTCACTCTCATCAAATATCTTAGAACGGGATTCAAAGCAAGTTTTTGTTTATGGAGTAAAATGTATTTTAAACTGATGCAGTGCATGCTTTACTACCTCGCTGTACAAACCACATATTTTTCTTGTAAAAAAAAAAATTCTCTTTTCACAGTATTCTCTTCCAGCATCTTGCTTTATATTTCTAGTGAAAGCATAATGTGTTTTCCTTCATTCTGAAAACTAAATACATACAGTAAACAAATATCTTTTAGCATTCTGTAGGTAATTATGTGAACTGTGGCTTTAGGGTATACCTGGAGACAATCAGGCTGTGGCTGAACCCCCTCAAGCAGCAAGCACTGGTGCCTCTCAATCTTCAGCAGTGGCAGCAGCAGTAGCAACTATACCTACAACTACTAGTTCATTAGGAGGTAAGAAAGTTTATATTTGAGAGGATGTGATAAACACACGCACTTCAACATCATCCGTAAAGAGAGAATGGGGGGAATGGGATATTTCAGAGCACTTCAGACACTGCTGAGTTCAAGGCAGTACCTAACAGTATAGGATATATGGGAAGGCAAGACAGAAGAGCAGAACTGACCTATAGCAGGAGGTGGAGAACTATGTATGCATAGAGACAAGGCAGTAGGCTGGGTAGGTGTCTCTGAATGAGGTTACTCAGAGGTAAGACATAAAAAGAGAAAACTGCTGGAGATCAAAGACGGAAGGCTATTGGATCTTAAGAGAAGGTTGGGTGACAAGAAAATGCACTGTTTAATCTTAATATAAAGAGTTCTTGCTTAAAGCTAGAGTAAGTGCAAGGAAGCAAGCTCTTCTGTTCTTCAGTGAGGGGTGTATTGTCCACTTTCATGTCCTGTTTCTATCTACAGTTATAGTATAGGTATGTATTTTATTAAGAATCTTGGCAACTTTTAGAAAACATGTTATCTCATTGATTTTTCAGGACATCCACTTGAGTTTTTACGAAATCAGCCTCAGTTCCAGCAGATGAGACAAATAATTCAGCAAAATCCATCTCTGTTACCAGCATTGCTACAGCAGATTGGACGGGAAAACCCTCAACTGCTGCAGGTGAATCTTAATAAAATAATGCTGCTAATTTTGATTTAGTGTGTTAATAGCAGTTATGACATTCTATTGTTCACTTTGCAGCAGTTGTTGCTGTCCAGAACATATTTTCTATGACATTAGAAGTGAGTCTGAGTTTCTTTATAAGAGGTATAAAGGGCATCAGGAAGAATGAAGGGTCACTGCAATTGAACTGAAACATGTAATTGCATTTCTTATGGTTAGATTTAATGATTTTTTTTAATGCGCTTTTTACACATTGTTTTGACTACTTAATTCACTGAAAATAAATATTCTTACTTGCGTGTTGGCAAGCTTAAACATGCTTTATTTAAATATTTTTTTTTTAATTCTCCTATGCATCACAGCAAATAAGCCAACACCAGGAACATTTTATTCATATGTTGAATGAGCCAGTTCTAGAGTCCCGCCAAGGTTTAAGTGGCAGTGATGATGGTGCCAGCACTGGAGGAGTAGCAGAAGCTGGAAATGGTCATATGAACTACATTCAAGTAACACCTCAGGAAAAAGAAGCTATAGAAAGGGTGAGCCTTTCTTCTTTGTAACGTTGCTTGGCTGTTGCTGTAGGCCCTTGACTCTGGTGCATGCTTAAGACATGCCTTAACTTAAACTTTGTTTATGCTCAGTAGTTCTGCATCATTTTTGGATACTTTATATGTGATATTTCATAGCTGTTGTAGTCTTGTTTCAAATCACATCTCTTCTTGCTTTATAGCAATTGAGTCTAAAAATCTCTTGAATCTGTCTTACTGAGAAGAGGCAGAGCCTTTTAAGTGATCAGAGGCTGTCTGTGGTGATTGATGATTGAACAGGTTTTCCTTAGGAATGGGAACTCGGGCAGTAATTCCTCTTGCAAAAGCCTCAGATGGTACTATTCTAGATTGTGCTGTGATAGGTTTCCAGATACAGAGGTTTGTCTGAGCACTCTTTGCAAAGTACTTGGATAGTAAGAGCTCACATAGTTAAGTAGATTAGTTGAAGTCGCTACTTAGCCCAGTTATTTATCTATCCATGAGAATTAGTTATTTATAGCTGTCTAAAAACACAGGTAAACATGTCTATAGAAATACACTTAGGGCACTATATTGCATTCGTAAACACTGTGTGTAACACAGTCTAATAAAATTGTCCATTCACAGATCATCCTCTCTAGTCTGCTGCATTTCCTGTTAGAACCATTTTATGCAGTAGAGCATTACCTCTACAACCTGTTCCAAAACCCGATGGAGACCTGTATGCTTCTTCCCCTTTCCATGAAAGACACACCTCAAAATTTAGGTGTCTTAGTATTACAGCTGGCAGATTCATGCTGTTTGTAAGCATTAAATTAAGAATGTTTGGTAAGGGATAATAGGACATAGTTTCTCACAGAGATTTTTGTCTGCCCTATATGTAAAATGCCTTGCAGATGCTGTGAGGATTTTAAGAAAATCTGCAAATGGTTGTATGTACTTGCCTGTGGCTAAAACAATGATTGGTTTGCTGAATGTCTTTAAGTGCAGGCTAAACCCATTTCCCTTGGCACAGTAATAAGCTCTCTTGCCATTGTATCTTTGAACTTACTTCTCATGGCTGCAATGTGTAGTCAGTTTTTTAAGAAGTGCAAGTCCTGTCGGAACAATTGGAAGCATGGCTTAATGTGATGTGTTGGGCTACCTACTAGATTTTGTTCCAGGCCACTTTTGTTAAAAATCCTGAGTTTTGTATAATTAAGAGTTTTAAATGGGCATTGTTTGAAGTTTTTTTTTTCTGCAACAGTGCAATGTGCTGTTACTTCCTGATGTTACTGTGACCCACGTCTGGTTTTAGTGACGTACTGTGGCAGGACAAGTGAAATGTTTTCTGGTGCTTCATTAGACTCATTCAAATCACTTTTTCAAGTGAGAATTCTGTTTACTAAAGGCAGAGGCAACACCTTACTCTTTGCTCACAAAAGTCTGCACTGAGCTAGGCAGCAACGTTTGTTTCAAAAAAGCAGTAATTGCTTAAGTGGCATCTCAAGATACTAGACATACAAAGAAGCTTAATATACAAAATGTACTTTCTAAATGTGTTTCTTTTCTTCAGTTAAAGGCATTAGGATTTCCTGAAGGACTTGTGATACAGGCATATTTTGCATGTGAGAAGAATGAAAACTTGGCTGCCAACTTTCTTCTACAACAGAACTTTGATGAAGATTGAGAGACATTTTTTTATTTCACACCTCACACCAGTGCATTACACTAACTTTGTTCACTGGATTGTCTGGGATATTTGGGCTTATATTCACAATGCTTGATGTATGGTATATGGGGATGTGGAGAGAAGAGAACATAGGAAACAAAGCAAAGAAAGCAGCATGTATGTCTGCTTTAAATTAGCAGATGCAGAAAACCACACATGTAAAATAATATACAACCAAAAATCAGCTTCTGCAGATAATTAGTTCCTTCTATAAACTATAGATTAACTTTTCTAGGTTTTCACTCTTACTGTACTAGTTCCAGAAATGTAGTGTAATGCCCTGCTTCATGTTCCTTTCTACTTAGTATTGGTATTGGAAGTAGCCTGTGCTACCTAGATTCCACAATCTGTATTTCATGGCAACCCTGGATAGCGGCTTTGTGAAATCTAAAAGATCTGAGCAAATGTAAACATGAATGCCAAAATATGGCTAGTTATTTTGCTTTTTCATATGTGTTAAAGTAGTGCAAGAAGCCCAGTATTTTGTTTAATGCTGGATTAAAACAACGTTGGCTTTTTTTTCCAAATGAAAACCCATTTCAGTTAAAAGTGTCTTGATCATTGAGAAACACCACCCCATCCTTTGCCCCTCTCAAGTGATCTGAGAAGCTATATACATACAGGTAAAATTATTATTCTGTTTACATCCTTTCTTTGGGGAAAAAATGATAGATATCTAATTACTGTTCACTTCAATGTTATGTTGCAGTAAAAGTTTTAAAAGCAATAGATTGCATGTTTGGTTTTGTTATATGCGCTCTTGTGAACTGAATATTATTCTTCTGTCAGCAAATTTTTGTCCACTGCAATGAGACTTCATCAAATCAAATTTCACCTTCCTACCTTTGTTGAACCAGCTTTACAGTACAGTTGTAAGCATCTGAAGATACTGCCATTCTGTTGCTCTTGAGTAATTGTAACAATCAAGCTATTTCTGTTCAGTAAGGACATTTTTGGATTCATGCACTTTATGAGGAAGAGAAGTTCATAACTTGAGATACCAAGCAAGCAATCAAGTTATTCCAACCCAAAAGAATCTGTACTCATACCTTTCTGTTGAAAATAAGCTCTGATTATAGAGTTTTGAATCTTACTTCTTGGTACCTACTTGTCATTTACTTTGTTCAGTCATCATAAAGTGTAATAATCTTTCTTTTAATATACGTAGACTTTTAGAGACAATTTTGCCATCATTGCAATGGTAGCAATGAAAACAAACTCTGACTTAATCTAAAGCTATTATGTGCAGCATTTCCTGCACACAGCTTGGGGATGTTTTGAGGTTTTACTGTTGTACTCCAATTACCTGGCTACAAATTTATCTCTACAGTAACCAAGAAAATATTATTATTGGTCCCATCACTGAGCTGTTGTATCACTAATGATATTAATGATTTAGTGGTACAACTAAAAGATTATTTTCTGCTTAGGTTGTGTGTCAGTGGATTAACTACTTAACTACTACTTAAGCTCAAAGTACAAGTCAAGTGTCTTGAGAAAAGAATGCAAAAAAGACTGAAAGGTTGGTTTCTTTTCTGGTTGGACATAGTCTGTTAAATAATTATCTTCACAAAATAGTGAAATGTATTAAAGCCTTTTACTTTTTCTTTCCCTCCTTAGACATCTGTGATGTGTTTCCAGATAGCATGTATTGTAATTATTCAGATTTTATTATTTTCAAATTTTTTAGGTATGTAATGTGTAAGTCATCAGTAGGACAACCCAAAACTATCAGTAAGGAGGTATGATATTGCTAAATAGAAAATAAGTCTTTCATAATGCTTTCATTTTAGAGAATTTAACATTAATACCTGAGTCAGCTACTAGACTTCAGCTAAATAGGATTCTCAGTATATTTATGGACTGGAAGAGGTGGATTTTGATTTAACACTCTACAGACAAAAAGGGGATATTTGTTATCTGTAAAAGGACCAGCTGCCAGATACTTGAAAAATGCCAAATTGCTACAAGGACTTCTTGAATGTACTTTACTACTTAGTTAATGCCTAACGTAAGATAAAGCTTTTGGTCTGTGGGAGTCTTCTGTACTGGTCAAACCACTATCAGAAATAACCGTTCCTCCTCTAGGAGGATGGAGACTAAAGCAAGAATGTTTGTGGGTGTTTCGGTCTACTCCCTCCAATTTTGATTCTGAGATGTATGCTTATTATAAATGTATTTGAATTAAAGGCTGTTGAGCTTGGTCTTTGTAAAAAAGCTAGTAGCTTTGGTCATTTGTAACTTTGCTGAGTGACTGAGCCGTTTATAGCTGCTGTGGTTGAAGCCTTACTAGAAATTCTGTTCCCATTTTTCAGCATTGGAACGGTGTTTATGTGACTTCTGATGAACAACACATGTCTGACCTTACATACTAGCAAAAACTGTTATCTGTTCAATAGCGGGATACTTGCCGTGTATCTCTTTGTAGTTGCTGCCAAAAGGGAAGACTGCATGGAACTTGTATGTTGAGAAGGTAAGTGTGACCTGAACAAGTTGTGTAAGTTGCCTAGGTATCCTGTGCCTCGTTTTCTTCCAAGTACCACCAGGTACTGTTTGCACAGAGTGCTTTTCAGCTTGTTTGCTGCAGGTCTCTCAGGGTTTTGCAGAGCAGTCTTCTCAGGGCTTTGTGAACAGTAGCTGAGAAAGTAAAGTATTTCTTCCTAAGTTTTGGTACCAGAGTCCTTACCTTTGTTGTAAAACTTATAAATATCTACTCAGTGAAAAGCTATTTATTTTTAATACTTTAACACTTTTAATTACTGTGGCTCTGGTTTTGAAGTGTTGGATTGAGCTTTACCTCGATAATACACATGAATGAACGAAACTGGGAGACACAAAGCCAAGTCCTCAAATAATGTAAGGAGATCTGTCACCTGTGATTTCATTGTATATTTCGGTTGGTTTTACAGAGATTTGCAGGCAGGCATGTTAATATTCAAATTTTTTTTCTGATTTTTTTCAAGCCCAGCTCTGTGCACAAAACTAACCTAGAGTTTCTGCACTTGAAAATACTGTATAATTCAATGGAAACAACAAGGTGGGAGTGAAGAGAGAACACCTTTGTCAGTAACTTTTTTAGTTCCTCTTCCTTGTCTGGTTTGGGATGCCAACAAAGTGTTCAATGCACTATCTTTTGCTAAACATTATTTTGAAACTATAGCTATGCGGTTATCAAGCCACAAATTATAAAATTTTGTGACTTCACTAGACTATGCAGAAAAGTAGGCTTATTCTACCTGTGATGAAATGTGGTACAGGAATAATTTATTTATAGAATTACCACAAAATAGATGATTGATCAGCATTGCTGATGATGGCAGTTTATGGCTGTGGGCTGTAGCTGATGCTGCTGACTTCTAATTGTCAAGTACCAGTGCTGTATTTATATAGTTACTCACAGAATATGTGATCTGCAAGGAAAAAGAAAAGACATTAACCGTCTTGAGTCTTGTTAGCGCTCAACTTCTCCTTCCTGATAGTGAGGAATACTTTTTGGCTAGGGAAGAAAAATAAATATTAGTAACACACAATTTAACTCCAGTTCTAATCGAAGCACATTTTACATACACTAGCATCTGTGTCATTTCCTGTGCCTAGGTCGCTGTTCAAAATCAGTGGCAAATTGACATTCCTAAACCACTGAAACTCAGTTTGCCATGAACAAGAGTGGTGCTTTTGCTCACATGCAGGATAGCAGAATGGAGAGCTCTTATTGCTGAATACAACTGTTTGGCATGACTGTCTGTGGGAGAGACATGTAAATAGCATTTAATGGTGGCTTTGTCAGCTGCTGCTGGCAATGAGGGTAGCCTTGTGTTCAGAATTCGCTTTGCTTCAGAGTTGTTGGAAAGGATCTGTTGCTTTGCAAGCTTAGTAGAGAGCTTTGTCACTCGTGGATGGTATATCCTACACTGCTTAAAGAATGCAAGCAAGGAGGATTGAGGTCACTCACGAGGTGATAGGACCTTAGCCTTTTTTTTTGGGAAGAGTGACATTACTTAAGCATGCTGGTGCAAAGTGAGGCTGAAGTCATACATTTGACGCACTATATCAGTCAATGCACTGTAGCAATCCACCATCAGGTGGCAGAGATAAAGTGGTGTTTTTAATGAGACAGAAGTATACCCTGTTGGAAGGTAGTGTGGCAAGAAAAATAGGTTTGACTAATGGGGCTGCTTCTTGTGCATGGGCAGAATTCTGCCATTTTTCTGTGTATTTAGATTTTGAAATTGAAGATGCTGGTGCTGCAGTTTCTTTTCATTGCTGCACTGCCGGAGTTTGTGGTGTCTTTAGAATGCTGTGTTATGCCTTAATAAGCCTTAACATGCCCTAATAATACCTTTTGAATGCCTTATATCTAAGTGATTAAGCCTGTGCTTACATAAATAGGTGTCTTAGTGGTAGGATGTTATTTGCATGATTCTGGTTTGTAGGTGGAGAAACTGCAAGCTTGTCATCATATTACTCATTCCAGCTGAAAAAATTCTCACTACTTGGCTGTCACATCACCTCCATAGCCTGCATGGAACAATTATTATATTTTACAAGTGTCTGGAAGATTGTTTTTGTCCCTCTTCTTATGTAGCTTCTCCTTGGGACTTTTGCTTATGGCAAGAAGAAAACAAGTAATTTAGAACGCTGAGACAAATGAAGTTTTCTGTATACTTACCTTTTACTAGATTCTGTTAATCTCCAGTCTTGTGTGTTTGTAGGCACTCCAGTGCCCTGAGAAGGGCTGCAATTTTTTTTTCTTTAGTAGAAACAGTAGCAGGGTCATCATTACGCAGTGGCCTTAATCAGATGGAAGTATAGGTTGCTTAGTTTTAATCCTGCTCGCCACCTCTGACCTCAGCCATAGTGTTGCTTGTCTTCATGTTAACACTCAGATTTTTTACTTGTGGATTGAACTATGCTTGGGAGATGAAAATGAAGAACGAACAGTTCAGCAGTCAAATTAAATTAGCAGCTACAGAAGCGTAGATAGAGGTCACACAAAGCTGACCAGGCTTCTTGTGTGGCTGGTTTACAGGGTGACTGTGAGAAGAGGGGACAAAGGGACAAAGTGATTCATTTTGCAGTTGGGGCAAGAGCAGATTAAATGTTACAGGTTTACTATAGTGGTCTATGAATTATAGTGGTCTATGAAGTTCTGCTGGGACTGTAGAGTTTAAGTCCTAGGTTAGAGAATCTAACAACATGCAAACAAGGTGGCTAGAGAAGCGAGATACCCCAAGAAACCTCTCAGTTGTTTATGTGAGGGTTTTTATAGACATATGAAAGTATATGCAGCTTGCACTATCAGGGTTGGAATTAAGTTGTTGCTTCTACTCAAAATTGCATCACTTAACTGAGTGTAACCTCATGATGCCAGAATGTATGCTACTTCTTGATAGAGTCTGTTATCCCAAATCTGAATATGTAAATCTGGGAGCAAATAAAACTTAGGAGAGCCTGAGGTGGGAAGCACAGCTATCTGAGTTCGTCTGAGAGAATAGACTAGAATTTGGTCCTGTGCTTGATTAGAGTACAGACTGTTTGGCAGATCTGAGCAGCTTAAATAGTGTAAAGGACTAACAATTACATTCAGAAAAAGTAATGATTACAAAGGAGGTAGGATGAGGGCTTTGGAAATACTTGCCATTCTGTGACTTTTTAGAAAGCTAACTTCACTAACTGAAACTTTGATTTACATCCTCTATTCTAAGATCCTCTGATCAGTTTTTTTTCTAACTTTTCAGCTTTAGGTGATCTGGAAGGAAACTTTCCATGCTTTGTGTCTGCCTGTTGACTGTCTTTTTTTGTTGTTGTTTGGGGGTTTGTTTGTTTAGAGGTTTTTTGGTATATGTTTCAGATAAAACCCAATTCTGCTGTTTTGGAAGATAATATTGGGGGAAAGGGGAATGCATTATTTTTTTCAAAGTTCAAATTTATTTCACTGAGCAGAGGTGCTAGATATCTAGATGTTCTTCAATGTGGTCTTTTTTTTTTTTTTTTTATGTGCTTTGGGACCAGGAAGAGGAAAAATTATGAGAGTTGAGGGTTTTTTTTAATTTGGCTTCCAATGTTCAGTGCCCAGGCAGAGCTCCTGTGATGCATGAAGTCTGGAAGTCTTGGCTGTATCCGTCATGCCCGTGTCAACAAATTTGAGAGCTTGTATGTAGCAAGTTAGTGTTTCTGGTCTGTGCATAAACAATTATCTGACTTATTCTGAATATGCTGATTTTATCATTCATGCACAGACCACATGGATTGGTTGCTGTTCTTGACTGCTGTGAGAAGTTAGAGCATTTGAAATCTGCAGGCTTGAAGTTTGGACAGGACCAGTGGAAAGGAAGAGAACACAGGGAATCAGGCTTTGGTTAAAAGAGGCAGAGGTTTTGATCCACTTGACTAAAAACAGACAAAAGCAAATGAGAGTATTGTGCTGCTACAATAACTTTCATTTACAAGTATGTAAAAGTTGAGCTCTCTCTTGATGGCATTTTTATTAATTTTATTTTTTCCTCACTTTTTTCTCCCTGCTTCTATATTATTTTGACATGTTCTATTTCTGTTTGGCAGCAGTTTGTGTGCCTGCTTGCAGACACTGTGCAGATCAGAGGGTATGAATCACCAAGCTGTGGCACATTCAACTCTGGAGATGAGTCCTGAGAATCTGGAGCATCCCCTGTCCTCTGCTGTCAGCAAATATCTGTGAAGGCTACAAACAAAGTTTCTGTCATCTTGTTCTCATTGCTATTCTGCTTGAAGGATAATACCCTATAACAATTATAAGCTGCTGCTTTAAATGAAGTGGAAAGGCTGTGTGGTTTTGACCACCATCTGCAAACCACGGAGGGATGGAATTTGAATTAGTTTTTCGTATGGGCAACCTTAACTTCATGGTCAGATCGGCAGATGGATGTGCTGTTCATAGAGGATCATTTTCGGTTTCAGGGTCATTTATGTCTTAAGCTTATTTGAATAATGGAGGATGTTATTCTTAATATAATGAAGTAAGATTCAAGTCAAATGTTGGACCAGGTTGCCCCTAGTGGTTGTGTTTTCTCCATCTTTGGAGGTTTTCAAGTCCAGACTGGATGAAGCCCTGAGCATTCTGCTATCATCCTGTGGCTGACCCTGTTTTGAGCAGGAGGTTCAAGTATTTCCATCATGCAACCTTAACATTCTGGTGGGGACATAACTTCTATGAAGGCTTATCTTCAATTTCCATATCCTGTCCTTTCTTTTGTTTGTTTGTTTGTTTTTTAAGTGTAGAGGCTGACTAAAGAGCACTTGAATACTCAATTCTGCCACCTTCATCCTGTGTCTCTTCATATTTTAAACAGACCTGTAGAAATTAACAAAGCAAGCTTGGCTGACACTGTTAGTTCCTCAAAAATTCATCAGTGATGTCAACACAAAATAGATTAGGCTTAAATTTCTTTCTTAGGTTCTGATGTGTGAGGAAAACAGGTTGCAGAATCGGGTAGAGTTAGCTGACAATTCTTATCCCATGATAGGTGACATTGCCATAAACTGAAAAAAGGATTTTTGAATGGCATATCATATAAGTGCCCTATGCATTTCTGTATTATTTACTGTAAAATTGTCTGGCCTCCTTTACCTGCTTTGGAAGCAACTGCACAATTGTATATTTTCAGAAACACTGCTTCCACAAGGGGCTTACTTTCCCATCTCTCCTCCAGCTAAAAGATTCTATTAGGGTTTTGAAAAATCTTCTTTTCAAGAGGCAAAAGCCCTCCCAAAAAGCATAGGGGGTGTGCATGTGGGGATTAAAAAGATCATCCAGATGGGTGAGAAAATGAATTTTCTAAAACGTATAGACTGAAGTAATTTTAGAAAATGTTATTAGAAAGCCCTTACTATTTTCAGATCAGCCATACAGCTCAACACTCTTGTTCACTCTCTCTGGGTTGGGAAGAAATGAGTAGAATAAGCCATAAATATCATACAGGTTTCAGTTGTTGCCTGGAAATGAAAACTCTGGAAACCAAGATGGGTTTAGAGACGAGATACTGCTTTATTCGGCGCCGGGTGCAGGGTGGAATATTTCCACAAATGAAGCACATCAAGCTTAGATTTTACTCCCTTATTTATACATCACAAATACATTTTCCACACCTGTCTTATACATATTCACTAGCCTGTCTTTGCACACTCATCTTCATCAGTTGACAGTCTAATTATCTACCTATTAAAGCTATAGCGTTCTTTTAATTCACTGCGCCTGCATATGAGGAGTGTGTGGGGGTACTTGTTTCGTTCCTCAGTTGGGTCTGTGGTTGCAATCTCTCCCCCTGCTGGAATTACCTTTCACCCAGTTTTCTTCTATCTTGTCCACGTTATCTTGTAATGTCCGCGACCCTCTGTTTGGCCTTCCTCCTTAGTCCAGCTTATCTTGGAATGTCTGCAGCCCTCTGTAAGGCTTCGCAATAAGTTGCTTTGATAATGCCTGAAGTGATTTGTTAAGTCAGTCTATTCCATTAACACGGACTTGTTCTTTACTTTTAATTTTGACTCAAGGATAACAACGTAGACTTGCCTCGAGGAGAAAACCAGTTGAGCCCTTTGGGTGAGATGTGAAACGGTTGGAGAAATTGCGTAGTGGAGTCCCTGTAGGCTGTGACAGGGACAGAAATGTGCTAAGATTGTTCTGATGGAAGGAACAGGGTAATCTTTCACAGTGTGCCAGTGTGTTGGGTTTTCAGACCTTTCTGGTGAGTGTGGAGCAAAGCAAATGCACAAGCCATTGCTTGCTTTCTGTTTTCTGCTCTGGGTTGGTGTCTAGCTAGATGTCATTTCCTTTGATATTCTCTGACTGTGGGACTGTCATGATGGATTGCCAAGGTAGGTCCACTTACTTTGTTGGGATATCTTTAAGTTCGGCCAGTAACATTGATGACTAAGGGGGAGGTAGCGCAGTGGCATTTCTAAACAGAATTAATTTTATCTGTCAACAAGTTATTTCTTTGGGTTGAAGTTGGGAAGAAGTGGAAATCTGTCCTACTCCTTGTAATGGCTGGTACTGAAAATTTAGAAACAAAACCGGTCTTTTGCCACTTACCGTTGTGCAGTGACTACTTCTGTCACGTCTTCTCCTCAGGTTTTTATGCTTCAGAACTTGTACATTCCAGCTGTCTACATTGAAGAATGAGGCTCTGGTTATCCTGAATCAGTCTGTCAATCCGCAAGGTGTAAAACAGCATAAGTGTTTATCAAGACTTTTAGGAGCAAAGAGGTCAAAGCTCCCTTTCATCCACGAAAGTAATGCATTGCTTCTTGGGAGACGCTTGCTAAAATGTCTCCTGATCCTTTAAGGCTGAGTGGCTTTGGTCTCCATGCTACTAAAATGCTTTGTTCAATGAAAAAAAGGCAATGTGAAAAGGAATGTCCATGTGGAAGCTTCTCAGAGGTTTGTCACCTAATAATCTCTCAACAATTAAGAGCAGACTGGGGGTGGAAGGAGGAATTCCTGTGGTGGGATGACAGGGCCAAATGAGGTGCTGTAACCATCTGTTTACTATTTCACTTCAAAAGATCCCCTCATTGTCAGTCATGAAGTTACCATGCACCTTTCTAGCTGTGAGAAAATGGAAGGATAGAAGAAATCATTTGCTTCTCAAGCCCGTCTCTCTTGCTAATGCACACAGTCTGAGCTATCTCAAGCGTATAAATTCTTTGAGCTCATTCCTGAGTGCTGGAAGTGTCCTGACAAACCAATGAAGGGAACTTTCCACAGTGGATGTGGAAGGAAACATTTAGGCTAAGGGAGCACTCTGCTGTCTTCCTGAATGAAGGTCTACATTTTGAGCGCCTGCCTGCCTGGGCTCTGTCCAGATTTGAGTCTGAGCAGACTGAGAAGGAGGCAGTAACTGAGAGAAACAAGCCACGCATTGGATGGGTACTCAGTGCAAACAAATGAGCCATCTGCTGACCAGACAGTGTCATATTGTACAGGGTTTTCTGACAGAGAAAACAAATAGCGATACTGCTGCTGTTTGAGTGAGAACAATGTACTTGGTGCTGTGAAGGACTCCAGGTACACTGACAGTAGAGGAATAAATCTTCCACACCATTAGGTTACTCCTTGATGCCAATCTGAGAGCCTGAAAATAGTCTTGTCTGCTTTTTAGACTTTTTGTGGGTTTTGTACGTCTCTTTGACTGTATTAGCAAATTAAAAAGCTTGTAACTGCTTTCCTTTTTTCCATCCTTTCTGGAGCCAGTGTTGGAGATCGCATTTGAAACAATCACTGACAATAAGTGGAAAGCTCTGTGGTGACTTGAAGGTGTAACAGATAAAATGAGGGGGGAAAATGAAGTTTTTCTCAACTTCCCTGTCCAAAATAACCCTGGTTTCCCCCAGATCACCTCTCTGTTGCATCTTGGTCTTGCATTATGAAAAAGATGGTGATGCCTAAATAAAAATGGAAGTGTGAATGACATCAGTTGGCCAAAGGCTATATTGCACCACAGCATATAGTAAAGGACCCTGTTATGTTACAACTCCTCTTGTCCCTGAAGGCCTCCTGTAATGTGGAAATCTTGCTCCCATGAGGAACAAGCTGATCTATAGGGGTTTACCTGTGTGATACCTAACTAGGTGGGGCTCTGTGTGAGGCGCTTGAATGACACCTTGGCTTGAATATAAGTTTGAATTTTATGGTTCATACCAAGTGGAGGGCTTTCAGTGCCCAAATGACAGCTCAGCCTTTGTGGGGATTTTGGTAGGGATTTGGTTTCTTCAGACATACTTCATTGTCTGGAAAACTTGTTTTGAAAGTGGACCCCTCATGTTATATTTCTGGCAGCTAGGTCATTTGTTGTCACTTCAGCACTGGTGACTTCCATCATTCATGGCAAGAAAAAAATTTAGAAAAAGTGTAATTAGAAATTAGCCTTATGGGAATTTTTAGTAACTATTAGAAAGGACAAGATCACCTGTCAAAACCAGGTCAACCGACACATAGCCCAATCTGTACCCCCATCACTAGGTTAGCCTGGATCATCTCTGCTCTCGTCTGAAGCAGCTGGCAGTGCTGAAGTCGAGTACTAGGCTGCTTTAGATCTGATGTAGACTGATAATTACCCTTCTTGTAAGACGCTGCAGCCTGTTTGGAGACTCTGCTTGTCATGTGAACATGAATGAGTCTGTCTTCAGAAAGTCAAGCTGCCTTTGATGATAAGTTCAGTGCACACACTGCAGTAAAATAATAAACTGGGGAAGTGGGTTTTACTTGTCCGAATAAAAGGCAAAACAACCCCCACCAAGTAGTCCTTTGAGTGCCAGAAATAATAAAGCCTGGCTACATAGGGGTTTGTGGCTCTTGATACACATTGAGCCCTCATAGAACTTCTCTTTATGTTCAGATGTTTATAAAACTTCTCATTCTCTTGTGAATTTTTTGGTTTCTAACTGCATAGGGATGAGCCTGCGTGACAGTTTGCTTTTCCGTAGCATGATGAATTTGTCTTTGGCTATTAAACTCCTAGGGGTGCAAACCTCTGTCCCAGTCAAATTTGTTGACTAGGTTTGGGGGAGGACTGGAGATGGCTAAATGGGTAGATAAGACCACGACATTTGTGAATATATCAATCTCATTGATACAACTTCTTAGGAAACAAAATTCTCTTCAGAAGCTTAGCAAAAAACCCAAATCCTAGAACTGAGCCCTAAATCCTCGGTGGCATATGAACTTGTCACCATCAGTTCCCCATGTGCAATGGGAAAAAAAAAGTGGACACTTTTTTTCACATTGAATGCCTGAGCCCATCCAAAATTTTTGGATGAATAGCCATTCTTGAGCTGTTCTTTTATTTGCTGATGGATATCTCCGGTAGCTACAGCAGTTTTCCCAACTGCCCTTCTGAGTAGGGCTTTTCTTTTAAGAGGCCTTTATTATTGTTGAAGTGTCTGATAAAGATACAGTGACCTTCAAGCTAAAGCATGGAACTGTTTCCGTTGCATAATTGCATTTCAGATTTTTTTTTTAAACTTTTCCAGGTCTCCCATTAACTCCTCTGCAGGTTTTGTCAGCACCCCATAAAAGCAGTACGTTACAGATGTTCCAGTCTTCCCCACTACGGCATGCTGCCTGCTGCGTGAGTTTCAGATGACACTGATGTTTCCAGACCCTCTGGAGGAACTGAAACAAAGACTGTGAGGTTCCCTCTTGGAAACTCCACTTTTCTTGGAGACCTCTTTGCAAAGCCAGACCGCTGTAAGGAAGGCTAAGCCTAAATAAGAAGCAGACACTGTTCAGAGTGCAGAGGGCAGACAAACAGAGCCATTAACTTGCTTTTTGAAATGGAGCAACAGAGGATATTGCAAGGGCCGGAGCATCTGCTGATGTGAATTATCATAGTTTTACTGGTCAGGGGATTCATATCCATTCATCCCAGCTGGGAATGTGTCACTGAGTGATATAGTTCAGTGGTTTACACCATCAGCATTGAGAGAGAGAAAAAAGCAACATTAAAAAAAGAAACCTGCTTAGCTTGATATATGGGGCATTGAAGCCCTACCTTAAAACAAAATAGAAGAAGCCTACACTTAATTTTGGAAATGGGATTTAATTTGGAAATGGGGTTCTAGTCGCTGTTCATACAAGTAGGGTGATTGTATAGGCAGGTGGTCCTGTTAAATATGAGGCTTTTTGCTGTAACTGCTGGCTTTACAGATGAAATAGTATTAAGAAAGTGCAAATTAGTGCCCTGCTCTTGCAAATGCTCAGGTATTCATATACATAGGTCATTAGACTTCAAAGGGGTTACTCACATGAGCAAAATGAAATGCAGAACTGTTGTGTTTTCATTCTCTTTCTTCTAGGTTTGTGTCTCTTGGTGTACCTTCTGGTGCTTCATTGTGAAAACCAGACTAAGGTCCTCTGGAAATTCCTGGTGTAATCTCATTATCTGCTAATAAACAGCTCTCTTATTTTTCTCTCCCCACCCCACCCCCCACCGTAGATTTCTGTGCTGTGCATTGCTTCCTGGGTATTAATGAAAGGCTGAAATTAACTTCTGGCTGGTGACACTCTTGCTGGAACACGCCATCTGGTCAGTCATCAGTCAAGGACATGACAGATGTGTTACCCATCTCATTCCGGGGTAGCCAGCTTCTGTACGTGTAGGGGACAGTCCCTGGCAGGTGTCTGAAGAAGGCCAGGCTAACACCGGCAAGTTTGCAAGGGGCAGCGTCTCACTGCTGCTGAATTTGATAGGGATCTGCCTTCTCTCTGCCTCCGCTGTTCTTCTTACAATGATGTTCCAGTCCGGTTGCGTGGGGCTGGGGTGGGGGAGTGGAAGGAGGAGGGGTCAATAAAATTGTCCCATGGGCTGATAGCTCACCAGAACTGTTTAACGCTCTTGGTTGTACAGCATATTTACTGGTACACTTTATATTCAGCAGGCTGAAGGGACTTGGTTTACAGATACAGCTGCGAGAGTGGCTGCCCCCCAGCCAAGGGGCATTATAGCTTGGCTAATTCAGTGTAATTAGTCCTGAATGCCAAATGCACTAGATTCCACCAAAGTTGTGAGTCAGGTGCTGCTTCCATTACTTCCCGCTGAAGTTTTGTATGTAACTTTCTGTGCTCTGTTGGGGGTGTAGCGTTTTGCTTTTAAACCAGATTAGAAATCATGTTCTTGCCCTCCATCTGCTGTGAACCCCTCTTTATGCCAGATTCTGACGCTTCCCAGGCCTACCTGCAGGTTTGCATCCAGGCCTCGTGCTTCACAAAGGTAAACATAAACAAGCCCTTCATCTAGCTTCCATTGAAGTCGATGAGAGTCTTTCCACTCACTTCAGTGGCAGTTGGAGTGAGTCTTTCATCTTTCCTTCCTAGAAACAGGTTGGTCCGGGCCCCTTTTTGTTCCTCTTCTGGCCTTTGTCCCCCATCATGTCCGAACACTTCAGTCAGCAGTAGATTACTCTGTCTTGTTCTGGTACTCTTATTCTCTGTTGTGTGATGAGGCTAGGGAATAATAGTGTCTCCATTATTTTGCATGTCCCCATCTTAAACTGAGGATAGGTGGCAAAGATGAAAGGCCAGGTTTTCAAGATGTGAGTGACAGTCTGGTGTGATTTTTCAAAGGTATGTAGAAGCTTCAGAAACCACCACTTTGTTCCTGTTTCTCTAAGCCCGTAACTACCCTGAAAAGATCCAGCATTAAATAGCTTGAAAAAGGTCACGGGGAAAGTCTGTTGCAGAGGAGCTGAAGGGGCATCAGTTCCACATCTGCTTCTGAATGCTCCCTCTTTGGAAACACGGACACCTCTCAGCCTTGGGCATTACCACGCACTGGATCAACAGGCAAAATGTCAACAGCAAACACCTGAAAGGAACCCTGTTTGGAAAACCCACTTTTCTGCAATACGTGGTGGTGGCTGTGGCCATGTTAAAGCATTTGAGGGCTCCTCTTCTTAGTTACCAGTTTTCATTTCAGGGAGCTGCCTGCATGATTGAAGAGAAATCTGACCAGACTAATATTTGGAAGGCTTAAACCTCACAGAGGGGCCGTTATGTACAAGTAAGCGTTCGGAGGCAAGGAGCGGTCCAGTGACTTGTTCCTTTCATGTAGGAATGATCTAGGAGATGCAGGGAGGTGACAGATGAGAGATCTGCAAAACACTCATTCTAAGTCCTACTGCCTGTTGACATAAACCAGCTCAGCCCTCCAGCTCTCAGCTTGCTTACAAGATTTTGCCTGGTTTGTGGCTGCTCCGAGGTGCTGAGATATGCACGCTTATAGCAATTAGTTATGCTAGCAATTAGGTGTACCTCCAAAAATTGAGTCCCTCATAAAAGCCTGGCCCAAGATGTGAAGACTTAGCATTTCACCTGAAATCTTTGAAGTCTCTGACTATTTAAAGTCCAGTAGTAATAATAATAATTATATATAAACACATAAACACTTCCCGAGTGTCTCACAACCACATGAAGGACAGACTAAAGCATGTTGCTAAGAATGCAAGAAGCAGCAGAAGTTCGAAGATACTGACTGTGCATCTTCGTAATAAACACCACTACTTTAATATAAAATGTGTCCCTTTGACCAAATTTCCTTCTCAGTTACAGTGGTACATGTTCAGGGTGCTTCATATCGTAACTGAGTCACTAAGATTACAGAAGGAAGGACCAGTGCTTTCTGAGGTGAGCGTGTGACTGGTTAGCTAATGGTAGCCATCACATGGAAGTGTTGCTGAATGATTGCTTGGAAGATTCATGGAAGTATATCCTTGCAACCTCAGCTGACAGGTAGGAGGAGACCATTAACTTAATCTCTGGACTATGGCAACGACTCAGCTTTGTTCCAGAAACTGCTGTGTTAAGGAAGAGATTGGAAGTTTAAAAAATGGGAATTGCCATCGTTGGTTAAGGAAAGTTTGTGGCCCGTAAGCTCAAGAACGTTTGAGTCAACAGAGAGTATAAACTGGTGGGAACCCTGCTATTCGCAAGACCTTTTCCAGTTGACAGCAGACAGCTAATTCTTGCTGAGCCTTAGTAAAGCCACCTGCAATGAAGCCATCTGCAAAAGGTGTTACACCCTTTGTCAAACGGTACAGATGTGGCACGGTATGGAAATAGAAAAGTTTTGGGCTTTCCAAAAGGAAAACCCTTGGAAGCTACTAATCAGATATCCACAAGGACTAATTTAGCTGGCTAATTTACTGTTTTAATGGCCCTCCAAGATGGGGACAACATTGTTATACGGGGCTGAGACCAAAATGACATTAATGACCTGTGGGAAGCAGCGGCGGCATGATTTCCTTTCCACATGCTGCTTATTTTTTGGATTTGATGGACAGGGGCATAGAGGGGAGGGAAGGGAGAAATAGGACCTTAATGATAGATAACCAAGCTTTTTCAGAAGGAAAGTCAGATCAGAAAAGTGTTTTGATCCAAAAATGTTCTTTCCCCCACCCCTGGGGAGCTCAGAAGCTGAGGGAACAAAGCAGGCATGTGAATATTGTCTTAATTGCTCTCTCCTGTGGCTGGTGAGCAGGGGAGGGCAGGATTCACAGGTCCTTCAGGTGCTGGAGTTGGGTGCTGAGTGCAGGAGCAGAGCACCACTCTGCTCCCTGGAGCTGGGATTTAGGATTAACCCTCCCTAGCGAGGCAGGTCTGGCCATCCTTGCCTTGTCAGAGCTGTTGTCGTGTGCGAAATGAGCCACCTCTGTGCCCTGCTGGATTTGCAGCCCTCGGCTGTAGCCTGCAGCAGGTCATGAGCGAGGCTCCTTTAGAGCATCGTCCGAGTTTGAAGCCGGTTTGAGCGTGCTGGTGAGCACACAGCATTCAAGGAGCTGTTGGGATTAGAAGGTGGGGTACTGGTTCAGCGCTGGGGAAACGTCAATGCTTATCTTCAGCGCTGATTTCCTGTGCATTTCATGGTAAGTCCTTCACCTGTTTAGCACACAGACTGCTGCTGTTGTGTTTCGAGCCCGTGTTGAAGGCTTTTGACGTGGAAAGCTGTGTTACTTTAATTTTGTTGTGTGAACAGTCCTGTGCTTGTTGCCCAATGGCCATTAAGGTCTCGAAATAACCCATGTAGCGCTGAATAGAAAATGAAATCTGGGAGTTGTTTGGGGTTCCAGAACTGCACCGGTGACACACATCCAGGTGGCCTGAGATTTCTTTCCAATAGCCCATGCAGTGAAGGGCATCGGGCTGAATGGCATCATGAGTTACCCTGAGCACAGAACTCTAAGCATATGCAACATGTTTCCTGGGTACGGGGTTTTGGGGAGGGTTGCACTTCCCATGAAAGCCTGAAAGCCTGAAAGCTTTTTTCCCCCAAAAGGAGACATCTGAGATACATTAGTTTGCCATTCATGGTTGGGGGTTACAGTTTAAAACATATGAAGGGAAAGGGGACAGCACTGTGTGCGTGACTGAAGTCTGTAAGAATGTAGCAGGAGGAAGCAGTGCATTTCGAAAATTGCTTGGATTGACTTTACCAGGAGGTACCAGGCTCACTTCTAGAAAATCTGAGGTCTTACGTATTTAACTTCCTGGAAATCAGGCATTGCTTTTGAAAATACAAGTCCTTGGGGCTTCTGGGCTGTTCTGAATGCCCAGGTCCAGCCAACTGTCCTGTCACTCGGGCTCTGTCGCAAAGATCTTCAGAGCTGGAAACCAGGGAAACTGATCAGCTTTACAGTAAAATACCTCCTGCTCCCCTGCCAAGGCTTTTAGGCTGAACAAAGGTATTACCCTTCCGGGAGATTAAATTATGCCAAGCACAGAAGATGAAGTCCCAGGGACTTGATTTCGAGACTTAGCCACATGATCCTTGCTGGCAATCCATGTAATTTACTGCAGAGGTCAAACAGCCCGCTTGCTGAGTCCGTGCCAGCCTGACCTGCTGTAGGGAAGTAATTTCTTCTTCACATCTATAAACAGTCTGGGGTTTTTTTGGTTAGGGTTTTTTTTTTTTTTTTTGACCTTTCAAAGTGTAATGAGGGCATGTTTCTTCTCAGCATCAAGTCCTGGCTGGTGTTCATGTCCTCTCTGCTTCCCCTACCTGAACTCGAGCACTAAAAGCTTGTTGAAAAACTGGGAGAAGTATGGGGGAGAAAGGATATTTGTGGTGTTTTTCAGGATTCTAGGGTAAAATAGGCCAGTATTTGTAGCTGGCAACATGCAGACTTATAGCCCATATCTTAAGAATTGCCTAGTTTCCACTGTCTGCCGCTTCGGCTGGCATCTGACACCTCTTCCATGTGTCAGTGTCTGGGCTGAGCTGTATCTCGGTCCCAGTGGCTCCCATTCTCCCTCGACACCTTTTTTAGGTAGCTCTCTGTTACTCATGAGCCTGCTTTGCTTATCTTTGTCTCTCCAGCTCCTTGGAGTGGCAACGGACACGGATTATCTATAAGGAGGCACAGGACAGCATCCCACCCTGTTGGTATGACTTAACGCTCTCTCCCCAGAGACAGTACCCAGTTTTTACCTCTACAAAAATACATTTTTGTTGTCTTGTGGCAATTAACCAGCCATTTCAGATCATTCTGTAAGGATGACCCATCCTCCTTAGGTTTTACTACCTTATAGCCAGTGAGTCATCCGCTGAGTTTGCCTGCAAAGGTTTGGCATCATTGTCTAGATAGCGGGCAGTCAAACGAAACAGTATTGCAGCAAGGATTGCATCTTGGGGGTGTTGGTAAAACAGACCCACACATTTCTCATGATCTCATTAGCAACCACAGAACTTGGAAGACCTGTCACTGGGGAGAGTGTTTATTCATAACATGTCTATCCTATTAAAACTTCCATAATGCAGGATCTTAGAACAGACTGCAAGGTAAAACACTTTGGAAAATTTAAGTGTATCAAGTCAACGCAGTAATCTCTTTGAAATAAAATGTTTATTCCATAAAGTGTGCTGGCTGGTATTAATTACGCCAGTTAGGCTCTGCCAGTATATCCCAGAAGCAATTGTCATTTTGCTCCCTGAAGGAGGCATTAGTCTGAAGCTAGAGTACCAGGAGTGAGGTGGCACTTTATGTGCTGGCTCTTCACAAATTCTTCCAGAATTAGAAAATAATTGTAATTCCTTGCAAGCACAAACATTCCTATGCCAGGCGCACCTTTCTGCTGCAAATGTCCTTGGATCAACTACAGTTAAGTGGGAGAGAAGGGTGTCCTGCTGTTAATTCCTCCTCCCTGCCACCAGCAGTCTGTTTGGCTGGAGATCACCCATGCCAGCACTGCATCAGCTCACCCGGAGCTCTTGGGGCTCAAGGGCCCCCGCTTGCTTCAGTGGGAAGGGAGTTGGCATGTGTGTGTGCGCGCATGTTGCACGTATGGAATGTGTAGGATGAGTTGTGAAAGGCTCTGCCATCGTGAAGCAGTCCCAGGTGTGTCCTGAGGATGGGGTCCTGTGTGTCCTGATGAGGGGTTGATGGGGTAACTGTGGTCTGCAGGCTCTCGGGGTAGGCGGTGTCTGCATGGGTCTATGCAAGGTCGTGAGGTGTTAAACCCTGCTTAATGCTGTCAGTGTTGCCGCATTTAAAATTCACAGAGCAAACAGACTTCAGGCTCCTCTGCTGCATGGGTTGGGTTGCTTTTGTGCTGCTCTGTTATCCAGTTTCCTCCAACTGGTAATTTTCTCTTGCCAGCTCCACTGTGGCGGGGAAAGAAGTTGAAATGGAATTTGTAGCTAAAGCTTACTGAGCCTCTAAAGAGTCCTGTGAGATATCTAAACATGACACACATCAAGTAGCCAAGCTACAGTGGGAGAAGTCTGCATAATGTAAATGAGCACTTTCTCCAGATTTCCTTTACTCTTAATGACCCTGTATCAAGGAATAGGTGATGTAAAATACATAATTAAGGGCAAAGGTAGGTGGTGATACCCCAGGACTTCCAGTATCTTCTTTCTGGGTGATTGCAGAGATCAGCATTTTTCAGCACCTTGGGCCAAAGTCTCCCAGAAGCATAGCTCTTTAGAAAACCAAAGTACTTACGTAGATGCAAAGTCACCTTTAAACTGGTTTCCTAAGGAAATCAGGGATTAGGCATTCCCCCCGCCTGCCCCTCTCTGACCGTCTCTGCCTTTGAGGGCTCACCCCTGAATAACTTCTGAATCCATTTGCTAACCACAGGTGACCCAGCAGCAAACAGCCTCAGAGCATGTGAACTCCGTGTCATAACTGATTTTTCACATGAGGAGGTGGAAAGGCCGGTGAAACAGCCTCTCACCCCACTGGCAAGGGAATCAACATGCCTGTTGTGAATCAGCTTCTGTTTGCCTAACCCGTGGGGTAAGGGGGTGTAAAAAAGGGGGTGGTTTCATAGCAGGAGGGAGCTGGAGAGGGAGAAAGGATCCAGGGATACTTGCGGGGCTCAGAGAAGAGAGTGACATGGGAATGTTGGGAACAAAGTTGTAGGAAACAGCTTCTATGTGAGTGTTCCCTCCGTGGCATCTTTGCTTGTGTTTCTGCTCCTGGGATGGCTCCGTGAAATGCGGACCTGAGGTAAACACGCACCTCGGAAACAGCTGAGCTGAGAGGGATGTCGCAATAATCTCATACTCCTGTGGGGTCTGGGTAATGAAAGGTGTAAGAAAATGGACTAAAATAGGCAGGGATCTTCTTCTCTGGAGGCACCCTTGTGACGTCTACCCAGGAGAGCAAGCCACTGTGGTCAGAAGCTTGCCACGAAGACCGGTTCTGCCTCCTCCTGCTGTGGCATGGGCTGGGTGGGTCGCTGTGCTGCTGGGAGTTGGCACTGGTCCCCACTGGCACCTGGAGCAAGGAGGTGGCGGGCACTGGGATAATGCAGCAAGGACAGTGCTGACGGCTCTCCTAGCACAAGCTGGGTTGAGGGAGGATGGATGTCCTGAGCCCACAGACTCGCTTTGTCTTGTTCACTGGTTGGGTCAGGAGTGAGCTTTGTCTGGCATCTGGTTTAGGAAGGTGGAATCATTTATGTTGGCTCAGCCCACGTCCTCAGTCTGATATTTGGTCCAAGGCTAGTGGGCTGGTAGGGACTCTTAGCACCCTCAGCAGCGAGGAGACGCTAGAGACAGTAGCCCACAATGGTAAAGAGATGTCTTTGGGACCCTTATATCTTCCCATGTGACGATGCGCGTAGATACTCATGCTCTGCCACTGGCGCATGATCTACACTGGGAGGAACATGAGGGAGCTGCGTGGCATGGCTCAAAGCTGTTGCAAAGCCCTGCTCCTTTAACTGAGGTTACTACTGTCCAAAGACCTTAAGCTTCACTGAGCACATGCGTGGTTAAAGTGTATATTTTAAGTTGAATAAACTTTATCCCATCCATATCTTTGTTACAGAAAGCAAGAATTTGGCCAAAGCTGTAAAAATACAAATGAACCCTTTTTTCGAATAGCCAAAAGATGAAACTGAGGCAAAGGAGATCTGAGTTATGGTACCACAGCCGGTGCTCGTGTGGTGTTTGGTGTTTTAGTGGCAATATGTCTGGTAACCCCCAAGGATTAGCATGGTGAAGTAGCTTTACTCCAGTCCTCATACACAGGTCTACCATCTCAGTCTCTGCCTATTTGACTACCATTACATTCCCTCTGCACCTTTCCCAAGTATCTGCCCCCACGTGATCCCAGGAGCATACAAGAGACCAAATATGGTCACACAGAGGAAAGCCGTCTAATGTCAGAGCCAGAGGGAGTGTTGAAGGAAAGCTGTCCGGGCAGGGGGATATGTTGGCTCGGAGAGGATTGCAGTAGGCGACGTTTGGTGGCTGTTGCAGCCTCTGCTTGAGTCTGTGCCAGGGCACCCAGCTCGCCTCCCAGCAGCCCTGTCTGCACCTCCTCACCGGAGCCCCCCGCAGCCAGGTGCTTCCAGCAGCCTCCAGCATTAAGCTAGACCATCAGTGAGCTGTAGGCTAAGCTCTCCCCAGGGCCACAGCTTCCTCCGCCTTCGACCCTGCGGGGATATTGCTCATCCAAAACTGACGGTGTACTGTCAGCCTGCTTATTTCCAAACTGGATGTGCCTGGCTGTACGTGCTGGCCAATATAAATCTTATATCATGTGTGAGGGGCCCCACAGCCTTTGTGTAAACCCAAGGGCATTTTTAATGTTTCCTGAGGGGCAGGCTTCTTGGGCACCAGGGCTGGGGATGTTACCAGGCAGTCTGCTCTACTACCAGCTGAACAAATAGCATTGTTCTACATGTTTTGCCATAAAAGACCATTTCTTGACCTTACACTTTCTACTATCTAGATATCACAGAACCTCTCCCTCCGCCCCCATGCCAGCCTGGGTACTCTGTCACTGACTTTCTTGGGAGTTGTGGCACGTGTGATCTATGGTAATATGAAGGTTGCCTTACGTGGTGTCCCTGAGAAAAATCCCAGAACATTGCAAATTGGTTGGGATCTCTAGAGGTCTCTAGTCCAACCTCGCACGCTGGGCTCCATGTGCATGAAGAGTCACTTAAAATATATGCATATCCATCGTCCTATACCACTGCTTTTTGGAGCCTATAATTACGCTGAGGCTTTAATATAACAGGAAGATTTAAAAAAAGCCAAACAGTAGAGGAAGAAGCTTATGGGGAAGGGGCAAAGGTTGTGTCTCTCAGGTTGTTCACCCACTCAAACAACTGGCCTGAGCAAGTTGTGTTTCAAGCTGGGTGACCTTATGCTAGCAACTGTGCGTACCAGTGGCAAAAGGCAGCCCCTGCCGTGTACAGCTGCGAGCCTGCAGTCACGGGGCTGCAAGGGGAACTGGACGATGCGATTTGCACAAGCTGCCTCACATCCTTAATCGCAGTTTCTGTACAGGAGCTGTTACCCTACCCCTGCAGTGCCTCCAGCAGGTCAGCAGATGAGTCAGAAATAGAGCCCCACCATTCTTGCTTGCCCCAATTTCACCCGCGGTCGTATGGTCAATGCCATCTGGCTGAGTGGGCTGCATCAGGAGAAGCGTGGCCAGCAGGTCGAGGGAGGTGATTCTGCCCCTCTACTGTGCTCTGGTGAGACCCCACCTGGAGTCCTGCGTCCAGCTCTGGAGCTCTCAGCACAAGAAGGACATGGAACTGTTGGAGCGGGTCCAGACGAGGGCTACAAAAATGATCTGAGGGCTGGAACACCTCTCCTATGAGGACAGGCTGAGAGAGTTGGGCTTGTTTGGCCTGAAGAAAAGAAGGCTGCGGGGAGACCTGATTGCGGCCTTTCAGTACCTAAAGGGGGCCTATAGGAAAGATGGGGAAGGTCTTTTTAGTAGGGTCAGCTGGGACAGGACAAGGGGTAATGGTTTTAAACTAAACCAGGGTAGGTTTAGACTAGATGTAAGAAAGAACTTCTTTACCATGAGGGTGGTGAAACACTGGAATGGCTTGCCCGGAGAGGTAGTGGAGGCCCCATCCCTGGCAACATTCAAGGCCAGGTTGGATGGGGCTCTGAGCAACCTGATCGAGTTAGCAGTGTCCCTGCTCACTGCAGGGGGGTTGGACTAGATGACCTCTAGGGGTCCCTTCCAACCCAAAACATTCTATGATTCTATGATTCAGTGGTGGTGCATCTCACAGCTGATCAACAAGGTGTCTGGGGTGAACATCGCCTCGTTGAATTACTGCTTGTGGCGAACAACTGCATCGCCCGCCTTTCCAAAAAAGCAACACGGAGCAAAAGAGCGGTCTTCCCAGCTGCTGTGTCAAAAAGCTACAGAACAGGTTGCTGGCTGCACTCATGGTTCATTGCTTCCTCTGCAGTGTCCTGTCGGGTGGGGTTTGCGGTCTCATGCATCACCTAAGCAGTCACCTAAGGCAGATGCTGGCAAATGATTGTTTCCAAATCTTAGAGAAGTCTGCAGTAGCAAAAATGCTGTCTTTCTCTGCTTTTGCATATCAGCTTGGTTTGCTGGTTATTTGGGCTGTGGAGAAAAGTCAACTTCCCTGACTGGGAAACATATCTTTTTCATGGGTTCACCAGGGACTTCCAGGCTGAAGAGTTAACAGAGCTAAAGAACAAAGCCAAAGGACTAAATTCCTGTGTGGGACAAAAATAAATAAAAATGAAATGCCACAGCAGCCAGCTGTGCCTTTGCACGGTCTTAACGGCTGGGAGCATGATCCAAGAGCGTGGTCCTGGTGGAAACTGCCCTGTTACTGATGTCAAAGGATCTGGATTCCTTTTCTTCATAAATGTGTGAGAGGCAAAGGAATATCCCCCCTGAGAAAGAATGGTGCAACAATTCTGTTGCTGAATGCCAGTAGACTCTCCTACTTCAGTTAAGCGTCACGTACCAGTATCGCTTTAAGTACGCATGCTCCAGTTCAGACTGCCAAGTGGGGATGATGGTTGGGGGGACATCCTCTTTTACGGTGCCTGGGGTTGGGGGTGAACGACACATCAGTGAGTTTTCCCTGTGCCATGCATAATCCAAGTGTTTCAGGGGTTTCCAAAACATCTGCCCTGGATGCAGAAGTCGCACCTGCCTCCTCCAGAGGGGTAAGCCCGGCCCATCCAGTGGGGACAGTGCTCACGCCTCTGAGCTGGTGGAGATCTCAGAACAACCTGCTTTCCTCAGCCGCGCCATTAAAAGCAGTGGTGAAGCACACAGATTAGACGACACATTCTCGCTGTCCGCTCCACAAACGAGCTCACGGGACAGCCAACACGGTGGGACCTTCTGGCTTTCTGCTATGTGGCTCGTACTGTGCTAGCCTGAGTTACTGCTTGCAGTCGCTGCTGCTCTGGGGACAGGCGTGGAAATCCTCACCAGTGGGCTGCCGTGGAGGCTCTCTGTGCCTTCTCCACTGATGTGCACTGGTGTGCTGGCACTTAGCGCTCGGCATGCTTAGTCCAAGAGGGAAATGAAACTCAGGAGATCTGTAATGAGAATCATACAGTTCTGGTGGGAACGGACCTCAGCACTGCTGAGGGCAGAGCTTATCCTGAGCCTCCCTTGAGGGAACAACATCGTGCGTGGCTCCAACCAGTGGTATACAACACACCCCGCTCCCAGGCCCTCTGAAGGCATGCCTGCTTCCTTTTCACGGAGCACGTGCGCTGCAAAGTGAACGTATTACATAGACTGGGGATCCAACTGGAAGGTAAACAGAAAAAGTAAGGAGAGGGGGAGGATGTGCTTTGAGTACAGATAACCTTTTTGCTGAATTGAGACAGAGGACCAGCGGGTCTCCTGGCCCTGATCTTCTATCACCAGCTGTTATGCAGCTGCCAGTATGCTGAGATCAATAACTAGTTTTAACTTGTACACATCTTCCTAGCCTGACATAATGTGAGAGTGTCAAGGGGCAGTGACTCTGTGGCTTCCCTCTGCTGTTGGCTTCCACCCTTCCCTCACTCCTAGTTCAGATATGTCTGAAAGCTGCTTCCAGCTTTCAGCTCCTCTTAGTTCCTCTTAATCCTAGCTCTGTTAGGTGTCAAACACTGTAGGATGTGGCATGCCCTTCTTTTTAAAATGGATTGTTTCGGCATTGTGCTGTTGTGCAGAGATACCCAAAGACTCTAAATGAGCAAAGTTGGGTTTCAGAGAAGTCTAAATATAGCAACATATGCCTTTTTTTTTTGAAGCAGATGGTGTTGGTCACAGTGGAAGAAAGCACATGGGGAATGACATGCGCTTTTGGGCTGATTTATCCCTGTGTGCTGGGTTGTTTTTTCCAATCACTGACTTGCTATGCAATTAATTAGTACTTTTCTCTGCCTTGGTGTCCTGCCTATAGAATTGTCTTCAGTGATTTTGCCTCAAAGCACAGGAGTGCTGGGACATTTCAGTGACGTCCTTAACCCCTTTTGCTGTGTATTTCCCAAAACGTAACATAAAATGCTGTAGCTTGCCATCACAGCAGTGAGAACCCTGAAGTGCTTTGTTGCCTTTCCCTCAAATTATCATTATGCAACACGAGATACATGTCTTCACTTTCCTCAGATTTGCATGGCCCCGGTTTCCACACCCTGTGCTAATTCTGAGCTGCTGTGACTGCACCGTGAGCTGATGTCACGCTCCACCATGGAGCTGGTGTTACACACTGGGAGAACAAGCTTGCCTTTTGTCTGGTCCAGTAGTGAAGTGCTGTCCCTAAGGGGGTCTTCTCCAGCTTTGTGTCCTGCACTGCGAAAAAGAGCCTGGACTTCTCCTAAGAACACTTAGGCTTGTCTGGCTGTTGCATTTGTGTGGATCCATCCTCTGCAGCCTCTTGATAGCTTCCTGTCTCATCCATACTGAGTATTTTGGTGATTGTGTCCTCCTGCAGATTTCCCACCCTTTTCAGGCACTGGATGGGTCCAGTATTTTTAGGAAACTCATGCAAGTCTGTGTGAAATTGCCTCTTCCAGTGAAGGAGGATCTACACAGACACAGACACTCAAACATCGTCCAGTGGGCTGAGACTTGGGAAAATCAGCTTGGGCCATTTCTTCCACTTTAGTGCGGTGTCATGAACGAGCTCATCCCTGCACCTTGGCCTCAGAGAGGATGTAGGCGCCACCTCTGTATTAACTATGGCTGTGTCAAGGGCTGCTGGCTTTACAGTAGCTGTGCATTAGACCGCAACAGCTCTCCAAATCCACTGAGAGGCGAGTTTGAAGGTAAGCAAGATAGAAGCCTGAGGCTGAACCTCTGCTGAGCCAGAAGAGCCATAGCAAGTGCTATCAGCCCTGCTGGCCAAGTGACCTTCCTTGGGGCTTGTGGCACCACAGTCTTGACATCTGCTTAGTGGACGAGGGAAAATCTGTGGATGTAGTGTACCTGGCTTTTGTAAAGCCGTTGACACCATTTCCCACAGCATTCTCCTGGAGAAACTGGCTGTCCGTGGCCTGGACAGACATACTCTTGCTGGGTAAAAAAATGGCTGGATGCCTGGGCCCAAAGGGTGGTGGTGAATGGAGTTAAATCCAATGATATGTGTGAGGATTTCATCAGTGTATGAATAATAACAGAACAGAGACAAAGAACAGCAAGTCAGCAGAGCTCTCTGCTCACCGCTTAATGCCTGTGTTTATCTGTACCCACACACTGCGTATCGCCAAGTCTCAGTGTACACTAGCTTTGCTGCTCATGCTGGCTTAGCACCCATCTGCCAGCTCTTCCATAAGGGCAACACTAGCAGCCCAAGCTCACATGGTCATATGCCATATTTTATTGTGAAACACTCAGCTTTTTTGTTTGTAGAGCCTAGTTACAAATTTCAGATAAGTATGATGAACTAGTGGGTCTGTTTTGTTTTGGTTTGCGTCTCCCATATGCTAAACACCACACTGAAACATGCTCGAACACCTACTAAAAAGGAGACATCTGGGAGGTATTTAGTTTCACAGCCAAATATGGACCTTGGTTGAATAAAATTCCAGGATGCAGACATTTGGGATGAAATCTAGATCCAAAAGCTGAATTCCAAATTTTTGTAAGGTGAGTGGAAAGCAAACAGCTGAAGCTATCGACCACGATTGTTGAGGAGTAATCCTTTAAAATTTCTGGGTTTTTTTGTAGAGCAGAGAAAAGTCAGTCTGGCTTAGAGCAGTGGGTCCCATCCTTCCTGTCCTTGTCACGCACAGCCATATTGCCCTTGCCATAGAAAACGCTGCGGCGGCAGTGTGAGCACCCTGCTTAGCGAAGTGCTGGGGATCAGCAGCTGAGGCATAGCACTGCTGCACCCTGCCTTGCAAAGAGGCTGGCAACTGGGCTGGGATCCACTCCCAACTTCACCACTAATTCAGCAGGCATCCCACCCAGCCGCGCCGCATCCCACCCTTCGTCTTTTCTGTGTGCCTTAAGGTCTTCAGGTCAGCGGCAAGTGTCTCCCCCGTGATGCCACACACAGGGCAAAGGTATGCCTAAGGCCACTCGGCAACACGTCAGTTAGCATGGTGAGATGACACAGTGTTTAGATTTTACAGGGTTCCATGCCCTCTTGAGGTACCACACCATGCAGCTGAGCGCCCTCACCTGCTGGCCGGAGCTAATTGGCCCCAAGCAGCTGCCTGTCTTTGGGAATGGACCTGATGCCATGAATGCCCTTTGAGTGGACACATGCTGCACCTCTGCTCTAGGACAGCACACAGCTCAGACCAGCTCTGACTCGGCTTTCACACTTGATCTTGGCTCAAGGGTGGAAGAGCTGCTTCCCATCCGCACTGCAAGGTGGAGAGCGTCCTTTGTGGCCCTTAATTTGCACTCGAATGGGAGATGCCAGGGGTAAGCGCTCGTCCTGTGCTCCGGCAGAGGGTGCAGCGGAGGCAGGTGATGGCATACGCCAGGCTAACATCAGAGCCGTTCACCTGGGGCTTTCAGCCACAACGCTGCTGCTGATACAAAGCGCAGCAGCGTTTCAGGCGGTTCACAGCTGGTGACCGTTCGTGCGGTGGTGGGTTGGGTTTTCCTTTTCCGAAGTGCCAGATTTGTTGCTGCATCAGACACGTGCTGTAGCGGATGCCTTATGAAGCATACGTCGACTTGCTTTCATCAGCATGTGCTACAGCCTCAACACTTGTTATTACTTAAGGGAGGGGCGGGTTTGTGTGTCAACAAAGGTTTACCGCGTGCATTAAAAACTTGTCACGCGTGGTGTGAAGCGCAAACCTCCCCGTAAACGTGGCAATACAAACCCCAATATTCTAAGCGAGGGCTTCCACACTGATGCCTTGGTTTTGGTTTGGCTGTGGTCCGGAGAGAAAAATATCTCTTGCAACTCTGGTGTGTCCTGTACATTTCCAAGAGAGGAGTGTAAAGCGTTTCGGTCATTTTAAGAGGGGGCAGGAGCATTTGTGCTTGGGGACTGCTCTGGCTGGTATAAATAGAAAGATAACTGCATAAATGCAGAGACTCTGTTGGGAACAGGAATCCGTAATGACATTTTTCATTCTCTTAAGGTGTGAATCTTCTCATCATTCGAAGCAAAGCAAGTAAGAACAACCAGCTTAGCCTTAAGGGAGAAATGACAAGGATAAGTCACTGCTGCGCAGTTGTTTTTTGCCTTCCTCAAACAAACAGGGGTAGGAAGCTGGAAGGCAACGCTTCTTTGATGTCTCTCCTTTGGATTGCTATCCCAAATCTCATCTAGTCATGCTAGTAATGAGACCTATCAGCCTGTCTTGTCTAGGAGCTGAGAAACTGAAGTCATCTTTCTGCACCTAAAAGCATCTCTAGGTTGATGGGCATTTATTCCTTGCACCAAAGTACAAAAGCTGTTAATTGAAAATGGCATGGGATTTGGGAGTTTTGTTTGGTTGATCTTCCTGAAGCATCTCTTAAGAAGCAAGTGTGAGATTTGCTGACCTTTGCCACCCACTGCGCTCTGGCTGTGGCTGGCGGGGTGGCTGTTTCCACATGCCAGAGAAGGATTTCCCAGAAGAGGTGAAACTTCCAGGACGTTTAAGCTCAGCAAGCTCTTCCTGGCATGCCTTTTGCCAAACGCATTTGCAAACCTCACCAGGGTCCTGGCAAGCCTGCCTGGATCAGGCGTGTCCAATTATGCACACACAGCAGCATCCAAAATAGGCCGCCCCTCCTGGCATGAGGCTCTGCAGCACCGAAAGCATGCTGGAGCCACTCCACTGCAGCCAGCAGACTAAGGCCGATTTACTTTGATTAACAGCCCTCCTGTGGTTTTCCTATGGGAATCTCCACAGCAGCAGGCATGAGGCGGTAATTTGGTGCAAGACCTCTGCTCTAGGGCATATTATGCATTAGCCTAACAGCTCTTTTCTAGAAGTGCTTTTGGATCACTGGATGATGCTTACAGTACATCCCTCCTTGGCCAGCCAGTCCGTGTTCCTGGAACAGCAAGCAGTGCTTTGAAACAGCCACATTTCTAGCTGGGCTGCTGCTTCGAGGCCAGCTGCAGGGTGCCCGAGCCATCCCTGCCCTCCTGCACCTCTTGGTACCCCATCAACAGGTACCACGCTCTGGTGATAAGGTGCATTTTTGCCGTCAAACCAGGTGGAGGTTCCCCAAGCAGGAGATGAGGTAGCCCACCTGTGACTCTGGTTGCCTCCAGAACAGACGTGCCAGCTTAGCATCTCTCTCGTCACTCAGGCTGTGTTTTAGCTAAGCCAGCAAGAGAAAACAGAATTCAGACTCATTCTCCTCGTTAATCCCCGTGCATATTTGCGACAGGCAGTAGCTGAGGCTTCTCCACAGCGGCTGCCTTGGCAGCCTCAATGCAATAAGGGACTTTAGTGGTGCCTCTTTAGTGGACCAGGAGACCCCCCTATGCCGAGGTGTTCGTGATATGGGGAAGAGTTGGCTGGAGGGGACAGGGGCCTGCGCGGGGCTGCAGGTGGAGCGTGGCCCCAGGCTCTGTTGCGCTGCAGGCACCTCCAGCCACGGGCAGCCCTCCCAGCTCACCGTGATGGGGGAGGGAGCCCACGGGGAGCTCCCCCTCGCTGCCAGCAATTACACCACCTGCACGGCCTTGCCTTTGTCTAAAAGTACAGCAAGAAGGTGTCATTTGAGCATCGTCTTTGTTCAGCAGTAGGAACGTAGGTCCCAACTGCAAGAAGAGCTGGAAGGAGGACTCGGGGAACTACAGGCCTGTCAGTCTGACCTCGGTGCTGGGGAAGGTCATGGAGCGGTTCATCCTGAGTGTGCTCACCAGGCTTATGGAGGACAATCAGGGGATCAGGCCCAGCCAGCACGGGTTCATGAAAGGCAGGTGCTGCCTGACCAACCTGATCTCCTTCTATGGCAAGGTGACCCACCTAGTGGATGAGGGAAAGGCTGTGGATGTTCTCTACCTGGACTTCAGCAAAGCCTTCGGCATTGTCTCCCACCCCACAGCATTCTCCTAGAGAAGCTGGCAGCTCATGGCTTAGACAGGTATACTCTTTGCTCAGTAAAAAACTGTCTGGATGGCCGAGCCCGGAGAGTTGTGGTCAACGGATTTAAATCCAGTTGGTGGCCCCCCAGTGGTGTTCCCCATGGGATCAGTGTCAGGGCCAGTTCTGTTTAATATCTTTATCACTCACCTGGATGAGGAGATTGAGTGCACCCTCAGCAAGTTTGCAAATGACACCAACCTGGGTGGGAGTGTCGATCTGCTCGAGGGGAGGAGGGCTCTGCAAAGGGACCTGGACAGGCTGGGTCAATGGCCGAGGCCAACTGTATGAGGTTCAACAAGGCCAAGTGCCAGGTCTTGCACTTGGGTCACAACAACCCCATACAATATTACAGGCTTGGGGCAGAGTGGCTGGAAAGCTGCATGGCAGAAAAAGACCTGGGGGTACTGGTTACCAGATGACTGAATATGAGCCAGCAGCGTGCCCAGATGGCCAAGAAGGTCAACGGCATCCTGGCTTGTACCAGGAATAGTGTGGCCAGCAGGAGCAGGGCAGTGATCATGCCCCTGTACTCGGCACTGGTGAGGCTGCACCTCAAATAGTGTGTTCAGTTTTGGGCCCCTCACTACAAGAAAGATGTTGCGTTGCTGGAACATGTCCAGAGGAGAGCTACAAAGCTGGTGAGGTGCCTGGAGCACAAGTCTCATGAGGAGCAGATGAGGGAGCTGGGGTTGTTCACGTGGAGAAGAGGAGGCTGAGGGGAGACCTTATCGCCCTCTACAACTGCCTGACAGGAGGCTGTAGTGAGGTGGGGGTCGGCCTCTTCTCCCTGGTAACGGACGGTAGGATGAGAGGAAATGGTTTCAAGTTGTGCCCGGTGAGGTTTAGGTTGGACATTAGGAAAAATTTCTTCACTGAAAGGGTTGTTAAGCATTGGAACGAGCTGCCCAGGGAAGTGATCAAGTCCCCATCTCTGAGGGTATTTAAAAGACAGATAGACGGGGTGCTTAGGGACATGGTTTAGTGGTGGGATGGCAGTGTTAGGGTAATGGTTGGACTTGATGATCTTAAAGGTCTTTTCTAACCTAAATGATTCTATGATTCTATAATGAGGAATAGAGTTGTTCCCTTGTAAGAAAATTCTGTAATGTCTCAAACGACCAGAATGGGTTAGCCCTTCTGTAGACTGGATCCGCACAGCACGCTGGACGTTGGCTGGGTCATCAGATGCTGCACAGCTCAGCGTTGCCAGCATCTGAAGGGACGTAACATTATCTACAGTTCACTCTGTCTTTATAGTGTTAGTTCTAATAAAAAGCATGTAAAATGATACTTCTCAAAGTCAGAGTGGCTTTCTTACAGGGAACATCATGGACCAGCACCTCCTGGTGCAAAAGCACTGCCATGCAGGCAAGAGTTCACCATTGTAAGCAAGTAACAAATAGCTGGAAGGAACATGAAAGTTCGTGGTGAAAACTGAGTTCTGCAAAGAGGAATCTGATCTTGCTGAGGTGAGAACTGCTGCTGGACTATTTTAGCTTAGGCTTTTTTCATGACTGGCTCTAAATACCCTGTGGAAAGCCCAGACCCTTCAAAGTGAATTCATACATTTACAGGCAAGCAAATAAACAAACAAACAAACAAGATTTTTTAAAAAAGGTCCCTAAATTATATCCGATAGTGCATTTGAAAACAAAGATAGAATGATCAGGAGAGATCAGCTATGGTTGGCATGGGGCTAGCTAAAGACACCCTGTCTCAGAAGGAGAAGAATTAGCAGCAGCCTCGGATGTTTTGATTTCAGCTCTTGCAGTCAGGCTTGGAGACAGCTCATGTGCTTTTTCAGATGCTCTACCACCAACTCTCTGAAGGTGGTAGTGTTCTCCAAACTTGCCTCTCGTGCTCAGTTTTTAATGAAAAAGTTAAATGCCTCTCTGCTGTAGGGACGAGGAAGAGCCAAGCGGGTGGGCGGAAAGAAAGTCAACAGAGGGAAGCCCTTGCAGAAGTTAATCTGCGTGGTCCTGGAGAGCTGAAAACTGTCCTGTTCGTCTCAGTGAAGAAGGATCTCCGCTGTGCAGTGTTGAGGGCTCCTTCTCCCAGGGTGTTAACTCGTTTGTTATTCCTTTTTGGAGCAAAGTGAGGGAGGGACACAAAGATGCACAGGACACTGTGGCCACTGCCTCATTTTCTTGCTTCAAGGAGTGGTGTAGAAAAGGAGATCCTTCTGCTTGGGCCTGCCCATGGCCGGGGGAGGGGAAACTGAAAAATAAAGATGCAGTGCAAAGGTATTCAGACCATCCGCACTGTCTATTCTCATTATACTGACTCGTGTAGGGACAGAAATGCTGTATTTTGTGGAGGGAATTGGAAATACATTCCACTTGATTCTGCGTCTGCAAATGCCAGGTCTTGTTCAGAATAATCTCCACTGTATCCAGTAGCATCCCACCAGCTGAGATGTGGCAACCCACAGTTACGAGTTCTGCAAGCTGCCTTGTCCATTTAGCATAGTGGATGCAATTTGGGGCAGGGCGGTGGTGGGGAAAGAAAGGAGACTTTGCTGGAAAACATAGAGGTAGGCAGGGAACCAAAGGTCTTAAGGAATCAAAGGTCCTAGTTCATAGCAGGGCAGTACTTACACTTGGCTTCTGAGAATCTGAGTTTTGTACATATCCCACCTCAGACAGGAAGAAAAGTTTCTGTGAGTTGGTAATACCCCGTGCGCGGTATTTTGTAGAAAAACATCCGCAGTGACGCTTGAAGGCCATTTACCACCTTATGAAAAACAGCTTGTGATGTGTGTGGCACGAGAGACCTGTACCCATGCAGCAGCTGACCTGGGATAACTTACTGCAAAACAAGGAGGCAGAGGACAGCTAAACCGCTGGGTGGTTTGTGTCCATAACTAGTCATGAAGCCACAAACAGGGCCAGATCTGTGATGTGGGCAGTAGCGTGGGCTCCATGGTTGATGAACATCTGGATACTCGTGTTCTATGCTAATATCGGCAGAAAAATTACTTAACAGAGGAAGACTTCCAGATCTACATTCTGCTTGTTCACATGCGCGGAATTTTCCTTAAACTTTCCTTCTGTTGCACAGCACACGAAGTTCTTTCTTACGCTTTACTAACAAGCCTCCCACTGTGCATACTGGTCCATTTTTTCAACAGCTGGTCAGAGACGTGGTGATGGCAGCATCCCTCCAAAGCATGTCCTCCTGTGGACACCGAGATGGCCAGTAAAGCTGGGCTGCTGTCACTTGTGTTTTGTTTTGGAAGAAGCAGCAGGGCAGGAAAAAACCCATGTATCTTAATGCTGCTAGCTGCTTCAGATGGGGCAACCTTGGCCAAAGAAATTTGGAAAAACCCTGCTGTTGCATTGAGGTGCGAGCTGAAAGTTTGCCAGTCGGAGTGATGTTTCCACTGCTGATTTTCCACCATTAAAGTACGTCAGTTTGCGAAAGGACAGCAAGCATTGCAAGGGCAACATATACTTTATTAACAATTATTCACTTGTCATCTTAAATAAAAGAAGACAAAACACAAAATTTAGCTGGAAGGTGGGGTAAGTCTGAGACATGACAGATATAAAACAGGTTTTCATGTCTTTGCTCGCCAGCTCAACCATTGATCTGAAACCAAACCAAACCAACCTTGTGATGCTGGCCTCCAAGTGTCTCTCCAGGAAGCAGCTTGGGATGTAGACAGGAATTTAACTTAATCATATTCAGAAAACAAAGAAGCAGAAATTACAGCATCACTGGAGTCACTGAAGTATTTTGAGTTGCCTTCTCAGAGTCTTAATAGAAGATGGATAAACAGGTTCCAAAAATATGTGAAACCACCACACCTAAACCCTAGCCCATTCCTAGCATTAAAATGTTAAATTAAACGAAATGTTTTCAAAGGCTTTGAAATGTTTGGTGATTATTTATATGATGGCAGTGCCTTCAAGCCCAGACAAAATCGAGGCCCCACTGACCATGCACAGCTCTTGCCACTTAAAACAGTTGGAGCTGCGCTTCCCAAAATGCCAGCGTGCTGCTTCTTTTAAAACTGGGCTGCTGGCTGCAGCGACTTGAGAAGGCTTCTGAGGACCATTCTGAGACACTGACAGACCTTTATCTCCTTCCCCCAGCACCTTTCCCTCCCCCCCGCTTTCTTTCTAAATGCATTTTTCCTTGTTAAACGTGCTCCCAGGCCCGGGGTGCCGCGGTGGGAGAGGTAGCAGCAGTGGGGGGGTCTCTGCGTGGCCCCTGTTGGGGCTGCCAGCGCTGCTGGAGTTCTGGTGCTGCTTCAGCCCCCGAGGACAGGCTGGGGCTCGGGGAGTCATTTTGGCAGGTACCTGGAGCCTCTCTGCTTCTAAGAAGCACCCGTGATCACGTATAAAGAGGGGTTACGCCTCCAGAGGCTGCGAGACCTCTGGTCTCTTTCCGAAAAGCAAGCTATCGCCACGTCCCCAAGTCCTATGAACCAGGGCTGCATTTTTTGAGTGCTCATCAGAGTACCCCAGGCCTGAAACTGAGTTTGACACCCCCCCTGCCCCCGCCAAGTACTATCTGGAAGACAGTTTTCAGCTCATGGGCCTCTGAGATCTGTTTGTTGTGGGGTGCCTGTGAATTACCACCTTACCGGGCTTGGCTAGCATGATTACGTGCAAAATGTTGTCGTCTGGGGGGGGAGTTGCATGCATGTCTGAGCACTGGCTGGTGAAATTCCAAGCTGTGTGCCTCCACAGGTGGTTCATGTAGCGATTTGCCGAGGGGAGGGAAGGCTCTTTGCTGTTTTCTGGTGCGTGCCACTCCGCGGTGGTCCCTGTCGCGGCTGGCTGGGTACGGCACCTATGCAGGCGCAGAGAAGCGTGGCCCTGGCGTGGCCCTGGCGTCTCCCACAGTCAACAAAAACTCTGCTTTTTACACCTTTGCACATCATCTACCTGTCTGACTTTCTCTGTGAAGATAACCCTCCAACCACAATAAACGACTAGTACATGGGGAAATTTTGTGTGAGTTCCCAGGCATCTGTAGATGCAATAAGGGCAGAATAAATTGACTGATTAGATTAATTTTACCCACTTAGCTTGAATGTGGGGGCAAAGGTTATTTTACCACAAGTGTTTATCTTGCTGGTTATGATTCAGCTTGCCAACTGTTGCCATATGATCAGAACAAATTTATTCTCATAGCTAGAGAAGCGTTAATGACCATTTTATCAGTCAGACGCCTAGAAATCTCGTTTGCTGTTCAAATGCATGTCCCCAGCGTGGAGGGCTGCTGAATTGAATGGCCTGTTTGCTTTCTCCTTCCCCCGTGGACTTTTTAACTTCCTCTTGAGAAGAGCTAAACAAACTGCTTGACGCGTTTAATGCTGAAATCAAAAACCTAGTGCGGAGGGTGAGTAGTTCGCCAGATGTCCTGGAGGGCCTCAGTCGTGCTCGTTGGCTTGATGTGGGCTGTAACCGCCAGGTTGGAGCCACGCATATGTACCTGAGGCTTGAATAACCCGAGTCTCACCGAGGCTGTCTTTGGTTACTGCTTTGCATATTCAGCCTGGAAGCAGAGGCAGCTCAGCAGTCACTGCGGTTATGCCCGGCCGAGCCGAGCCGCCACCGGCAGCATCGAGAGCATTGGCTGTCGGGGCAAGAGGAGGACCTGGACCTGGAGGAGGGACCTGCTGGTGCCTGACTCCCATCCAGCGCTGCTCACAGCAGCCTGGCCGTGCTGCCTGTGCCCTGCTTGGCATCAGCCCTGGCACAAGTGGCAGCCCGGCGTGTCAGCAAGCACCAAATCCATTTTCATTTCAACCGGCCTCCCGAAATAAATAAATAAATGAAACTTGAAAGAAAAAAATGTCATCAGAAACCGTCCTGAAACAGATAGTGAAAAGTTTTCCTCCTGATGCATGCAAAGTCAATTAGCGTGTTACTAAGTACATGCCGGGAGACATCATCGTACTAGGAACAATCAGGTCATTAGAATAGCCAAATATGCTTTTATGCCATATTTGTTTACCTTGTAGAGCGTATCTGCGATATGCATGTAAATGCCAAAGTCTATTTCTTGTTAAGCACAGTAATCCCTCCTCCCCTCAGCTATCAGCGGGGTTCCTTGTTTGTACCTGTCAAGGGTTGCTGAAACTTACAACTGTTGGTTTAAGCAAATGCGCAGTCCTCCACCAACAGGAATATCCTGTTTGGGGGAGTGCTCTAAGGTGCCAGTTATATAAACTTAGCTGTATACTGTCACAACAGTCCACTCCAAGAAAAAATGAAAAGGTGTTACAAGTCAGAGAGCCCCTTACTAGAACCCTAACCAATGTCTAAGCAAGAGACATTGATTTTTTTCCTTATTCATGTGGGCTGCGAATGATTCATTCCCAGTTATCTGCTGGTGGTGGAAAGAGCCCCTCTCATTGTGAAGAGGCTGGTAGGAGACGAGAGCATCCGAGCGCAGATGAAGGCAGCCAAACGTGACGCCTCCGACAAGGCTGGTTCCCGCTTGAGCTGCAGTTTATCATCCGGGGAACGGGCCAGCGCATAAGCACGGTCCCAGTCATCACACTTGATCCTACGCCAAACAGACCAGCCTCAGCATGCAAAGCAAGTGGGAATAGGGAAGTGATCTTTGTTCCTCTTCTAGGTGTAGGAAGCTGAAATGCAGGGAAGTTCTGGCACTAATTCAGCAAGGTGCTTAAACCTGTATTTAATTTTTAAGCTCTGAAATGCGTGGGTGGGAGCTGGCTCCACAAAGTCAAAGGCAAAACTCACATGAAGCAGGATTTTGCCTTCTCTGACTATGAAAGTGTTTTGGGAGGGAAATAGCTTGCCTCAGGTCACACTGGGAGTCTGTGGCAGAGCTGGGAACTGACGCCAGGTCTCCGGAGTCCCAAACTAGTGCCTTAACCTGTTTCTAACGTACTGCACGCTTCCTTCCAAAACATCACCGGGCATAGTTGCACCATATATACATACATACATACATACTTACATATGCCAGATAGCCCTGAGTGACTATAAGCCCATCACTTGTTTTGGCCAGCTTTGGAGGGTAAGATGAAAAATACAGCTTTTGCTTCATCCTCCAAGTGATATTTATGTAAGATATGAACAAACAAACCTGAATGTGTGCTCATGGAGGACTGTGTGGCGTGATGTACACCATTGCGGAATCTACGTTTGTATGTATCAGTGAAGCGTACAGTGAAAAGCCAGGAACTATGGCATGGCACTGGCTTATGTGCGTAGCCTATTGCTGTATATATTGCTTCTTTCCTAGGTTTCTAAAGCTGCAAGGCACGGCTGTGCTGGGATCGCTCAGAGATTTCCTCCAGCACTGGCTGCACCGTGCAGCCAGCCCCGTGCATAGATTTATTCACTCAGATTGATTCTGACCTAAACCAATGCTGCCAGCCTAAACTCCTGACAAAGCTCCCCCTCTCCCTCAAATAAATGGGCTGTGGTCAGCCGGGGCTGGACTGCACCTGCTTTGGCAAAGGGAAAGTTGCAGAGCCTCATAAAACACTTCAACACGGCCACTGGCATTCGTGTCCAGCTGTGGGGCTGCTGGTGGTGCCTGGGCAGGGCGGGAGAGCTCACACGAGCCCACAAAAACGCAGGCCAAGCCATCCCGCTGGCAGCATGGCTGGGATTCCGGGCTGCTCACAGCTCCCCAAGGCCGGCCTTACCCCCACGCTCGTTTTGAGGTGTCGCCTCCTGTTGCCCTCCAGTCTCTCCCAGCTGTATTATTATTATTATTATTATTACTACTACTACTACTATTATTATTACCACCACCACCTTGGCGTAAGCCGGCTCCCCGCACGGGCAGCCTGCCTCACGGTGGCACTAGAAAACAATTAATCACGGCTCAACAAACCCGCCTGCTGCTGCAGCTCTGGGGCTGCTGCGCCTCTGCAGCCTGGCTGGTACCTGCTCCGCCAGATCCGCGTTTGCGCTCCGCTTGTGTCGCCTTCCTCTGCCAGCAGCAAGGGACTTGTAGGGTGAAGCCTGCACCGACTCTAAAACCCGCTTACACACTTCTGGACTATCTCGGCATTTCTCAGCCAGACAGATGCGAATGCTGCCTGATCTGTTAATGCTTGCTAAAAGGCTTTCATCCAGTCTCCGAGTACCAGAATGTGGTACCTCGTATTAATGCCTTCTTTCATGTTCTAGCAACAGCACTTCATCTTGTTTGCCTTATATAAAACACCAGCATTAAAAGGGAAGAAAAAAACCCAGTAACACACAACAAAACAACAACTCAAAACATCTGGAAAACACGATTATTCTCAGCATTCAATTAGTATTGTGTTTATTCACTCCTGAAAAATCAGCATACAGGTTTTCCCACCTAGGAGAAAGGCATTAACTCTTTCTTGTTTGTTGCTGGAGCTTCAGATGAGCCAAATTCTGCTCACACGGCCTTTAGAAACCAGGGGCAGCTGTGTCTCTGTAGGGCCTGATTCAGCCAGGTAATAAAACACGTGAGCAGCAACTGAGGGGTGACAAACACTGGGTTACACATGTGCCTGCCAAAACCAGAACGCAAGGAGGAACACAAACACAGCCAAGGGTTCTCACAAGTGACTAATGGCGTTGGATGTCCCGGAGAGTGAGGATGCTATGAGGTATGTGCAGTTATGAGGGTGGCTGATTACTCTGCCTCTGAGGATCCAGGGCTCTTTACGAGATGGTCTTCAAGCATCAAAGCAGTGCAGCCATTGTTTCTTTCTGAAATGGGAGAAACGAACTGCTCTCACAAAGGAAAGGGATAGATTTACTTCCTCCAGGAGGAATGTGTAACATGTTCACGTTGGCTGCAGCTGGTGCTGCCGTGGGACTTGGGCCGCTGCACATCCTCTGAATTTTGACCTAAGAGGTGGACCAGCAGCTGGTTGCTGGTCAGCCCTGGGCGGGAGGATGATTTCTCTGCTGAAGGGAGGCGGTCCCAAAGAGCCAGCTCTTACTCCTGAACACCATCCCCTGTTCAGCTGAGTATGAGTACAGCCCCCCAGGTACTGCCAACGCCAGGCACACGGCCACGCTGGTCGCCCAGCCTGAGCCAGGGAACATCTGCAGGACTGTCGCCTGAGCTGGTGTGCAGCCTGCTCAGATCTGTTTGTGCATTTCTACAAAAGCAGAGTTTCCCTCACCTGGTGCTGTGGAAGGCATCTGTGCTGCCGTGAGCCCTGTCGAATTCAGGCTCCCGCTGGGACAGAGCCAACCGGTGTGACTGGCAGACCTTTGCTCCAACTTCCATCGCAAATCTGTGCTTGACCAGTCATCAGCTTGTCCTCACAGTCCTTCAGATCAGCTCTGCAGCACACCCAGCACCACTGTACCAGACACCAGGAGGACATTTCACTGTGAAATACTCCACAGAGGAGAAGGATACAGTCACCTTCCTCTAGAGGATGGGACACGAGTCACACACGGAGGGGAGGCGACCAGTCCCAGCTTGTGCTGCTGGCTGCTTGGAAAGCTCCAGCCTCTCCCCAGCGCTTGCTGCTTCTCCTCCTGCAAACCCTGGGCTGAAGGGACATACTGGCCTTTCCAGGAGCCCTGGCCATGCAAATACAGTAAAAACAGCAAGGTACCCTCTTGAAAAGAGACTCATGGGGACTCTGTACTTCCCCAGTTAGGGTTAGTGCATGCGTGTGTGTTAGTGCCCTTTCAGCCTACTGCTAGTTAGGCAGGCAGTGCCAGGATGAGCAAGGAAGGCAGAAGCATGCCTCAGGGTCCCCAGCCAGGTGTCAAATCCAACTGTCCCAAAAGTGCCTGCCTCCGTGCTGCTACCCCTGCCACCCACGCACCGGGCTGTGAGTCAGGTGCTGTGGCCCCGCACACCCAGGGTAGCGGGTGTGAGCGTACAGCCGTAACACGACTGTGTATTACCCCACTCACGTGTACATGGAAAGATACAGCATTGCAAAAGCAGTGTTTAATTGCAGGGCACAAATCCTTCCAAAGGCAAAGCTTAACTTTTTTTTTTTTGTCTCTGCCAAGAACATATGTATTTTGTATAGATTTAATTACATGATACAAGGAAGGAAAGAAGATTTGCCCAGATACTATGGTGATGAGTGCCATAGAAATGCCTAAAAATAAATAAAAACACAAAGCAAAACCAGACATCTGCAACACAGTATGGGAAAAAAAAACCCAAACCAAAACCCAAAGCCCAAAACAAAAAACCAACCAACCAAAAAAACCTGCCTGGAGTTTTCTACACAGTCACTCATTTTAAAGAAAGAAAAGCTCACCACTGTCTCTTTCTGACATAGGACCCAATACTCATTCTATGTCACCCTCAAGAATCACAAGGTGGGTACATCTTTATTTGCATTCTCCAGCCTCTCCTTCCTGCTGTTGCTGTGAATCCTCATCACCTGAGAATTTGTTTGTGCATACTAAATAATGAGGATCCAGAGCGCTGGGAACCTCATGAACTTTTGTGTCATTTGAATTTGGAGAAAAAATTGAGCTTTCACATACACTCCAAGTTGAAAATCCAGTCCATGTTAATATGTTTTCTTCATTGCAACAAAGGAAGATGAAGCCCCACAGGGGCGTGAATGGTGATGTGTGGCTTGCTTCTTCATTGCATCCAATAGATGTGGAGAGCACCTGCCAAGCTGCTGAGCGAGGCCCCCTTGCCACTTTTTCTGATTCCTCTTGTCATGTTTTGCAGCCTTTTATCTCAATTCCTCTGTCCAGCAAAGTGTTTTGTCATTTCACTTATGCCACAGGACTCCAAGGGCTGGATCTTCATGAACAGCACCCAGCCATGAAGTGAGAGCTCTGTCTCCCAAACAAAACTATTAGCTTGGCTCCACAGCACAGTAGGAAATTCCCTTGCACTAAACTGCTAAGGTTAAATGCTGTCATTGCAGAGCATGGGGCGGAGGGGAGAGAGAAGGGGAGGGGAGGGGAGGGGAGAGGGGAGGGGAGAGGGGAGGGGAGGGGAGAGCTGGGACAACAGCAGACCTAGTGTACTTCAAAGAATTATCATCCGCTCCAGCTCCAAACTGGGTTGGAAGGGGGAGGAAATCAGAACAGCTGTTGCTCCGTCATTCCCTCTAGCACTGCTGAGCCATTTCAGCTGTCTGCAAATTACCGTCCTACCAACCTCTCCTGTTTTCCCATCCCTGTGTCAGGAGCCACGCAGACAGCAGCGGAGGCGCACAGAGCCCTGCGCGCCTCCAGCCGCACGCGTCTTGCTAAGCGCTCGCTGTTAGTCCCGCCTGGGAAAAGAGAGACACCAGCGCAGCATCGCTGCATTTGTCCTGGAAGGTTTGGCTTTCTGCTGTCACCTCACTCCCAGCAGCCAGCCAGTGCAAAGCAGCAGGCAGTGAAAGACTAAAAAATCTGCAGAGTGACTTCCCTGAGCTAGAGGAAATTCATACATCACGTTTTATATGCGATGTACATCTGCAGAGGAAGAGATTTCTGTCTTGTGCTGCTGTGCTCCCTGGTGGGATGCATTCACGGGTAGTCAATACTTATTTAAATGACTAACTTGGGCAGAGTTATTAAATGTAAACTCCAGCACCTCGTGTTTAGCACAAAATAAAATGCTGGGAGAAGCCAGTCAGAGAAAACCTCTGACTTACCCAGTGGTTTGGGCAATACTTAAATCGTTCCTCTGCTCCGTACTCTCCCATACCTCCCCTCCCCTCCCCTCCCTCCCCCACTCCTTTGCCTCGTTCACACACATCTTCCAGTTTTGGACCCTGAAGATTCAGATCTCAAACTTTTTCAAAGTGCTACCTATTTTTATAATGCTTTGGATTTGCCTATGCGGTTCATTTGCGTAGCCCCAAATCAGCACAAACCCTAACCTCATCTCACCAAGGGGATTTACCTGTAACCATCCGAATTTGGTTTGCTAATGAAGTTGTCGGATTCCCAGACAGCTAAGATACACCTTGATCACTTCTTAGAAAGCGAATTCTCTCACCTGGAATGAATTTCAGTACCCAGTACAAAGGGACGCTGTTTTTTTGACACTTGCTCTTCAACACCTGGGACGCAACAACAGGGAAAGACGTGCAGAAAAAGGGTTTTGAAAGTGTAATCAAAGAGAAAAAGCTGGAGTTAATCTCGGAAAGGTTAGATTTGGGCCAATAAACACTGCTGTGGTCAATTTCCCTTTCCCTGTAACAATAAATGTAACAATAGCAAATACGCAAACCCAACAGTTATTAACAATGCCTTAGTAATAAATGTGTACAAATAAATAATGAGTAATTCCAACCCATGTAGATGTTTGGGTACATGAGGTGGAAAACATTTTAACCAACAGTGTTACATCTTGCTAAGATTCATGAACCCAAAGAAAATTCTGAAAAGTAGGGTTTTTTTCTGTTTTGAATAAAATGTGAAGAAACACCCATCCTTAAACAAAAAACATTGATGGGTGAAGGCTTCTCAGGTGTTCCAGTGATTAAAAAACAGCAAGCCAAAACATATTTTAAATATGGACCGAAATACCGTATTATGCTCTGTTCTCCTGGCATCCTTCCAGTGTACAGTAGACTAGATGAACTCATCCATATGTAAAAATGCACATATGTAAAAAACTCGTATTTACTTTCTCTTCCCAAATTCATTACAAGATACAACCGGAGCTGAATCTTTCCAGCCTTTGGCAGTCAACAACAAAATCGAGGCTGATTTAGAGCAGGAGGAGGTTAGATCCTTCCCCTCTCTGCAGTACGTAGGAAAGAGGAAACAGCAGGAATCTGGAAGGCAGCAGCCTCGGAAACTACAGAGAGGAAATACTTTCTTCTCCTCTCCCCCCGCCTCTATTTTTAGGCTACTTCATAACTAACCGCGGAACTCCTTGCCACAAGGTCTCTCTGAAGCCAGAAGCTCAGGAAGGCACTGAAGAGGATCAAGTATTTATTGAGTAAGTGGAATCTGCAGAGCTACAGCATAAAATAAACAGAGGTTGGAAAGGCATCTGTGCTCCTCAAGCTTCTCGGCCTGAACAAACCTGTAATCATCAGGGCTCAGAAGGGAGTTTTCCAGGGAAAGCGAGGTGGGATCGCCCCAGAGATGCCCATCACAGGGCTACTTGTGTCTTACAGCTACGTTTACAGCCAGTGGCTGAGGGAGAATACCGGTGGCCGGACTACACTGGCCACAGCTCTGCCCTGTGCTCCTCGGCTCCTCCACAGCAGAGTTAAAGGAAACCCAATTGCCCCAACCACAAGAAGTTGGTCTCTTTGCATACGAAGCCTTGCCAGTTTTACATTGTGAATACGGGAACTTTGTCAAAGTAAATGCTGGTTAGGAAGTGTTTACAGAAGGAAGGTAATCAAACATCTCGTACAGGTGATAGCAGCATTATAATATTCTCTAAGGCTGAAGAGAGCACAAACAGTTACTGGGGAGGCAGGAAGGCTGAAAGCAGTGAAATATTTTGCTTTCCACAGGAAAGCATTTTGATATTTTGAAACACAAATAATAACCTGTTGCATGGCCAACAAATTCAGCCATCCCCTGTCAGGCAGGGGAGTCTGTTGCTGAAATAGTGTGATGTGGGAACTGAGAAAGGACAGCCAAACCTAGTACATCCTGGTGCAAAGACAGACACATCCCTTTGGGTAGCCTCCCTGAGTAGCCAACAGCATTATTGACTCAGTATGTTTGGAGCCTAAACACAGAATAAAACCTCGTCCAGAGCTTAGAAAGTAAATTCCAACACACTTCAGTAATCACTGTCAATGTTGCCCCTAGTAATTTATCAACATATTAACGTACCACATTCATTTTTATCAGAAAAGAGGAACATAACAATGATGGACGCTAAGTCCCCAGGCAATCCCTTGTGCTGGAAGACTCCAACTGAGATCTGGACATCAAACGGCGCTGACATGAAGGCGCCGTCCCAAAGGCCCGATGCGCAAATCCAACTCACACAGGAACCTCAAGAAACAGTTTTTCCTACATGTGACCAAAGCCCTCCCAGCAGTAATTCTACAGGGCAGGAAGCACATGGTGGACACAGGGAAAAAGCCCGGGGAGGCAAGTTTTTTCATGTGGCAACTGCAAGCCCACTTCCCCAGGCCAGCAAAATTGGAGAGCCTTCCCACACGTTTCTAGGGGTGGGAGGACAAAGCAGACCTGACGCTCCGCTCCTGCCAACCACGAAGGCATCGACACTAGGACGTGCGCAAATTGACACTCAACAGCGTCGAGGAGGCTCCCAGTAAATAAACCCCTGCGTGCTGGTGGTGCAAGGTTGCCTGTCAGACCATGTCTAACTGCTGTGGCAGCGGGGGAAATCGTTCTGAAAAACTGCAGGATATCTGTTTCTAAAATTAAGGGTCTTCAGCCAACCAATACAGGGAAGCTGCATCATTTTGTTGAATAAAGCCTGAAAGTTTAATAGCGGAGAACTTGAATGGCAAGGTTTAAGCAAGCCTTAGCTTGTGCTTGATAAACAAGCGTGCTGTACCCAAAGCAAAACCATGCAAAACTTCTCAGAGTTGCAGCAAGATGGCTGCGGTGATAGCAGCACACAATTACCCTTCTGCTCACCCAGGCTTCAGAATGAAAGGAGCTTGGCGTGTTCCCTTAAAACGTCTTGTTAATAAGCATGTCACAAGGCTGACCCCGAGCTGACTGGGTCCATGTGAAAATCACCATCTCGGTTTACAGAAGGAGTCACAGCACCAAGAGTCCAGAAAGCATCACCGGAGGGAAAAGGTCCAGCTGCCTAATACCTCTTGTGAGCAGCTACTAGGGCCACGCGTCTTCCGTAAAACTCTGGGCACGCATGCTCTAAACATAGAATAAACATTAATAAAGCACAAGCCACTTTCCCCCCTCCTGTCTTTCACACCATGACGGTTCTAGCCTTGAGAGCTCACGGGTAAGCATCCAAAGGTGAAAAGGAGACTAACAGATAACCTCTACGCAGACAGGGTGGAGAACAAGGCTGCGGAAACAACACCACCACCACCCACTTCCATGCCGCAGAGATGACTTCTGCGCTGGGTTGCAATGCCCTCAGCAGTAACGAAAATGTCCCCCCGTAAGTCACAGGAGGAGCGAAGGGCAGACGAAACGTGAGTCATCCATGCGTACGGCAGACAGGGGAATGTGGGTGTGTTACCCTGTGGCTCCAAGCCAATGTGACCTCAATTAAGTTTCAGTGAATGATGGGCCTTCCCCTCTTTTATGTACATACTCATCTCCTTGGTCTCCAAAGATATATCCATTGAGCCTTCACACTGCTGTTTAATCTGGGGAGCTCTCCTGGCAAGTACGAGTCAACACGCACCGGCGGCAGCGGCAGTGGTGTTCCTCTTCCTCTCCATGTGAGTTTTGCTCACCATACCTGGGGTTTACTTCCTCCAGCTGGCACCCCTACCTTGTCCAGACCCTTGCCAGAGCCCTGTATGGCCTGTCCGTCCACATCGGCAACCCATTCCCATTCTTCTGCTGCCTTGTAGCACACAACCCAATCGCACTCAGGAAGGAGGAAAGCCTAGGCAGAAACACAGTTTGCAGCTGGGTTAATTGGGAAATTCTTGCACTGTAGTGCCATTAGAAGTGTTTGCCAGGGACTTTAGTGGAAGCAGGCTAGCTCGAACGTCTAGCACACTCCCATAGGAAACCTGTGTAAACTAATTCGGTCGAACCGTTAGCACTCGGGGTGATTAACCGCAGGAGTCTCTGATCTCCCCTTATTAAAGAGAAGGAGAATGAAATTCACTGATTCATATCAGCTTAATACAAATCCTCGTGAGATTTGCAGTTGACTTCAGCAGTGGCAGGATCCAGTAACCTCCACGGGGGAAGAGCAACTCTCTTGCAAGTGCACCTTCACGCGACAGGGGAAAGCTGAAGGCGTTCGTGCTGGATCACGATCAATGACCAAGTCTGAAGTGTGCAAACTTCCAGCCTGTGGTGTGCAGCAAGACAAGCACACAGAAGCTCTGCGGCTCTGAGAAGATTTTTATTCCGATGCCACTTTTGAATACTTGGCACTTGGTAGGCAGACATGTGCCATCTTGTTTTAAACAGCTCCATCTTCACACGTTAAGTCTGCTTGAGAGAGATTTGGGCTAGGGGTGAGCGGGATTAAGGGTGGCTGTAGTTTGACTGCAGAGATCTTCCTCTGCCACCAGAGCTTTTTGCTTCGGTAGCTAAAATAGTGCTCTGGGGCAGCTTTGGGGGTGCTCACCCCATGTCAGAGAGGCCACCCCTAATAGCCTCAAACCCTGTTTTTAGATGCCCCAGCCTGAGCACAGGGGCACATTAATATACCTTTAGCAATGCTGAACAAATCTCGTTTTTCAAGACACCCTTACAAGATTGCTGGGTGTTTTACATATGTTTTACGAGATAGGCTTTTTGATACATGTGTTGTTGCACTGCATCCGTGTACAGTCTTGCACCTAAGTGCAACTCCAGGATGCTAGGCACAACAAAACAGGTGGCGAACACAGCGTGCTGTTCCTAGCTCTGCCTAATTTACCAGAGCACGGCAGCTGCAACTGCTCATTTTCAGTATTTCCCCCCCGAGACCTCCTTAAGAACAAGGACTGCCTCTCACGGGCTGCATGCTGTATGGCAAAAAAATTGAGCGTTGGCTCCTGTCCCAAAAGTATAGGAGTAGCATTTTCGAAATGGTTAAAGGAACAGCAGCATTTCTTTTTGAATACCAAGCTACAACTGTGCCCGTTTAGGTCTGGGAAGAAAAGTCATGCATGAGGACAGCTTGGTTAGGATCAGGAAAAACAGAAAAAGGGGGGGGGGGGGAGAATCAAGCGGGAGAAGAGAACAAAGCCCTGTTTCAAGAATGCCATTGTTCGTGCAACTATAAACCTAGGGTCTATAAAACCATCAAGCAGAAACTGAAGTTGGCTGAGGCAGATAAAGCATTACTAAATGCTAGAGCATCTTACAAAATTCTGAAGGCTGCATAAAGACAGAACACTCAAAAAGCAAAAGGAACAAGTTTCTCAGATGGAATCTCCAGATTTCCATACTTGCGGGTATGTTAGGACTGTAGACCTTGCACAGATGTAAAAGGTTCTGGAATGGCAGCCACACAGAGAGAGGTGATCCTACAGCTCCCCAAGAGTGCTCCAGCATTCCCAAGACAGGACAACATGCTTCAGGCACACAGTATGTGCCAGTGGCAGCATTGACCTTGGATCTCTCATCCAGAATCCACAGGCAGAGCAACAGAGGAGGTAAAAAATGACTGGTTTAACTGTAAAAAGTTTTCACATGAAAAAAGCTTCAGATAAAGGATGACTCATAACTGTAATTTAGCCTTAAATACTTGCTATTTGCAAAGCAAACAAGGAATTCTCTACTACCTGTGTTACCTATAAACCAAACCAACAAAGATAGCTTTCAGTTGAACAAAGCACGCCTAGGAGATAAGGGGTGAGAAGTATTTTCTGCATCATTATGTTACTTATACGGACTTAGAAAGAAAACGGCACCGGGCACCACACAAAGAACACATCAAAATGTGAAATTTAATAGCATTCCTAAGGCGCATTTGGGAACAAAAAGTTGGTATCGCCACTCTTGTTTTAACTACTGCAAAAATATGAATGGCTCTTGCCTGTAATTTGTTTTCCATGCTCAGCTTTATTGAACGTTACCTATATCCAAATTCCTAGCTGACTGACATTTTAAACCAGTGGAAGAAGAATAATTTCTTTCTTCTCTTTACAAAGAGTAGTGAGAAAAACAGGTCCTATTCATTGAGCATTCATGTTGAAATCATCTTATTGCTACACGTTTGTAAAGAAACTAGAGCAATGAGGTCCCTAAGGACAGCAGCTATGACAAAAAAAGGGGAACAACCTGAGGCATGCAGCAGGCTCCCTGCCTTGAACTGCAGCAGAGCGAGTGCAACTGAAGGTGCACTGGGGACCTTGCAGCAGCACAGCTCGAACGTACAGCTACACAGTTTGCAGCCTCTGCAAGGTCTGCCTTCCCAAGTTACGTATGCATACCAGGATTCCTACAGGAATTTTGGCTCTTCAGATACTGCCGAATTACTGAATTCCCAGGACAGCGCAGGCTTCAAAAGAAGCTCCGCGTAGTTTATTGTTAGAAGGCGTTTTACGCACGCACTCTTTATTCCTTGAGTCAAGTTTATTCTTTGCCACGTTACTCAGTCGATTTTCCTTCACTCGCGTGGAGGCCGTTACACCAGCTCATCTGAGAAGCCCAAGAAAATGAAGCTAGAAATTTTTCATGCCAAAAAGACCACTACAAAAATACAAATTTCTAGAGTTTGTTCTCTCTGAATATGCAAAGTCTAACGTCCCCACCAGATGTTTTTTCCTCTAACAAATAATTCAAACAGAGTTACCTTAAAAATGGTAAATTACAGTTTCATCATGCAGGTGAGACAAGTGGCAATTTGATATTCAGAGCAGAAAAATTCAGTACACCCTTTTTCCTAAAAAGATGCCTTACATCAGCACTGCACTTACACGATCCTATCTTTCAGAGCCTTGAGACTACAAACCTTCGCTGCCACCCCCCTTTTGCCTGGGGAAACTCAACCACTACCAAATACTTAAAAAGCTTTCTTTGGACATATCCATACACAGAAGAAAATGAGAGCAGCCGTTCAGATAAAATATTATAGGTTTATTTAAAACTTATTTTCCACTTGAATATGCAAAATACAAATTCCAACAAAATGTTCATTTTTACTTTGTAGTTTACAAATATACAAAATAGAAGTTTGCTTAAATTTATATTACATATTTATTATGTAAAGAACTATATAGAAAACATTTGTTCTGCTTAAGGCATATTTGGGAATAAACCATTGTACAAACTATTGCACATCGAAACCACAGTGCATTACAGACTGTCTGCATAAAGTTATTTTCTTTAAGAAAAGATAAACCAGGTTTATTTACCTGATTTAGGTCATAATCGGCGATCGGAAGACAAAAATATTTCCTTGTCAGATATGCAGCAGTTTGAGAACTTTGGCTTCCTGGTTTTGGTACCTCTAGAACCAACAGTCACTAAGCACCATGAAACAGGCTTTTAAAATATAATTCTGTACCTGAATTTTTCCTCCTCTTTTAAATTGTAATGGCTTTTAGAAGGAAAAAAAAAAAAAGGAAAGTACAAGATGACATTTACATCTAATATTGCATTGAAAGAAAATTAAGGGAATGTAATTTCCCTGTGTAATATCCCCACCCTTCCGAACTACACAGTCTGTTTAACCCTGATATCCGTGACTTCCAGTCACTCCTTGGCACTTTGTAGTCCGGAAATAATTCAAGTTGGATTTACAAATGGAATGATAGAAGATCCAGTCATTGACCCCAATGTTTTTGGTTCTCTTTTCTTTTGAATGTATATATATAAAAAAAAGGTTGCAACGTCTGTATGCAATTATCCCTCTTTTCCACTCTTTGGAAGACTTCACCTTGATTATCTGTAGTGCTTAAACTGCGTTCTCCCCATCTCGCAGAAGACAGTCCCTTGTGCTGTAAATACTGAATCTCTACGGCAGCTGGGGAAAGATCCACTGCTTCCAATTAAAAGTGCCTCTTCATGTGTAAGGCGAGGTGGTCCGACCTGGAAAACGCTCTGTCACACCGCTGGCACTGGAAAGGGCGGTGGCCTGTGTGTTTTCTGTAGTGACGAGTAAGTTCATCGGATCGGGCAAACTTCCATCCGCAGCCTTCCCAGTCACAGTGATAAGGTTTCTCACCTTTAAAAAACCCAGAAAATAAGACACATCAGTTAAGGTGTGGTGGATTTTTTTGTGGTTACCACTTCTAACACCTTTCTTTCAAGAACCTCCTACACTCATAGTCCTGGGTAAGAAAAAGGGCGATTGTCAAAGACGACGCAACAAACTTCTTGAAGCAGTTGCAAGCAAGCTACAAAGACTAACAGGGTAAGACTGTCTCTTCAGGCTGCACAGGTACTAAAGAATGTTGGCGTCACTGAAATCTTCACAAAAATGCTCATTTCCACTGTTTGTCTTGCACACAAGGCTTCAGAGCACACAAGTTCAGATAATAACAGAGTGTATTTTTTGCCGGCTAATGTTACACGATAAAATAGCAACCAGAAATAGCTCGGCAGACATCATGTATTTAGGTAATTGTAGGTCTCAAGAATTAAAAAAACAGCTGGAAACTGTTTTCATTAGCTCAGCCTGATTAAGAACTCAATCTTACTGTCTTCACTATAACAAAACCACTGTTGATGGCAGCAATGTGAGTTTCCCTGACAATTACAAACTCCCAGTCCTACGCATACAGAGACAGTGCTGAACGGGCTCGGGGGCAGACCGTTCACCTGACCAATTTTTTTTTTTTTCCCCCACTGCTGCCATTAGCTGAAGATGTAGCCTAAGTACTGTGCTACCGGTAGTTTCTCCCTTTCCCCTCTCCTCTTCAGGAGAAAGTTTTGAATCAAATTCACAATCTAGGGATTTAAATTATGCAAATTCCCAGGTTATTTAATCACTCTTATGGAATGCCCGCGCTGGCGAAACCATGCACAATGTACCCGCTTTCACAAGCTCAGTTACCACAACACCACGTTCAGCTGCAAGGCTAGAGTTTGAACTCGGGCTCAGATAAGACACCTTGGCAGATTTAATCCGAATTCTCGCAGTAGCCAACCAACTGCTACACTCTGCCTCTTTGGTGCTAGTGCAGGGGAAGACATGCTCCCACGCGTAGGCGAGGCACCCCATGAGTGCTGCCAACGCAGCTGAAAGCCCCACTCGCAAGGGGCCCATCATGGTTTCCTCAGAAAGGGAACAGCAGCTCGCAGAGGTGCACAGTCTCTCTTGTAGAGAGAGCCAAGACAAAAGAGGTGCATGTGTGAAGCATTTAATCATGAGCAAAGAAATCCGTATCTTAGGGAGAAGTCTGCTCCCTTCTCAGAAGTGGGCCAACACCATCTAGAGCAACAAATCCCAGCTGACTTCCAGCTACCTGCTAATTAGCTAGCCACATAGCAAGAGAGGAGCAACAAACTTTGCCTTGGCAAGAAACCCACCCGCTCCCACATCTGAGTCATTCTGAAGCATTAAGCAAAGTGCCAAGCCAAGAACCAAAAGACTGCTCAGGACTCCATGTTGCCAAGGGGGGGTAAGGGGGGTGGAAAAAGCCTGGAAACCCAGCAGAGAAGGGTTATGACTTGCTGCATTTAGCCCTCCCCGCCTGTGCTCCCCTCCCTTTTCATTGTCCGAGGGGCTGACCCCATGCCCCTCAGGCTGGGGCATCCCACTGACCCCATGCTGGGACTGACCTGTGTGGGTTCTCAGATGTGCCTTGAGATGAGAGCTCTTGGTGTAGGTTTTGCCGCAGCCTGCGTAGTCACAGGTGTGTGTGGCCGTCCTTTTCCTGGGCCATGACCGGCGTCCCCTCTTGGGCTTGGTCTCCTCAGGCAGGCAGCTCCCCGGCGGCATCAGCTCTAGAGGCGGAGAGGGAGGAGTGAGCGCTGCTGCGGCCAGTGCCAAAGCACGCCTGCTGCTGAAGCACGGGGACTCACCTTGGTACTGGAGCGTGCCGGGTGGGAGCTGCTCAGGCAGGAAGGCGGGGTAACCAGGGGCCGGGGGGTACCCAGGGGGCAGTGGCAGCGGTGGGTGGCTCAGCCCCGGGGCGGAGGGGAGACAGTCTCTGCCACTCAGCATCTCCTCAGGTGCCAGCGAAGGTGTAGTCCGGGCGGGCAGTGGGTGGCCCAGGGAGAAGTCGTGCTGGGGAGCTCCCCGGGGGCCGCTCCCATGCTGCGGCGGCGGCGCCAGGGTGCACGGCGGGACGGCCTCCTGCTTGATTTTGGGGCACATCCGCGGCAGGGGGCTGTAGGGGGCCCCGGGGCCCTCGGTGCCGGGCGGTGGGGCAGCAGCCGGGGGGCCGCTCTTGGGGCTGAGGCCCGGGTGGCTGTACTCGCCCACAGCCTTCACCACGAACTTGCCCTGCAGGGAGCCCAGGGGCGGCAGTGCCGCCGGCGCCGGCAGGTACACTGGGTCCAGGTCGGGCCGCATCAGCTCGGCCACGAAGCCGCCCGAGGGCGATACGTCGGTGATGTCGGCCAGGTTGAAGGGGGCGGCGGGGCCGGCAGCGGGGGCCCCGTCGCGGCTGCCGCCGCCGCCGTAGAGGAGGCCGGCGGGCTCGGGCCGGGGCAGGGGGTAGGCGAAGGGCCCGGCGGGGCAGGGGCTGGCGGTGGGGGCCGGGGCGGCGGCGGGGGCCACCACCACGGCGGCGGCGGGCTCCTGGTGCATGAGGGAGTTGGAGAGGATGAAGTCGAAGTCCAGCAGCTCGTTGAACTCCTCCGCGTCGCGGCGGGGCCCGAGGGCGGCGGCGGCCTCCAGCTCCGACGGCGACGCCTCCACGGGCCGCGCCGCCAGCGCCGGCGGCGGCCGCTTCAGCTGCGACAGCTCCTCCCGCCACCGCTGCGGGGAGACGGGCACGGCTCAGCCCCCGGCCCGCCGCCGCGCCGCGCCCGCCCCGGCCGGCCCCCGCCGCCGCCCCCGCCCCGGCCCCGTCCCGGCCGGCCCGCGCCGCCGCGACGCCGATACTCACGTTGCCGGGGCCCGCGGGCCGCGCCGCTTTCTCGCGGCCCGCGGCGCCCGCCGCGAAGGTGGCGATGGAGGGGAGGAGCGTGCCGCTGAGCGCCATCTCGCACTCGCCGGGGGGCTGCCTGCGGTGGGGAGAGCACAGCGGCGTCAGGCGGCGGCGGCGGCGGCGGGGAGGGTGGGGGGGTGGGGGGCGAGGCAGGGCCGGGCCGGGGGCCGCGGCCGGCACCCACCGCATCCGCGCCGGAGCGTCACGCCGAGCTGCCGCCGCCGCCGCCGCCGTCGTCCCGAGCGCCGCCGAGGAGGAGAGGGAGGAGGGGTGGCACGGACGCGCCGTCCGGCCGCGGAGAGCCGGCCCAGCGCCGCCGGGGCGGTGCGGCGGGAGCGCCCTTCCTCGGTGATTTACCGGAGACGAAGGTGAGCGGGGCGCGGGGCGCTAGCGGCACCGCGGGGAGGCGGCCGCCGCCCGGCGAGGCGGCTCCGGCACCGGCAGGGCGGCGGCGCGAGGCGCTTCCCAGGGAGCCGCGGCCATGGGGGAGCCGGGCGGGACGGACGGGGCGCGGTGGTGCCAGTGGGGAGGGAGGGGCCGGGCCAGCCCGCGCGCTGCTGCTGCTGCTGCCGCCGCCACCCGCCGCTGCCGCCGCGCCCCGCTCGGCACTGCCCGCCGCCCGCCGCCGCCGCCCTTCTTATAACCTCACCTCGCGCCCGCCCCGCCCGCCGTCGCCCCGGCGACGGGGAAAACAAACTGACACGTGGGGAGAGGGGGCGGTGCGCGCGCGCGCGAGGCGCGGGGGGGGCGGGGGGGGAGAAGAGGGAGAGGGGCCTCCCGCCCCGCCCCGCCCCCGCCCCCGCGCGCCGCCCCGCCCCGCCCCGCCCCGCCCCGCCCGCCGGGCTCTCGCTGCCGCGGGCGCCCTGTGACGCAGGCGGGGTGCTGACGCGAGCGCGCGGGGCGGGGCAGGTGGGGAATGCCCGCGCGGCGCGGGGTCTCGCGCACCTCCAGCCGCGGCGGCGGCGGGGGAAGGGCGGGCGCCCCCACGGGCACCGCGCGCGCCGCCGCGCGCGCAGCCCCGGTGCACGTGGGGTTGGGCCCGGGAGCGCCCGCGGGGAACGGCGCGAAACGGGGCGGGTGAAACGGAGCAGCCCGGGTGCCGCCCGCCGGCCGAGCGCCGGCCCGCTCGTCCCGCCCCGCCTGCCCGCCGGCCCGCCGCCCCGCGCCCCGCCGCCCCGCCGCCCCGCCGGCCCGCCGCTCAGCCAGCCGATTCCCCTTCCCTTCCGAAGCGCGCCCCGGCGGCGGGACCCTCGGCACGCCTCGCTCGGTGCCGGTCACGGACTGGTTTTGGCCACCGGGCTTTTTCGGCGCCGGGCGCTTGCCCGGCCAGCGAGGGGGGCGAGCGGCGCCGGTACCCGCAGGACGGCAGCGGAGCACCCCGCGGCTGGGCCGGGGGGGGGGGCTGCCGGCGGGTGCCGGCCGGGCACCCCCCGAGGGATGGGGCAGGAGCGTTGTGCAGCACTGGGGGGTGGGGGGGCGATGCTGGAGGTGCCGAAAATAATGGGGGAGAGTACTTAAAAACCGACCCCGAACCCAGGCAAAGCCCCGCGGAAAGGACCGGGCTCGCCGGCGGGAGCGAGTGGGGGCGCGGGAGCGGCGGCCCCGCTCCTCCAGAGGGCAATGGCGAGCCGGCGCCGCTCCCCCAGCGGCGGGGAGCCCCGTGGGGCCGCTGCTCTGGACACGGCGCTGCCGCCGGCCGAGCCCTCCCCCGCCCGCCACGGCCCCGCCGCGCTGCCGGCCGCGCTCCAGAGCGGGGTGAAGTCCCGGCCCTGCGTCATTTGCAAACATGAGCCTGAGTAACTTACGATGACTGAATTAAAGCCTAAAATAATAATAAAATGCCCGGCTTTATTTTAGCAAACTGGTTTTACCAGTTCCGTCTTACGAACGTTAATTATTAATAACTCTGGCACTAGGAGATAGGGGTTTGGTTTGGGTTTGGTTTTTTTTTTTTTCCCTGCACAAAGTCCACGTCGTGGCAGAGGATGTGCTGGGAACCACCGGCACGGAGAGGATGAGCGTGGAGAGATGAAGACCGCTGATACACTAGGGGGATGCCCAAGGAGTTCATGTCTTTGGGGGAGGGGGAGGAGGAGGAGGGAGGTGGCACCTTGCCCACCCAGAGGTGCCAGGCTGGGGGCTCGGTCGGCCGTGCTCATGACATCGCTGCCAGCTCCCGGCTGTGATTTCTCTCTGGGGCTGACGCGCTCAGTGGTCTTTGACAAACCGCCGGAGGAATCGGCATCCAAACCCAACAGGCACGGCTTTAGGTCTTAAACCGCCCTCCTAGTTTAAGTCTCAGGAGCAAGCCCCCTGCCGCAGAAACTTGCAGGTCTCTGGGCAGTCTTTCCCCAACAGTTGTTTTTCTTTTGTTTCTTGTTGGCATAACGTTGATTTATGGATCTCCTAAGCAATGCAGCACTTCCCGGGTCCCGATTTCAAGCCCAGAATCACTTGAGGCCAATGCCAAAACTAAAATTACACCCCTTGCTAGAAACAGGAGAGCAAGAAAGCTTCAAAAGCAGATAACGCGATCTGATCTCCTTGAAATAAATGGCAGAACTTGGGCCGTTCTGGGAAGAGCAGGCTTGAATAACGCGGGCTGAAATAGTCCAGGTTGCTTTCACAATCTTTCATTAAAATAGACTTGGTCACAATGTTTCTGGGTAATTCAGACGGACACGTGCGAGGTATGTGTTAAGTTCGTGTTAAAAAAAGATGTGGCCTGCTTACATCTGCGTCTTGATTTTTGAATTGTGTAAATGTTGGCAGGGTGCTTAAAAAAGCGTACGTTTGCCGGCCAAATCGTACGCTGTGAAGTCCAGTGCCACCTGCTTTCGGGCGTCCAGCATAAAGGCCAATGCGTTCTTTTTCACTAGTGGGCCAGGAGGCAAAAGGTTTTCTTCTCCCCCCATAAATGAAAGGGAATGTGACTTAGTGGTCCCGAGCGTGGAAATTCAGTGCACTAAATTTGCAACTGCTCGCAGCTGATGCCTTCCCAGCCTACGCTAACAACCTAAACTTGTTTTCTTGAGACAGATTTGGTTTAGTATGGGCTTCTCTCGCCAGCTGACCGTTTCTCCAAGTCTCAAGTTTTCTCCAAATTTCCCAGTTTTCTCTAAAACTTGCCTTCCACTAACTCAGAACACAGCATGTGCCTGTGCTGTTCAAAACTGACTTCAGGGATGGCTTAATTCAGATAGAAAATTGCGCAGAATTTGTGTCCCTCTCTGCTTTGGGACGTGCAGTGACATTTTTCCAGGTTATGTTGTGCTGGGATGGAGGGAAGCCCGCTGCAGCCCTCACCGTGCTGGACTGCTGTGGCCTGCGTCTGTTTCCCTCCCTCCCTGGGCGGAAGGAGGAGGTCTCTTCCTTATTATGAGAGCAGGCTTGCCCTAGCCTGGCCACGGGTGCCGTTCACACATTTGGGGGAAAGAAGAATTATTACCTGATGCTGACGATGCTCACCAATGGCCGGTCCAAGCGGTTAAGTCGCTGCAAGCGCAGGGCAGAGTAAAATGGCTGCTTAACGGGGCTGATGGCGAGGAAGCCTTAGTGACTAGCCTGAGCTGGTGCTAAACTGATCACCTGGGAGTAAAAACCCCAAAAGGTGAAAGCCAAGGTGACAAAAGAACGCAGGTTCTTGGAGCAGAGACACTCATCAGGAAGCGGCATCCCGTGTTAAAAACATCAAGGACATCGACAACAACAAGAAAAAAACCAAAAACCAGTCGAGCTGATTGTGGCTGAAACAAAGACCAGCCTGTTTATCTTGATATGTTTATTTTAAAGCCTAAGTTTGGAACTCGAATTTCAACGAACTGCCCCTCGGGAACGACAAGGTGCAGCTTATCCCCTTTGATTTGGTCGTCTGCGACAGCAGCTGATGGAATCAGGGGCTGCAGACTTCAGGAAAGATTGCGTCGCGGCGTTGCTGGGGTCAGACAACAAGATGCTTTCCTGGCATCTCTGGGATTGTGCTTTGTTATCTTCGCAGCACGCCGCAGCAGATCGCCTACAGGGCCAGGAGCTGCCAGGCCCCCTGCTCCAGTGCTGGCGAAAAATGACAGAAGGAGAACTGTGGAGAAACCTGTGATGCTGGGTTATGTCTAATAGCATCCTTGTGGCTACTTAAAATCAACAGCAGCGGTTCCGTAGTCCTTGGTGCTGTGCCCTAACAAGGTCGCAGAAGAGCAGGTGGAGGTGGGCAGGAGACGTGGCACCTGGAGGGTTTCTTACATCCCGTGCAACCCAAACAGACCGACCTCAGCTGCACAGCGGCCGAGATGGCGGTGGGGGGCTGGGGGGAGAAGTGTGTGTGGGGGTCTCCCATATGCCTGCTGTTGCGCGGCGTGCTCTGGAGAGCTGTGGTGTTGGGGATTCACTCTCCTCCCACAGGATCTCTGCACACTGAGGAAGGCGAGACACTCCAGAGCCACAGCCACCGAACTGCCCTCCTGGGCTCTGCCCAGGGACGCCTGCCTTTTGGGGATCTGTCTTCCACCACGTATTGTACACTCTTCGTAAAATGCAGCTGAGCTCAAGTTTTGTTTACCCTTTCTTGCATCGGGTGCTTAATTTTTTATTTTTTTATTTTTTTTTTTTGTTAAACAGAACTAAAGCCCCGCTCGTTTGGCAGTTATACTTGTGAATTATTAGTACAGTGCAAAGGGCACATTTCTGAAGATTGCAGGCAGTTCCAGGCAGGTTTCAAGCAGCAGCAAGCGCATACATACGCAGACGGCACATGCAGACTTCAGACCATAAACGTTCACGCCAAGAATGGCAGCAGTGCCCATGGTCAAATCTGTTTTCACCTGGTTTTTGAAAGCCCGACCCTATCTTGTTGATAGTTATTTTACTTTCCTACATAAGTGAGGTCAGAAAGACCCAGCGAAGCGTATTGTCACCCTCCAAAGAGCCTGGGGCTGGTTTAGGTCAAACACCCTGTAGCGAGGTGCTAGAGGTCCGTGCCGTTGGTCTTTCGGTCCCTTGTAAGAAGTGGCGTTGCTGAAGTTGTTACCTCAGCGCTGATGTCAGGAGGTTGCTGGACCATGAGCTGTTTTTTCTGCTGGGCAGCCCAGCAGGCTTTCACACACCGGAGGAGAGGGGTCTGCGTGCAGTGGAGAGCCCTGATGATGGCTTTCGCTGTACTTACCGCACGTCAGCCCAGTGTCTCTTCCCTGAGAGCCTGTAGCTAAGCAGGGCTTAACCTCAGGGGTCTGATTCTCAACAAGAGTTCAGGTTGTTGATTCCCACTGGATTTCCCCCAGGAGGGATAGTTCCCCGTGAGATTCAGGTGCCTGTTTCAGAGGTGCTGATCCTCCCGGCAAGTACCATTCACTCAGCCCCACCAGCCCCTGGCAGAAGCGGCCAGCACACTCATGCAATTTAGCACCACCCGGGATCTCTTGCGTGCAGCAGCTCTTCTACTTTGCAGCTGTCCAGGGCTTGCTGTGTTTCTCTAAGAGGCAAAATACCTTGAATATTTTACAGAAAAGAAAAAGCTTTATACTTTTTTTTTTGTGTGTGTGTGTCAAGCTTAGGCATCCTTGTTTTAATGGGTTTGCCTCATCTTTGAATTCAGATGTTCCCCAAACTTTAACAATAACTTATATTCATGGCTCCCACAGCGGGACTGGTGCAAACAAGAACTCCACAATAAGCATCCTTTTTAAAGTCCTGCATGTAATGTGGGGACACTCGCACACAGCGAAGAGGATGAATTCTTGTTTGTTTGTTTGTTTGTGATTCTTTGCGTGCATGGGGCTGATTCATTGTATTTTTCCAGACCCAATGGAGGAGTCGCAGAAAAATGGAGAAAACTGTAAAAATTAACAGCTAACCAGAGGGTGGTCTCCATTGATGGGTGATAGATTTGGTATACCCTGGAAGATGCAGGGAGGCGTATGGGTGAGAAGCCCAAGTTGCTCTGTGGAGCTGGCTCTGAAGAAGCAGCCAGGTACTGGGATTACTGTTAATTCACCTTCCTGCACCCTCCTTGGGGACCAGATACTCTCATTATTATTGGGGTGAAATATTTAAGGCATTGCTGTCCAATAGCCTCTGGAAAGGAAAAGATACTTCTAACTTCTCTATCTCCCTGGAAGAATCTCTTTTCTGCTGCAAGAAGGTGTTTTACTCTTTGGACATCTCCCAGCCCCCTTGATCGTGGTGGAAAAAACATGTGGAAGAGATCTCCCCCATCCTCCCCATCTCAGGCTCTCCTTTTTCAGCTTCCGTCACCTTTGAATTAGTAATCTAATTCTTAACTAATAATCTCTGTTAATAAAAATGAAGCATCCTACTAAAGATTTGGCTTCCCAGAACATTCCCAAGCACTGTCAATATAGCATCCGTTTATTCCTCCCTCACCTGCGTAATTCTGAAATGGTGTGATGTTAATAAGTGCCGTCGCTCATTTCAGTTTTCTCATGGTTGCTGAAGCTGATGCAGCAGTGAGACGTTGGCAGCCCTGCCTGCAGACTCGGGAAGATGACAGACTTGCGTCATTGTTTGGTATTTCTTTTACCTATATAAGAACCAGCAACATTTTTCTCCTAAGGAAGCTCTAATACTGCAGATATTCATTAAGTAGGTCTCAACACCCACCAAGGAGAAGTTGGCTTTCACTGCTGGTGGATTTTTCAAGCCCTTTCTCCCTGGTTAAGCTCTGAGTTTCTTTTGTTTGAGTAAGTGGTGCTTCTAAGGAATGTAATCTGAACTGATAACATGCTTAAACAAAGCATACATTAAGGTGCAGGATATAAGAAAACTAGAAAATACAAGATCCCTGCTTCCAGCGCATAATGCATTTGAAGTTGCACAAGGAGAGAGTAAGAGAGAGCTTAGCAGTAAAGTGCTCCTCAGTTTAACCAGGAGCATTTGAAATTAAATTTGTTCTAATGAGCTAGGTAATCACAGGACAGTAAACAACACTTCTGCCATCTTTCCATGGTTCCTCCCAAGCAATGTTGTGGATAATCTGACCTGGATAAACTGATTCACCCAAGATGTCTTTCTGAACTATTTGCCATGCTGAAGTCAAGAACATCTGTTGTTTCCCTGCACCAGCATCCAGCAGAGGAAATGATTAGATAAATATTCCCCTCATTTGAACAGGAATAAAGACATTGTAGGAGAACACTGGGAGAAAGGATCAATGCTGCTTGCTCTGAGAATAAATACCAGGCTTCCACATTGTTTCCATAACTGCCTCCAGCTCTGCTTCGACATTAATGGGCCAGCAGGAGTGCATTACTCTATGATAACAGTCCCTTGCTCTCCTAATGAGAGCAATATGGCAACGACTCTCAGATTTTTGACATAGGCGCTACATAGCGATGCTCCGATGGTATTGCTGAAGGCCAGTTTTGGTGGTTCCATTGCTTCCAGGGAACCTTTGCCACAGACAGCAGCCCAGCCGGGACTCTGCCCGTCCAAGGGGCACATGGACGGCTGGTGACACAAAAAGTAATGGCCCAAAAGTTAATGGGAAACACCTCGCCGCCGATGCCCCGCGCCAGCAGAGCGGTTTAGCTGCAGTCGTTGCTGAACGGGAGAGCCACTGCTCTCTTCACGGGCTGCCAGGAAGCACATTGTGTTTGCAGGGCACTGAGATGTGGGGACGAGGAGTGCCATAGGAAATCAGTAATGAGGAAACATGAGGAAATTAATAATGCTGCATTCTGAGCAGGGATTGAATAGCGTGCAGTAATTGAGGCCCGGGGCCACACTCTGCACAATGAGGAAGAAACAAAATAAGGAATAGCTGCTCATTAGGCTCCAGATTCAGCCGGTCTAAATTCCACCTAAGTCTTTGTGCCAAGTGTTTCCTACTGGCAGGCTCTGGGCCTTCAGGGATGCCGAGCCAATGGGAAGCCCTAGGTGGAATTTAGGTTAGGGCTAAATCGGTCTGCCACTGAGCAACATCTACCTTGAGCAATCGGTGAGGCAGAACTGCTCTGGAAAGTAGCTTGTGATCTTGTAATGCAAGAAAGGGGCTAAAAGACAGCGGCATGGGCAACTTTAATTCTGGCACATCCACTTTGTTAGCACACAATGTTGTGTGCCTGATTTTGCAACATTAATGTTTTCATAACTTTTTTTTTTTTTCCCTTTTAAATGGGAGGCATAATACCATCCATTTGTGGAGAAATGATACAGCTAAACTTGTTTCTGAACTCTTTTAAAGTTTCCTTGAGTAAGCTAGCTGAACTCTTTGTAGTGTCGTTATGGTACTTAGGAGAACCAATGCAGCCAAGGCTATGAATAAAAGCGTAAGTAATTAAGATATAGTAGGGTATTGACACCAGTTAATAATTTTGGATGCTGGCATCCCATGAGCAAAGACACACTCATTGTCAGCTGAATCTATGATTTTATCCTCAGAAGCTTGATTGCCAAAGAGTGTTTCTATTGATAAAATCTACATTGCTTTACAATCCATTGTCTTACACAATAGGTGGTCGTGACTCAGTGGAGGGCACCTAGCCTACCAGCTGAATTAGGAGTGTAGATCTGTCTCCAGAGGGAGGGAGAGAGAAAGAGGGAGCCTAGAAACCTATTTAAAGCACTAAATCGCCTCTGTGTTTAGAGACAGTAGGGTGAGCTTAAGGAGGCTGATGGGCTAAGGCTGGGGACTAGAAGAGTTGGCGTGGTCACTCCCCAAAGACTCGCCTGTGCCGCAGGACATACCACAATACCGGCAGCTCTGGTCTTCAGTGCCAGAAGTAATTTTAAAAGGTAAGCTAGATTTTGCTGTGACTAAAAAGCTTCTCAAACCAGACAGTGACACCTTCTCCATGCCCAGATCCATGCGCGTGTAGCTGTGGCTCCATGTGTCATCACCTAAAAAGGGGCTGGTCCTGCTCCATATTTTTTTTGTAACTTTGGCCATGACAGAGGATGCTTGTGTAAGGCCCCTGGCTCCTCCTCTGAATGCTCACATTTTTGTCACAGAGATATAGTGGCATCCTAAAACTCCTGCTCTACTCTGGTCATGAACAAAGGAAAAATTACAAGGTGACTGGACTGTAAAGGAAAGGAAGACATCTCTTAATATAACAGAGCCTTAATTCACTCGGTGAGGTCCTAGCAAGACCCATCACCTCGAAGCAAGAGCTAAGTGAATTCAAATCAGATTTATTTTTTAGAAGGTGGATAATCAGCTGTTGGACCTGCCGTGGCAGTTCTCCATCACTGGAGGTGGACTGGCAATCAATCGATCCCCAGACGGCCTGGGCCGAGATGATGTGGCGAAGTGGGAAGTGGTGGATGGGAGGCTCGTAGCACAGCTCTGGGCCTGTCGGAGGCAGGAGGTCAGACCTGGGCGGGTGGTAGAGGTCTTTTGAAAGGTCCTGAAAGACTGCGGTTCCTGGCTGCCATCTTTTAAATGGGCATGAGCTGCTGGTAGGCAGAGATCTCTTCGAAATTAGTGTGTGCAGTGTATTTGATGTCAGGGAGAGAAGAGATTTGCTTAATTCCAGAGCCCCGTATCTGAAGAAAGCACTTCCCCTGCTGTATCTTAAAGCTGCCATACTTTGGGTGAGAGGAGCATCCTCAACTGCCTTGTGAAGCCGTGGGTTGGGCAGAGCCCCTGATATCCTACCAAGTACCCTGCCAAGTAGTACTGACTGAGTCCACTCACATTCCCTCCCCTTTGGAAAAGACTGGCTTGACTCTCAGCAGTCAGATTACCATGCACAGGAAGTGAGTGGTAAAACCTCTGCCTGTGTCCAAGTTTTTGGAAGCCCAGAGAAATTTTACAGTATGACTACCAAGACAGACCCAGTGTGTTTCAGGCACCCAGCAGGGTGCATGCGATGCTTCTTAAGAGCAGCCTGGAGCACCGTTACACAGCCAGCTGTCTTCTTGGCTACAGTGGAAGTGTGACGTGCAAAAGGACTGCAGAATAAAGGAGGTGCATCAGCGCACATGAGCTCCCTCTCCATCCCGGTTCCTGAGTTTGTCTGGCTTTACAGTGACTCAAAAGCTGTGGGTTGCTAGACTTTCCTTTAGCCTAATAAGCGACATGGCAAGGAGGTATCTCCAGAGAGTCGTTCTGAACTTTTCTTGACTCAGTTTCCCTCTGTTGCTGTATTATATCCTTTGCATCATTCCAGCCCACTCCTCGGTTTCGGCGTTCACAGCCCTCTGTCTGCTGCAGGTGTTTGCCGCAGCAGTTTTGTTACTGCTGGTTAGCATGCCTGCTCCCTACATGCTCATCACTGCGCCCTTCAGTGCAGCCGCCGTCAAAGGGACATAGACACACGGCCCTTCCAGGCCTGTGGAGCACCAGACTGCTCTCAGAGTCATTAACTCATTTCTCTCCTAAGAACTGAGGTCTCCTCAGCCACCTGTGACTCCCTCCTGCACAGTCCACGTGAACGTGGAGGATACTTAACCTAACTTCTGTGTCCGCCAGTGTTACGCAGGCCATCTTAAGACACACTGAAAACATGACCCTGAAGGGCAAATGTTTCCGTTTTTGGCCAGAGAACATGGCCAAAAACATGACCCTGAAGGACAAATGTTTAGTTTTCTGGCCAGATGCTTAGCAGTGGTTAAAGCCCCAGCACGCTGGAAGCACCTGGAGCAGGCAGCTTCAACAGATCACACAGAAAATGTAAATACTATGAATGAAATATTTAACTGTTTGTATTTAATTTAAGGCAAGGGCAGGGTTCGTAATGTTGTTTGGGAATGGAGGATGATTTTCATGCTGCTAGGTTGGTTGAAATGTGGCTTGGATCAGTTCAGTGCCAACTAATTTTGCTTATTTTGTTAGCTTATGCCAAACTTGTGTTAACTTTGCTAGTACAAAAAGCATTTATTTAGCCATCAGGAGCAGCCTCCATGCTGCTGGAGGGTTTATTCATCAGCAAACCCTTTGTCTCGGACCTTTGGTGCACAAAGGAGAGCAGCACATGAGGGAAAGCCATCCAGTTTCGGCAGCCCTGTGTGGTCCTGCCCATCAGCTGCGCGGGGATGACCAGTTCCCACGTGCGTTTACCACGGTTGTGAGTTACAAAATGTCTGCCGATCTATCGCAATCTGCGTTATTAGTCTGACCTGGTCTTGAACTAAGTCTGCGTAAGGGTGTTTTTTCCCTTTCAGGGGTAAGGCAGGCTACAGACCACGTGCACCATGTTACCGTGGCTTGGTAGGCAGGTGGTCGTTTACCAACCAAGCTAGTGAGCTTGTTACTTCAGACTCCCTTTCCAGACCTTAACTGTCCCAGGATGTGCTGTGCTACGTGTAGCATTGTGAGGAAAAGAAGCAAGCTTTTATTGTTGTAGGAAAGTGATTGTGTGGCACTGCCTAGGGCAATTTTAAATGCGAGTAGACACAAGAGTGAAACAGGCAATGAAGTACAGTCTACCTATGATGTGAATAAGTGCGTTTTACTGAAATTCTGGAGAAAAGGAAAACTTTACAGCATATCATGCAGCAGTCAAGTCCCAGCGTTGAACCTGTGAGTCACAGTCAGCTCCATGTCAATAGACGATGGAGTAAGCACAGACCTATGACTTCACTCCAGGAGTGAGCCGTTTGTGGGGGGGAGCATGCTTACTCAGATGCCAGCTTCCAACAGTGGCAGGGAAAGGCTAAAAAACAGGCTATGAAGAAGGTCCAGCTTCTTTCTTCACCCACACATATCCTGTCTTGGATGGTTTTATCAACGTTTTATTTCACAGCCTTACTCTCTGCTTTTTTCTTGGCGCTGTATAGGGAATCCACAGGAACTGGGTTAGGCAAAAGACGTGAGATGGGAACAGGATGGTTCTTTGCGTGGTGGATCTTTGGCTGAGATAACCTGAAATCAGTGCAGCTGTGCTGATTAGTAAGAGAAGATGGTCAGGCTGGTTGACACTGACTTCAGTGATAGTGCTATTGTTTTTTTCCTGAAAACAGGGCAGTGAAAAACTGGAGATGAGCAGTTGCTCTTCCTCTCCTGCATCCTGCAGGAATCCTGCAGGTTCTGCCAACCTTACCACCATCCTGTGATAGACCTCCCTGCTCTCTCCGTGGATTGGCAGTGTGTGAAAACTGATGCCAGAGTGAAGCTTGTAATATTTTGTTTCCACCCCTTACTTTTTCAGTGGGGTAACCAGTGCAAGAGTGAGCGTGAGGTGGTTACGAACATGGGGCTATACAGAAACAAAACCATTACTTTGGTGATGCTCTCCTACAACAATTTCTTAACGTTTATGGGGGACTAAGTAATGCGTGTTAAATAAATGACATTATAAATTTTAAGTTTCAAAGAAATCTGTGTGGACCTTACAGTACCATTTCTAGATCTTGACAGTACGTGGTGTTAAGAGTCCAGTTCACGCATGTGAGCTTCTCGACAGCTGAGTCTTTCTGGCCACAGAAAACTGTAGAGCTGAAGGTAATGAGGTCTGGAGGAACAGAAGCCTGAGCTGGGCTCTGTCCTTGCTTCACAGGGTGACTTCCTACAAAGTGCTTGTGCCTAGCAGTTCCTCCCTCTGACGAGGGGATATTGGTACTCAGGTACCTCCCAGCCCTACCAGGGGCTGTTGCTTAGCGCCGCCGCCTGTGGGTATCCCTTGTGCACCCCCAGCAGGACAACATTTTCTGCCAGCTCTGGGTTGGAAACAGGCTGGAGCTGCAAGTCCTGAGCAGAATCAAAAGCCGCAAAATGTGTAAGTCCTGGATTGCCTTGCCTTGCCTTGCCTTCGCTCCTCTTTTCCCTTCCCTCGAAGGCTAGCTTTGAAAGCAGGAATTTGGTTTTCTATTTCCCCAAAGTGGAAGCATGTTTTAAGCAGTGTCCTTTTTTGTTAGTTTGCTACTGTATCTAATTATAAGCCTTGAAAATAAAGCATCCTGCTAAATTAAATGCCTTGGCATTGCCCTTCTGAAATTGCTATAGCTGAGTTGGAATTTCTAGCCTGTTACAGTGCAGTTGGCCAAAAAGATGGTCTCTGCTTTCCTTCCCCAAGCTTTCTACTTTACAATTTTTTTCCCCCTGGTTCTCTTAACAGAAGGCACCCAAAAGCTTCTTTACGGATATTTGCTGTCGTAGAGAAAGTGATCAACCCCCTTCCCTATGTCTGTATGTGCTGCAGTACTTGGGGACATTGCAGCTATGCATCAGTTACATCTGAATTATTTCTCACTAAGATATTATTTTAACCCAGATTAACAATTTGGGGTAACCGGCATTGAGTAAAACCACACTTATTTGTTGTTGTTCTTGTTTGGTTTATTTTACACTAAACTGACTTTCACAAGTCATTCATAGGATAGGTGTTTGCAAGATGAAGGCCCTTTATTTGATGAAAAGAACACACCATACAAGTCTGACAATTTCTCAAGAACTGATAGTTCAGCCCTAGTTACATATACTTCCCTGGTAAAGCATATGTAGCCTTTACTGAAAACTGACCAGCGTGCAAGGTTCGGTTGTTAAATAGGAGTTTGGATTGTTGAAGGATAAAAGAACAATCTTAGCATGCGAGTGTATCAGAAACATCCATGCTAAATGTAATCAGACATGAAACAAGGAGAGGGAAAAAATGAGCCTGCAGAAAAAAATAGACTTCCCTCAAGTTAAAGAAGAAACACAGCAAGTTCTGGCATTGAAGAGCTAGTAGTTCCAAGTTTGCTAACAATTAAAAATAGTAGAAAAGCTAATTCCAGGTGAAAGGTCTTGTGTTATTTTTAACTCTGCCACAAATAGACTGGTGTAGGATATGTTTAGTCAGGCCAGAGCCCTACTAAAATCAAAGTATTTACTGTGTAGCTGGAGTGGTGTTTCTCACTGTGTCAAAGAGCTCCTTCACTGTTCACATGTGTTGGTGGTTCCATGATGATGTGTTAGCAAAAGAAATAAGGGCAACATGAGCTTTTTTTCCCCCCTTTTCCCCCTTTTCTTCCCTGCCTGAGCCTGGGGGAGCTCTGAAAGCAGCCTGTGGATACCTGCCCTCTGCTTCATGTCTCAGTTTGTTCCCAGGGCTTTGATTCCCCTAGCAGACAGCAACCCGTGAGCCTCCATCAGCCTCTGCAAGAAGATGGGCAGCCCAGCAGGACCATGATCATCCCCAGACCCACCACAGCCGTAAGAAAGGCAACTCGCACAATATGCTTCTCTGGCATTTAAGCTGAACTTCTCACTTCCTTGTGTTTACTTGCTGTGCCTTTGTTTTCCAGTCTGGAAATGCTGTTTTCAATTCTTTTTGTGCCTATTTGTGCGTTTAGCTGTGTTGGGATCAAATACAAAATGTAGCTCCAAGTGCAGTTTTGCACCCTGAAAGTCCATGGTAGGCCACAGCAGATACAAAGCAAGACTGTAGAAAGTCTCCTTTGATCCAGTTTCTCCAGCGTTTTTTGTGATTTCTTTACCTCGCGTAAAACAGGACTGCTACAGTGGGCTACGAAGCCCTACACCTTGCATTAGAGGGACGGTTTGCTCGTTCTTCATGTTTAGCTTGGTTGTGGCTGGGTGTTTGTATCTGCCCGAGCTCCTCAGGTAGACTGATTTGTCAATCAGTCACGAACCCGTGGTTTTGACAGTGCAGCCCACCCAGGTTTCACCCAGACATTACCTCCGTTGCAAGACAAAGGCTTGGGACTGGTTTTGCCTCCTTGTGGACATCTGTGTTTGGCGCTGCTGACCATGCCTGGGCAGCAGTGCTGTTCAGGACTGGCCTCACCCCCATGGGTGATGCATGCTCCTTGACCCCAGGACGGACCTTCACGTGGGCATGGGGCTCCTGGCTATCTAGTTCTTATTTCGGCTTCTGCACCTGGCTTTCCTTCTGGTGGTAAACATGGGCACAATGAGAGAAGTGTGAGCCCGGTCTTGCCCTCTCAGGCAATCGGGAGGCAGCTGGGGTTGAGCCTGGTAGCTGGGAAATTGTTTAAACATGGACACCGTGACGCCGCTAGATGCAAAGTCAAATCTGCATGGCTTGACCATCGTGGCCTCCTGTGTCCTGGAGATCTGGAGAAGCTGGTTAGGATTTCATTTCAAAACATAAAAACGTGACCCAGTGTCTTTAAAGGAGTAGGATTGAGTTGCTGAGGTGAGAAGCAAGTTGTTTTCCTCGCTTGGCTGTAAACCTTTGCAAATGCCAGCCAGACTTAAGTTTTCTAATGCCACCAGATTTTTCTTGCTAGACACAAGTGTTCTGCTGTTTGGCACAGCAATGTTTCTGTCTGGTATCTAGTGAACCATCATTAAAAAAACAAAGAGTAATACTTTGGTGAAAGTGCAGCCGATAGTGCTGAGTAATGTATTTGCATACTGGCACATGCGCTATGAAAGTAAATAAGATTATGTCAAACTCATCTGGAAGAGAGTTAATTTAACATCCTGGCTAAAGTTATGCAACCAGAGGGAGGCGGGGGTGCGGCGGGGGGGGAGGTGGATGTAATAGACTGGCTGATGAAGCCTGGGGGACAAAATGTCCTAGTGGAAATTGTATGTAGCACAAAAGAATGTAACATAAGAACCCGGCAGAACAGCACTGATTCAAGGCTGCTTATATATACACACACACACAACTGTTTTTCTGTTAGTTTTAGGAACGCGCAGGACGACGAGAGGAAAAAAAATAAAAAGTATCTGGAAGACCGATTAACCGTCTCATTCATGTTGAGGTCTAAGTTGCTTCTTGGTCCTGATTCAGAAAAGCCCCTGCAGGGCGTGAGCATGCTTCAGTGGATTTGATGGATAAAGGCCAGTCTGTATTTTAAACTGCAGGATTGGACAAATGCGCAGGTCCCGTTTTCAAAAACCAACAGTGCTGCGAGAGGTGGATTCCCCCCAAAACACGTTACGGGTTGAAAAGTTGCAAGACTTCGGGGGTCTTTGGGTTTGGACCCAACCTTCACGTTTCAGCTTCGGTTTTTAACAATTCATTTTAAGCACTTGTTTTGAACAACTCCAAATTTTTAGGCAGCTTTGCTCTGGACTTGCCACAGCAACTTTGTGTAGTTCATGTTTCTCTGTCATTATTACAGGCTTGGAGCTAACTTTGCTATAGAGAAATGAATGTGTTTCTTGCAATAAACAAAGACTGAACTTCTAAAGGTCTTTGCATTCAGTATTGCAAATCATAGCAGACAAAGCTCTTTTCCTCCGTGCTGATAGTCACATGTCTCTAAATTCAATCTGACCTCAACACCAAGTCTAAGGAGTAAGTTATTAAAGCCTGGAGTTTGAGAACAACTTCTCTTCCAAGAAAATTTAAGCATAAGCTTGTCATATATATCAAAATTCTGTGGACAGCTAGAACAATGACCAGTATATCACAACATGGTGATGGGAGCATTTTTGTGCTGTTTGATTCAAGCTGCATGCACTTAAGGAAGCAACGTCTTCAAGCATAATTACAGTGCCAGGATGTGAAGTTTTAGAACACAGTTAATGTTTACAGTAAGGCTATCTTGGGCCTCACAGTGAGTATTGATGGCAAAACTACCTCCAAGAGCAATGAGCACAAGAAACCTGATACTAAGTTTACTGATGTCACCAAATGCTCCTGCACGGTTAATTTGAGAATGTCTTTTGCATGTAATTGGCACAGGGCTCAGAAGCTTCCTGGACTAAATCTTTACCCAGAAATGACTCTGAGCCCACTTCTCAAGCTGCAGTGCAAGGAGTTGTTCCTGGAGCTAGGTAACCATGTCTGTGCCAGATCCGGCTGAGGGCAAAAAAGGGAGTTGGCCAACACTCCAGGGGCAGGGGTTGGCACCTTCTTGCTTTGGCCTAGGCAGATTTTGGGGGCTTGCAGCCAACAGGAGTGACAGATCATAGAATCATAGAATGTTTTGGGTAGGAAGGGATCCTTAGAGGTCATCTAGTCCAACCCCCCTGCAGTGAGCAGGGACACTGCTAACTAGATCAGGTTGCTCAGAGCCCCTTCCAACCTGGCCTTGAATGTTTCCAGGGATGGGGCCTCCACTACCTCTCTGGGCAACCCATTCCAGTGTTTCACCACCCTCATGGTAAAGAATTTCTTCCTTATATCCAGTCTAAACCTACCCTGTTTTAGTTTAAAACCATTGCCCCTTGTCCTGTCACAGGCTCCCTTTATGTACTGAAAGGCTTCAATAAGGTCTCATAGGAGAGGTGCTCCAGCCCTCGGATCATTTTAGTAGTCCTCCCTCTGGACCCGCTCCAACAGTTCTATGTCTTTCCTGAGCTGAGGACCCCAGAGCTGGATGCAGTACTGCAGGTGAGGTCTCACCAGAGCAGAGTAGAGGGGCAGAATCACCTCCCTTGACCTGCTGGCAGCGCTGCTTTTGATGCAGCCCAGGGTACGGTTGGCCTTCTGGGCTGCCAGTGCACACTGCTGGCTCATGTCCAGCTTTTCATCCACCAGCACCCCCAAGTCCCTCTCAGCAGGGCTGCTCTCGATCCTTTCTTCCCCCAGCCTGTATTGATACCGGTGGCAGCCCCGACCCAGGTGCAGGACCTTGCACTTGGCCTTGTTGAACCTCATGCTTTCAAATAGTGGTGTAGAGTAAGGACTTGATTCTTTCCACTGGCTCCTCAGGGGGATGAGACTGCACGTGTCAGCATCCAAGGTCAGGCAGAAGGGAAATAATTAAAGATTGTGAGATCCTTGCAAAACTGGAGGAGCCCCAGGAGGAACAAAGGCATGTCAATATCAGGAAATTTAGCTGCAGCAAAGCTCAACAGAAAGGTAGCTGAATGCACTCATTCTCAGCACCCAACTTTAAAGGTATGTACCAAAGAAAGAAGCAGTGAGTCCTGTGAGGAACGGTACTAGGATGGGACATCGGTTGTGTTGTGAACCCTGATTATGACCAAGTTACCTTACTGGCGTGAGTGGCATGCCATCAGCTTTGGAGCCCCAGTAATGCTCTCCTGACACTCCCTCGTCTGGCACATGAAGCTTGAAGCTTGAAGAAAGGATAGATAAGGAGTTGGAGGAAAAACTAGAGAAAATATGATTTGTCCAGGGCCATTTCACTAAACCTGAAACACAAGTCTCTTGAGTCTGGAACAGGAATGGAACAGCAGCTGATGGGAGAAATGGAGTCAATGCTAGGAAGGAGGGAATGCACACCCCAGCAGATGGGCGCAATAAGGAAAATAACATAAAGCAGTGTCTCCTCGAGGAAGGTTTCCCTCTTAAAAAATGGACCAGTTTGGACTGGACCAGCACCTGGAATTCAAAGACACATGAGACTTCAGCCTAAAGAGTGCACATCTGGGAATGCCTCTTGCTCACCTTCTGCTTTAGCTATTGGTGATCCTTGTGCTTGTTTGGAGGCTCAGAGGTGGTCCCCTGTGTAGCGGTCAGCACCCACCCCTGATGGTGTGGCCTTTAGCCTTCTCTGCCCATCTTCTGTCCTGTTGTCCTCAGTCCTCACAGGGCAGCCCAGAAACGATGAGAACCAGACCACCTTTGACTGAAGAACCTGCCTAGAAAAAGACAAGAGAAGATTAAGAAATATGTACTGCTTGAGTATAAATTTTTTTCCCTGGGATTTCTTTGCAAATTCTTGCTAGTTTCTGAGACTGTCTTGGACAGAGGCTGAAGCTGTTCTTTGATAAACTTCATGAACATTTTGATTACATCAGAACTAGAAGTCTCCAGCTGGATACCAACTGTGAAAGAAAATAGTCTCCAAGTGAACAGGAGTCCCACAGCAAACATAAGATATCCCTGCATATATCAGTGGTTACAAATGTGCTTCAGTTTGCTGATACGAATTTAAGCAGTTTGCATTTGGGGAAGCTGAGGTGCCTGGCTGCTGTGCCCTGCACAGCTAGTTATTGATGGTACTGCAGGTGGTGACGCTTTTGTCAACGTGGCGGATGCCAGGTCGTGTTCAGCTTGTGACCAGATTTCCCCTTGTGATGTGTCCCCGCCACCTGCCCCTCCATCGCTCAGTACCTGTACAAGCTGCCTGTGCATTAGGCGGGTAGGCATTTATCTTCCTGAAATCTCCCTGGGGTGAAAAAACCACTTCCCCCCATACCCACTCCTTACAGGGGGGGAAACGAGGGAACAGATCCTTACAGATGCTTAAGCATTTAAGTCACAATTGCTTTAGGGGTACTGAGACATCTGAGTCACTCATTAACCATGGTCAATGAATTTGTCCAGCTTCTGGAAGAAGCAGGAACTGAACTCAAATCTCCCCAATCTTTTTTCATTTCCTGAAACAAGAACCAGCCTATCTACCTTTTTTTTTTTTTTTTCCTCCTGACACAGCACCATACACACTTCCCTCAGCTGTTTTCTTTTCCTAAGCCAACACCCTTCTTTGGCTGCATCTGACTATTTCCTAATCGTTTCTCTTTCTTTTTCACCTATTCTTTTTTTGTTTTGTTTTGCTTTGTCCTCCTATTTTCTCTTTTGCCCGTTACTTCTTTTTTGCTCCACTTTTACATTGGTACAGCCAACCTGATCTCCAAAGGGAAAGCCATGAAGTGAGCAGTGTTGTTGCACTGACAGGTCTGTGCTGGGCCTTCTTTGCCTTTTACAGGCGAGATTTTCAAATCCAGCTGTAACAGCTTTCAGCACCCAGGGCAATGCTGTTGCCTTTGTGTGTTATTGTGGTCAGAAAATCACAGGTCACTTAAGGAAAGGCTTAGGACTCTCTTAGAAAGACCCTTAGGGACATACTTACTGTCAGGCATGTGCTTAAGTCAGGTTGACTTCGTACGTCTCTGCATTTTGGTCGAGAGGAGTGCTTTTCTCACACAGGAAAAAGGATTCTTAAGCTTTACGCTTGCAACTACTATGAGTGGCAGAGTCAGTTCATAGAGTCAGTCAAAGGTTGGAAGAGACCGTTCTGATAATCTTGAGAGACATTTGGAATGCCAGAGGTCAAAGAACCCCGTTTCTTCTTTAGCAGCCTTTTAACAGCTAGTGGAGACACAGTTAACTTTATTGTTGCCACTATCTTATCACCGCGGCATAAAACGATCCCAGACTGGTGCACGTCTGTAATTATCTACCTGGCACATGAATAATATTTTCGCAATGGCATGCTTACTGTCGTCATGGTATTCAGTTACAGGCGTCATTTCGGTTATTAACTGCGCTGTTGTCTTTACTGCAGCACTGTGCCTCTGCTGATATGAGAGGACTACAGATGGCCAAGTCTTCTGCTCTATATGATCATCTTCCTCCTATTGCGACAGGAGAAACAGAGGAACGGGGCAGTGAAATGAGCGTCTGGATCAAGGAAGGGTGGAGGCATTGCACTCACAGCCAGACCAGCGCTGTAACATCAGCGGCAGTGTGCCTTAGCTTTATTGCGCCCTTGAAGCAAGCTCAGTGGATTCTTTTGCCATGGCTTACATAGGCTTAATTTCTGTGTTGCTCCGCTGCATCTAGTGCTTCCTATAATACCTAGAGGTAGAGAACTAGAGCTGCTGCTAGAGCTGGTTGAAGACCTGGCCTTAGTTCCAGCAATAGCTAGTTGAAGTCTGCATTTCTAATCCTGAGCAAACGGTTGTCTGGGATTTTCCAAGGAGTCTCCAAGGTGACAGACTCTACTTCCTGGTGTCCTGTTTCTTTTGACTGTGTTTTATCTAAATTATCCTTGATGCTTTATACTCTCTGTTTTCCACAAACTGAGATTTCAGATCAGAAGTCTTGCTTGCTATGCCTTGGTCTTGACCAGTAAAGCAGATATCAAGCTTCTGTGCTGCAAACCCATGTTCGCTCTGGGGCTGCTTCCAAACTTTCCTGCTGAAGTGCATGAAAAAATCACCTGCAGTCTTCATGGAAAGTCTTTCAGTGAGCTTTGGATCAAGCCAAGGAGATTGTCATCTTGCAAGCCCCAGCCTCACCCCCATTGCTAGTGTTGTACCCTCTCATTCCGGGTGCCCTCCAAGCACAGCTGAGGACCTCAGACACCAGGGAGAGGCAGTCCCTCATCTCTTCCTCAGTGCTGGGGACAGAGGGGGAAGTGCAAAGTAGCTTTGTACCATAACCTGAACTACATGTACCCAGAGGAAGTGCCGGAGGTGCAACTTTGCATCCTGCCAAAATACAAGAGAGGTGGTTTCCCTTTTGTCCCTCATCTATAGTGGGGCTGATTGTGACAAGACCACCTGAAAAAAAGCCAGAGTACCTTCCCCTTGGTTGTGTGGTAGGTTGCCTGCCTCTTGAACTGGCAGCTCTCAGGCTCCCAAGCAGGGTTTTTCAGCCTTGTGCATGGTGCTGCCCTGAGGCAGCCCTCCCGCATCTGGTACTGAATTGTGTCCATGGCTGGAGCTGCACGGGGCTGGGCAGCATTGCTGCAGACCAAGTCTACTTTACTCCTCAGTTCACTGGGTCACCATCTCCATTTATGTTTACAAATGTTGCTGGAGCAGAACTAAAGTATTTCTATAATTGCTATTTGTCATGGATTTCTGGATTTCTGTGTCGTGGTGAGGAAAAAAATGCACACATCATCTGCACGTGGGACAGGCAGCACTGTGTGCATGCCAAATGGTGAAATGGTGATAGGGGGCCTGAAATCCAGGCGGAAATGCACCAGGTTCGGTGTATGTATCTATGCCCATATCACCCACAGCAGAGCAGAGAGACTGTCTGGCTTGCAGAGGAAAGTGTCTCTGCACGAGCTCTGAAAGCACAGACATGGTGAAGCTGTGAGCTGGCAATCAGATTCTTCATTTGATAGGGTGCCAGTGCCTGGCATTTTGGTTTGCAAAGTCCTTGACTGGGCTATTTAGCAAGCAACATAAGCTTGCTGATGTGTGAACTTACCCTCCTTATGCTAATGCAGAAGGCTGGCTAGCCTGCCTGCTCTTGGCTTCCACAGACGTCCAGCTATCCTTGTATGCCTGGCAGAAGGCTGCGTGCTCTGTCCGTAATGCAGTGACACGCGGTCTCCTCTGCATTAGTTGCCAAGCAGTGTTACAATAGTCTGTTATGCTTAGTGGTGGGTAAGCTTCAAAATGCTCGGCAGTTCAGCGAATCACTTGGACACTTTTGATCTAAAATGCTTCCTGGACAAGGAACAGTTTTCCGAGCTGCTCTTAGGAAAACCTTGAGTGGTCTTCACTTGAGCAAAGCAGGCAAAATGTAAAATATGACGTGAGTGCAGAGGTGGCGCTCAGAAGCTTCGGCTGAATGCAGGGTCCTGCAATGCTAGGGGGTGGTCAAACATCTAGAAAGGGATTCTTCTCGCCCCCAAATACCTGCCAGCTGGACAACACAGGCAATGAATTGCCAGGATGCTTGTGGTGCACTGAGTTTGAGCCTTACTTAGGCTAGGAGATCACCCCATTACAGTCCAACCTATAGCTTGTTTAACTTGAGTAGATGTAGTAACAGCTTAAGGCACTGTGTAATAATTACAGCAAGTATTAGCAGGATCGAATTAGCTCTGACCAATGGTCAATATCTGTATGCCCTGTTAATGTAAAAATGTAAACCCAGAACTCTTTTGAGGAAGAAACTAGGGTGAGGTCCATTCAGTTATTCCACTGAAGTCTCTGGTCCTGGGCCAGTTTGGCCCTGCTATGAGTTTGGCCCCAGTTACACTCCCGGGTCATGCTTCAGTGAGATGTACAGACCTACCTGAATTGCAAGGCACATGCATGTATCATTCCCTGGAAACTGTTAGGCACATATGCTTAATTAGACATATACGCCTTTGGATTATTTGTTATAATGATTAAATCCTTACTAATGACTCTGATAATTAATGGGTAGCCTAAAAATTGGTATTTCCCACGTCTTAAAATAAAGCAGTGATGTTTTGAAATGAAATTCTTGAGTACGAGGTAAATGGCAAAATACGTGTTTAGTTACATGTGGTAAGATTGGCAAGATACATTTTCAAAAGCAGGAGTCTAAAATTAGGTCCTAAAGCCGCAGTTAGAAAGCTAAATAAACAGCTGGGCTTTTTTAAGGGCTGAACACCCGTGAGTTGCCTGGTGAGAGCACCAAATACAGGTTTCAAGGCTGGTATTGTTATAGGAAGACAGTACCAAATTCCCTTGATTTCCCACCAAGGGTCTACGCCTGAACATCCACGTTCGCCCAGCCAGGTACCGCCTGGGTCTCTGAGTGCTGGCAAGGCTCTCCTGGCAGCGTGGAGCCAGCCCGATGGACAGAGGAGGCACTGGGACTCAGGCAGACTGGAAGCTCTATGCATTTAGGCTGGGAAAACATGCTTTTCTGCTCCTAATTTTAAAACCCTAATGCATTTAGATTTATTCTATGAGTGGCACAATTTATGGCATCGCTAGAGATTCACATGTTTGTTTTCACGTAAAGGGTCAGCTGTTGTTGGTGATGTTATCAGTAAGGAGCATGTTATGTCATCCCTGTGACAGTCTTTTAGATCTGTACCCGTTGTTGCTTGGGAAGCAGTTGGCTGATCCAGGAACAGTGGATGAAGCTGGGGCTTTAATTTTGTGCACCCTTCCTTTTCCCACTGAAATACATATGCGCCAGCATGTACGTGTATTCCTTCACTTACACGGCAATCCTCCTTTTGTTTGCCAAGTCCATCATCTCCGTTCCCCCAGAGAAGGGTGGGATACTGATGCAAGACACTGCGTTAGATGGCCGTTCCCCTCCCTTGAACCAGAGTCTGATGGCATGTCTGCTAAAATGTGTCAGACGGTTGGGGAACGAGAGAGCGAGAGTGACGGTGAGGGAAGTCTGGGTGGAGGGATTTGGTTTTAATTAAAAGAAGTAAAGCCGTGTTTTCCAAGCCCCAGATTGCATTCAAGTCTGGCAGAAGCTGCTGGGCGAAAGTTAATTTTTCAGGTGGCTTGGTTGTTTTCCAAGGCATCCTCTGCTGCAGGAAATCCATGATGCCAGGACACATTTGGCCCGGGATTGGTGGGGTGCTCAGCCTGCAGGAGACCACTGGAGGGGTCTGAGGTGGGACCAGACAGTGACTATAAGCCGATAGACCCACAACATTTCAGCTACAGAGCAGAAATGGCATTTTCCTGGCTGGAAATGTGTTTTTTCACTCCCTTTGGTCAAAAGGGCAAACACGTTTGTCTGTTCTCTACTCCTCACCAGCCCCTGGGACACTCAGGGAAGGTCCTGGTTCTGCTACTGGCTGTGTGGCAACACGTTTCCCTTCCCCTTGTGTCTCCTGTCCCTCCCGTCCATCACCAGCAGAGACTTTGAGCTGCCCAAGGACAAAAACTTTTTCCATGTGCATGTTTATGCGGTGTGTAGCATGGAGGGACACCAGTCTCGTCAGGGCCCCCAGGCACTACCATGACAAGTGTTACATGAAGAAAAGAGTAGATGTTACAGAGCCTCCTTTGGTCACCGACAGCTTTTTCTTCTCCCCTCCCCATCCCCAGCAGCAGCGTGTTCCTCTTGCACAAGATAGCTTGCGTTGGCTATGAGAGCAAGCTAGGAGGTTCGGATGTCTGTCTTACACCGGTGACCGAAGCTTTGCCTGCATAGGTGAATGCTGGTTTTTGTTTTATTTAGAAGTTGGATTCGCGTGTGAGATGGTGGTCCCCTTCTCAGGCATGCCCACATCTTCCTTGCTGAGATACTTTCTCCCTGCTGTCATTCTGGGGTTGCTGGAGATGGACAGTGCTGTAAATTTGCCTTATGAGTCATAATCCTCATTGTGCTGCATTGAGCTCTGGAAGCCAGCTCTAACCCCGTGGAGAAATCCTCGCAGTACTCCAATTCATCTGTGCTGGAAAAAAAAATCTCAGATACCTCTGGACAAAATACAAACAAACAAACAAACCAAACTAGGGAGTTTTTTGGCATTAATTTCCAAAGACTCTTCAGGAGGAGCAAAGACAAGACCACTCTGAAACTCTGTTTTGCAGGACAGTGTCTGGAGGCCTCTGAATCCCGTAGAGTTGTGTCAGTGCCTGATGGGGACTTGCATTTCTGGATTGGCATCATACAAGGCAGCCAGACAAGCACTGGAGATGCACTGTCACAGGCTTGTTGCTGCTGCTGAACACAGTAACAGGGCTGAACTTCTTTTAATAGATGTGTTTTTTTGACGTGGGAAATTAATGAAGCTAGTTTCTTCAGACGTAGCATCTTGTCTTTTCTTCCTTCTTATGTTTCTCCTTTGGTCAGTTTCGCTGTAGCAGTAGCACCATTTAGGGGCAAGGGGTGTTATCTTCCCTCTGCACATTCATCATGTCCATTTGAAATCGGTCAGCTTGTGTATGGTTTTCTCCCTCATCTTCCTTGCAAAGCCCTGACAGGATCTCCTGTGTCACATAGCCTGATTCATCTGCACGAGGACTTGCTTGAAGGCCTTTGCTGAGAACAACTTCTTCTCGAAAAAGCTTTATTGATTCACCGCAGGTGGACCCAGGCTGGCTTTCCAGAGTCCAGGATGAGCTGGCAAGAAACGGAGAAACCCTGCTGCTCTTCCTCTGAGCCGTGGTTTCTCACCTTCAGGGGGAAGATAACGATGACCCCACTCTGCTGTGGGGGATGTCAGAGGGATGACTGTCAGCAGTTGCAGTGGCACACATGTCATGGATGGACAGACTTGTGCTGCTCCTGGGGCATGACCACCCCTCGTGCAGATGCCTTGAGCAGGATGACTTTCCTGTCCTGCCAACCACGATAAAATCCCAACCCCCATGTGAAGAACAAACAAGCATTTGTTTCCTTTTGCTTCGGTGCATGCCTGGCATTTGGCTTTCCCCAGCATTGTTTAGATAAGATTGAGAACCTTTCCTTGAGCCAAGCCAAATATGCTCTTTCAAACAAAAGGAGCGATTTCAGGGAAGGTTGCTAATGGTGCAGATCCAGGGAACTTTCTCAGTTGGAGCCTTTACGGTGAGGAAGGGCTCAAAAGTGCTTTTCCCTTGTAGGAAAGAGTCCTGGAGAAAACACATGTGGGACCAGCGGATTTCCCCAGCTGCCATGTCTCCCTGTCCCCGGGTGACCCATGCAGCGGAGGACAGGTGGCCTCACCAGGGTGATCTTCTGCGGAGAGGCTGCAAAGAGATGAAGACTGGTCTGGGCCGAGGGATATTGCCCGGGCAGGGTGGCCCTGGGCTTTCCAGCCACGGAAAAGCAAAATGTTTCCTCTGGTTTTGTGATGCATGTTCTCCATGCAGTCCTCCTGAAGAGGCTGGGCCTCTCGTTGTCCGCCTTATCCCTGCCTTCCCGCTCTCTTGTTTCTTCTTGGCAGTCAGACAGCAAGGGAACTCCTTCATTAGCTCACCAAAGGCCCGGAGGTAAACTCCCTGCCGCACAGAAACCAGCACCAGCTCATTACCACAGACAAAGCTTTCTCACATATGCAGAAGTAGCTCGATGATATGCACTGCATGCACGCGTGCAAGTTAGTGAGCACCAGCAAATCCCTGTTAATTTCCTGACTAGCTGCTTGGTTTGTTTGCTGACATTTTCCTCGGGAATGATGTTTCCAGAGCACCAGTTTTCCATCTCGGCTAGTACATCACACTGCTGTTTATCTTAGAAAGTCTAGACCAATTGGTCTAGACCCAATTCTTCCAGAAATCAAAAACTTCTTTTTTTTTTTTTTAGTAGTGTAATGATTTTTACACCTGCCAAGAAGCAGCTTCAAAGTATGTTTTGAAAGTATAGCTTTTCAAAGCTAACAGGAAGGGTATTTTAAGGGTCTGCATGCTGTTTTCTCTCCCGAGGCGTTGTGTACTGCCCGTTCTCAGAGACGAGATACAGATCTAGGTGGATCCTGGGTCTGACCCACTTCTTGTTTTCCATTCTCTTCTCGCTATTGCAGATGAAAAGATCACAGTACTTGCGAAAGTGTCTTTGAATAAGGAGTAATTCCTTGTATTTACTGAAAAATACTCATTAGATCAGCCAGATGACTATTTACCAGAGGAAAATCATTAGGACTATTAGGTGCCAAAGCATAGTGCCAAAACACAGGAGCTGGCCCAGGACTCTTAAGCCTACGAAATGAAGTGGTTCACGGGCAGAGGAGTCAAAATCCCATTAACTGAGCTGCACAGTACTGGCAGTTCCATGCTTGCAACATGGTGTTCAAACAGAAACAGGGCTGAATATGATTTGCCCTTTGTACTCATGGTTGGGCTGGGGCTGGTTTAGCTAAATGGCTTGCTGACACCTACACTATGTGAAATGACTTAGCCTCTCATTTTTAGCAGCTGGGCAGGAAAGGATAATGCCGGACTTTAATGCTCCCCTCCTACATGCCGCAGAAAAGCCCAGTTCACCTTTTCCAGAGACGGTTTCTTGTGCAAAACTTCGTACTCTTTCCCACCACTGTGGTATCTGAGTTTTCTTAGTGCGATGCTTTTGTGGGCAATTCCACATCGCATGAGTCTTTAATGTGCCGATTACTCCCAACAGCTTTAGAAGTATTTTTTAGAAAAAGGATTATTTTTTAGAGCCAGCAGAAGAGCCTAGGCAGAACGGAATAGATACTGAAATTCCTCATGAGCATCTTTTTCCCCTTCTGGCACTGTATTACCTTTGCCTACGCTAATCCAAGGGTGTCCGTGCTGCTGTTGTCTGAAGCAGCCATTAACTTGCCTTTGTGGTCAGCTGAGCTGGCGACTTCGCGCTGCCGCTATGACATAAAGTCATTGGGGAGATCATGGTCTATAAAGCAAAAGTTACACCTGAGCTCTAGCAGATGAATGGTGATCAGTGAACTGAGAGCATCCCTGCGGCTAGACAGGCACACCGCCACCAGCAGCAGCTGCAATTTTTCCTTGCAAACCTTCAGGCTGTACAATCGTAGGAAGATACTGCAAAAATGAGGTCCCACAGCTTCCTTCTATTTCTATTCCTTCTATTTCTATGGAGTAATGTATTTCCAACCTCTGAAGGTTTGACCTTCAAGAGGAAAAGCATATGAGGATCCTGGTATGACATCTCTTACAAGATAGGTCTTGCTTCTCTACTGCCGTGCCCTGTAACACTAGTGCAAAGGGAGGCAACTTGCTTTCTTTGAACGCCTAAGCGCTGGGGTCAGACCGTTGAAAATCCACCTGAACATATGTTATCCTGACTGATTATTCAACCTTGCTTGTATGGCCTACAGGGACGTGGTAAAAGCTCTTTTTTCCACTTGTGCCTGGGGCACAGACACATGAAATTCAACCCTGTTCCCTCCCCGTGAATAGGATGAGGGCAGTTAGGCTTTGGGTTGTACCTTGGAGTCAAAGTGAAAGCAGTTGCTCTGTCCTTAAGTCACCTCACTGCTGCTGGTTTAGTCCTGAAGGCTCACAGCTGAAGTCAAATGCTGAATGGTTGCCAAGTACAGCATGTCATTTTGAATATATGAAATTATGGGAGAACAACACTGCAAGCCTGTTCCTGCAGCTTCTCCTTACACAAAACTTGGGAAGTCTCACAGCAGCGAAAACCTCCACCTCTGAGCGTGGTGGATAAGCACTCACAGCCTGGCAAGTGGGACTAAAGGGCTAGAAATTTTGTTTGAAGATGAGTTAAAACAGAGGCTTCCGGTGTGAAATGTTTTGGAAAACTGTTTTGGTTTTCTGTTGTGGATAAACTCATTTGCTATTGCAGGGCTGTTCTGGCAGAACTATAATGTTTCACAGAGAATGCCCTGCCTTTGACGCGAGGGGGACTATTGTTTCTGAAATTTCCCTCCCCTCAGAAAGAAAAGGTATTTCATTAACTAGTACGTGATGAACACCTTATATGCCTACGCTGTATTTGAAGTCCTGTCCCTGTGACCTTAATTTATGAATCACCTTTCATAGTTCCAGAATTTTAGGTAGTTTGTAAATTAGCAGATCAACTCATGCCATAAATAGAATATAGGTTACTGTGTATACTAACATTATGTTATCAAGAGAAGGTAATGTAAATGATTTTAAGATGCGGTAATAAATAATGCATTAATCTCTGGAGCTCTGCATGAACGTAAAATGATTGATTAGTCTTGTAATAAAGACTTACTAGTGATTTATTTTCTCTCCATAAAACAGAAATGTGTCACAGTTTGGTGCCGCTTTCTCTTGGTACTAGAGGAAAAAGAGGAAACAGAAATGCTAGAAAAGATTTGTGGCCTCATGTGCTTCCTCCCAGGACAGGATGAAACATCACGACTGTACCTTTCTGGGTCAGATCCCAGCCTCAAACATGCTAAAGGCTGGGGATAATGTTTTAGAAAGAGGAAAGATATCTTCAAAATGAGAAGGTCCACTATTATTATTATTATTATTACTACTACTGCTACTAATATCACAACTTCAGGTGAGGGGAGAATTTGAGTTGAAAGTGTGGTGTCAGGACTCAAAGCCCTTAAAGCCCTGCCCGAATGGCAGACAGCATCCTCCTCACCCATAGCCCTGGTCAATACTGGGCTTCCACCACTGGTGGGACGTACAGGCCAGAAAAGACCTGATGATTTCTGTGGGGGACCCAAGACTTTCTTGGGTTGGGAGGAAAGGTGGAATTCACATTGAACTTCTCTCAGTTTAGGCCGTCTTCAGAGTGAAAACTCATGCCAAGCCACACAGCGCACCCATCAATGACACCTATCTGCAGGAACCTGCCAGAGCTATAGGGTCTGTATAGACACCGGGTCTGAGGATAACTCAGCTTGGCTTGTAGAGACCTGTTGCTCTATGCCTTTGTCACCCCAATGTCTTCCCAGCATCTAAGTTCCCAGGGCACAGGGGAATTAGGTCGCCGATGACCTGCCTGTAATTCAAGGGTTTTCATGACTTAATCTGAAGGGATTTTAAAAGGATGCTGGTGCAAATCCTACATGGGTGTGCACTTCTTCTTGTTTGTCCCTTGGATTCAGTCTATATATTTGCTTCTTTGGGCAAAACCAGTTTATCTGAAGATTAAAGAGATGTTACTGTGCTTAGCAGAGGGGACTTTTCTGAGTAGAAGCAGGTTAAATGATTTGAAATTGAGCAGCTCTTCTAGTGCCTAACTTCTTACCAAAAAAAAAAAAAAAAGATCATTCACATTGTTGGCTTTTAATTCAACTTGTCCCACGTACTTTTAATCTCTGAGAAATCAGATTGGCACTAATCCACACAGCAACCTAGAGATCGGTGATAACAATGCTGATTTTTATGTAACTACAAAATGGGGAAAATGATTGGAAGTGCTAACTTTTCTCCCACCCATCCCCATTTTATTTGTCTCTCCATAATCAAAGTAAGTGGCCAGGTGAAAAACACAGCATTCTTCCCATTGGCAGGCATACCTGATTCTTCTGCACCATAGTGCTTGTTCTTTGGAGAGAAATCTTGGTGACGTTGTTCCTATATTACAAAGGCTCTGGCCTTGCCTACCATATAAAACAGAGCAGTAAAAGTTGAGAACAAAATGTCTGAATGAGTAACAGGCAGTGCTATCCCCTGAGAAACCAAGGTTGGGCTGCAGCTGGCTGGGAACGCGACTGTTTGCAGAGTCCTACTCCTGGGTCTGAAGGGAAGGACTTCTCGGGATTGTCCAGAAAAGCAGGCAGAGGGAGAGGTTGCTGAAACTGTGCATCCCTCTCCTCTGTGGAAACAGGGTCTTGGCAAGAGAGTGGGACTGCTGTAAACACTGCCAGTCCTGGCCAGGGAACAGGAACAGCCAGGTTTAATGCAGTGTCCTTGGAAGCCCCTTCTGTTATGGCTTCTCTAGATGTCCATTTGCAAAACTAACAGCTGATAGACTGGCCTCAGAAGACTGGTAATAATCAAGGTGATGGGACAACGACTGGCTAAATTGTTTCATTATTCCTTCTCCACAACATGGCTAGGAGCCTGGGTATGGCTAGGAGCATGGCACCTGCCGGCACTGTAAGAGGTGAGTGCAAGTCAATGTGAAAGACCTGACTTACCCACCTCCAGCACAAGCAGAGCTGGTCTTAACTCAACTGAGAAAGTAACATTGCCACATTTGGAAGTGTGGATGCCTTGTTGAATTCATCCTGGTATTTTTCTTTTCAGAGCACTGACGTGGTCTCTGCCGTTGCTTCTGGAAGCTCCTGTGCTGTGCCATGTCTGCCTTCAACAAGTGGAAGCTCCTTATTAATTTCCATGGGGAAAAATGAAAATGAGAGCTCACTACCCTGGACCACAGGAGAGCAGACTTTGGCCTCTTCAGGGATCTGCTTGGCAGAGTACCATGGGATAAAGCCCTGGAGGGAAAAGGGCCTAAGAAAGCTGGTTAATATTCAAGGATCACCTTCTCCAAGCTTAGGAGCGATGCATCCCAACAAAGAGGAAGTCAGGCAAAAATGCCAGGAGGCCTGCATGGATGAATAAGATGCTGCTGGACAAACTCAAACAGAAAAAGGAATCCTACAGAGGGTGGAAGCAAGGACAGGTAGCCTGGGAGGAATACAGAGAAGTTATCCTAGCAGCCAGGGGTCAGGTTAGGAAAGCTAAAGCCCTGATAGAAATAAATCTGGCCAGGGACATCAAGGGCAACACGAAAAGCTCTATAGGTACACTGGTGATAAAGGGAAGACTAGGGAAAACATGGGCCCTCTCTGGAGGGAAATGGGAGACCTGTTTACCTGGGATATGGGGAAGGCTGAGAATGGATATGGAGGATGACTTTTTTGCCTCAGTCTTCACCAGCAAGTGCTCAAGCCACACTGCCTAAGTCACAGAAGGCAAAGGCAGGGACTGGGAGAATGAAGAACTGCCCACCGTAGGAGAAGATCAGGTTTGAGACCATCTAAGAAACCTGAATTGTAGAATCGTAGAATCATTTGGCTGGAAAAAACCTTTAAGATCATCAAGTCCAACAGTACCTGTCCACTACTAAACCATGTCCCTAAGCACCTTGTCTACCCACCTTTTAAATACCTCCAGGGATGGTGACTCGACCACTTCCCTGGGAATCCCATTCTAATGCTTGGCAACCCTTTTGGTGAAGAAATATTTCCTAATGTCAACAGGTCAACAGCTCGATGTCCAGGTGGAGACCAGTGACAAGTGGTGTTCCTCAGGGGTTGATATTATGACTGGTGCTGTTTAACATCTTTGTTGGTGACATGGACAGTAGGACTGAGTGCACCCTCAGCAAGTTTGCTGATGATGCCAAGCTGTGTGGTGCGGTTGACACACTGGAGGGAAGGGATGCTGTCCAGAGGCACCTTGACAGGCTTGAGATGTGGGCCTCTGTGAACCTCATGAAATTCAACAAGGCCAAGTGCAAGGTTGGGTTGGGGCAATCCCAAGCACAAATACAGGCTGGCTGGAGAATGGATTGAGAGCAGCCCTCAGGAGAAGGACTTGAGGGTGGTTGTTGATGAGAAGCTCATTGTGACCTGGCAATGTGCTCTTGCAGCCCAGAAAGCCAACCATATCCTGGGCTGCATCAACAGAATTGTAACCAGTGGGTTGAGGGAGGTGGTTCTGCCCCTCTACTCCTCTCTCATGAGACTCCACTTCCAGTACTGCATTCAGCTCTGGGCCCCCCAAAAGAAGAAGGACATGGACCTGTTGGAGTGGGTCCAGAGGAGGCCCAGGAAGATGATCAGAGGGCTGGAGCACCTCTCCTACGAGTACAGGCTGAGAGATTTGGGGTTATTCAGCCCGGAGAAGAGAAGGCTCCAGGGAGACCTTACAGCAGCTTTCTGGTACCTGAAGGGGGCCTACAAGAAAGCTGGAGTGGGACTATTTACAAGGGCATGTAGTTATAGGACAAGGGATAATAGCTTTGGGAGAGAGGGTAGATTTAGATTAGATAAAAGGAAGAAATACTTCACTGTGAGGGTGGTAAGACACTGGAACAGGTTGCCCAGGGAAGTTGTGGATGCCCCATCCCTGGAAGTGTTCAAGGCCAGGTTGGATGGGGCATTGAGCAACCTGGTCTAGTGGCAGGCAGGTTGGAACTAGGTGATCTTTAAGATCCCTTCCAACCTGAACCATTCTATGATTCTATGATTTTCAGTCTGAAAAGCAAGATGGTACACTGGCCTTTGATAGTCGTACATCACATGCTGAAAATGGAAAGGTTCATTACAGTGAGGCGGTGTAAGCAGAAACAGTCAGTAATGTGGTTAGAAGACTCCTGTGAGAGCTGGTAAAACTTTGTCCTGCTCTCCCTGGGAGTAGTGTGAGCTACACCAGGCTCAGTAAGACATTTGGAGTTGCAATAAAACTCTTAACAAGAAGCTGAAATTAAAGCAAGCAAGTTCAGCTCTGCCCCACCTTGCAGCTAGGGTAAACTGGTGCAAAATGGAAGGAGGTGACAGAACAGTTTTCACCTGTTTCATACTGGTGTAAGCCACAAGGCAAAACAAAACACATGCAGACTCCTGTTGGCAAGTCATTTTATAACAAGAAGCACGCAGCTGCCCAGGAATGAGGAATTAACTCAGTCACCTCTGGGCAGCTGTGCCACGCTGCTGAACAGAAAGGGCGGGGAGTGCTCTCCGGCACCAAGGCCAGGCAGTGGTGACAGGCTCACGCCTGCTGAGGGCTGCAGGGGTGATTGACAGGTGGAATTTGGCTATTTGAAAAGAGATGTCAGGCACCATTCAAGACACCTTAGGGTGTCCCACCTGGTCTCTAGCTGCTTCTCCAGAAGGGGTTGGATCTTCTTCCTCCTGCATCCTCTGTGCCTGCATCCAGCCTCCAGAGTCTAAAATTACCTGGAAACCGTCCACTGAGTCTTAGCTTTTATTTGCACATTACACAGTGCTTGTGCTTAGCTTTCCCTTGGGCCTGATGTGATGCCCGGGCTGCCGTGAGAGGCAGCCATCCTTTGGTAAGTGTTCCGTTGGCTTGAAAGTGTCTGAAGCAGTGAGAAGAGCCCCTCAAAGTAGTGTTGTACAGTACAGATAGTTGCATGCTCAAGGGCAGAATGCAAAGATAAGCAGCAGCAAAACACACCAGGATTTTTTTTTATATTAAGATGCCTTACAGTAAAAGCGCAAGTCTGGCTCCATTGTTATTTCGAAAGAAGTAGCTGTTGGGTTATAGCTGTGCGGGTCTAAGGCTGTAAAGGACGTAAGGTTTGTGGTGAGCGATAATCCATTTTATTGGACTAAATTAGGTGGAAAACCAAAACCAAAAAACAGGCACACAACCCGCTCTTCAGGCCTGAAGCAGCGGACTTGAGATGAAGTATGAGCTGATAACAGTTTTTCTAGATTTGATTCAATTATGCTAACTAGTTAGACAAGCAGAGGGAAGAGTCAGCTCCTGCCTGTAAAGCAGAGGGGGAGATCTGTAAGGGGAGAAATGATAAGGCATTTAGCTCCTGTAAGACAGAGAAATGTAGTTGTGAAGAATCCACTCTCTGCCAAACTAGTAAGATTGGCTCCGAGGCAGCGTTTTGATGCAGCAAATTCAGCTCCTTTGGTTTCCTTGTATCAGATCAAAGGTGCTTTGGCCGCACAATACAGCGTGTTGACCCAGCATAAACCTGCCCTGCCACTCAGATCTCTTAGGAAATGTTGGTGGGTTAAGGCTGTAGGCAAAGGCTTAAGGTACAATCTTTCCCACCGCACCGGAGGTTGAACTGTCAAAAAAGTGCAAGCTGGGGTTAAGTTCTCTGTTGGGTACATTGGCCACAGAAAAAGAGGCGTGATTGAGTGCAGTCCACTCTGATCCAGACTGCCATTGTGGTACTGGTTACCTGATACTGATGAGCATGGGATCACAGACTGACCTTCTGGGGACCATACAGATACACCCCATCACCGGGGAGTTAAAGTTAACTTAAAGAAGGGCCTTTCAAGGAAACTACTTCCAGACTTTTTTTTTCAGACTTGACAAAATTGAACTGTTCTATGTATGACTTTTGTGCATGTTCACCAAACTCCTTGTGTTAAACTATAGTTATTAGAAGATGCGTTTGTGTACATGATCTTTGTTGTAAAACTCTTCTTTTATGAGAATACTTTAAAAGTAACATCCAAGCAGAAAAACAGAGACATTTTTCTTTGGGTTAATTGCAACCTATTTCTTTTAAATTTTGGGTTGCCCAGAATTCTAAGAGTGCTTTGGAAGATACAGTTTTTCATAACGCAGCTAAGTCAAAGCAATTAGACCTCGTTTGCATTCTGCAAGGGGATCTTTCCTTGTCCTGAAGAACTGTGGTAGTAACCACAACCTTCATACTTGTCATACAGTTAAACCCCATCAAAATTGTGTGTACAGGTTACATTTGTAAAAGCTGGTTGATAATTAAGCCAGTTATTATTGTATTGTAATCAGCACTCTTATTCTGACAGCAGGCAAGGTAGGTCAACAGCTCAGGCATTGTTTAGTTCAAACAGCTGATAGTGGAATTTTGAGCAGCTTTGGTGCAACGGGTAGTTTTGGACAGAAACACAAAATGTAGTAGGAAGAGGCAGGATTATCCTTCAGAGAAAGTAAGTTTTAACAGATGGAGTGAGTTAGCTGAGCTTTAGCATAGAGTGACTGAAGGAGAGAGATGTATATACGTTTTTCTCCTTGATGCTGGCTACGGAGTTAGTGATTTAAAATCACTAACTCAGAATGTCTCTTACACTTCATTCACTTTATTATAGTTCATGACAAGTTTTTTCCCCTCTGCATTACGCTTGAGCTGTATTTTTAACAGCCATCATCACTATCATTTTTGGGTCTATCAGCTAGCTTACAATGCTTATAATTATCGTATCAGGTAGACCAAAAGTATCTAAGGGCTTTAATTAAAACCTTTGATCAAAAAGGTTTTAGGAGTCCTTCTTATTTATGTTTAAAGACGGCTTGCCAAAATGTATCTAGCTTAAAACCAAGCCCAGCTTACAATGTATTCAAAACATCTTTAAAAAGCTCGTTAGGTTTGCATTAAATTAGGGGGGGGGAAGTTATTTGCTTCTTCTTTATCTGAGCATTTTGTTTGGTTTTTGAGAAATGGTGCAGACAATCTGTCTAACTAACCTAAAAACAGTTAATTCCCTGAAAGTGTTTAACACACAGCAAGCTGTGACTGAAACAACCATTACAGAAAGCTATCTGGCCACTGCTAGTTTATTTTTCTATTTTTGCCATTTAAGAAGAGGGCTGTTCTTTCTAACATAGGATATGTGGTCTGGGGTTAATAACCAGCCATGGCAGATGCTGTAAAACTGTCTTTTAGACCACCCCCTCATTTAGTAACGGGTCCTCTGGAAACCACCACCCTGTTTGAAATCATAGTTGCTCAAGAGGAAAATCCTTATTCAGGGCTGTGAGGGCATAAGGACCATGTGAAATCTTTAGCTGAGGGTAAGCTGGCACGCTCTGGGCTAGTCCATCCCTTTCCTGATCTCCTCTTGGGTATTGAAAGTCACCAGCCACACTGTGTGGTGTGAGGTGAGCACCATGTGAGAATGGGCAGGAAGCATTCTTCCTCCTTCCTCCAACAGACAGTGTCTCCAGATCTCATTTCTCTCACTTGACAGTCCTCTCTTGGGATAAGGCATCTGTGTGTTACAGGACCTGTTGGGACCCTCCACACTGGAAGGTGTAGAAAGGCACAGTCCAACCCAGAGGAGATCTCTGGGTCCTGGGGGTGTCTGCCCTCTAACTCTTTGGTAGCCCAATGGTGGTGACCTCTCTCTTCCAAAGGCCAACTTATTTTTGAGCCTTCCAGACTTCACTTCTACATTGCGTGACTCTGTGACATCCTTCAGAACCTGCCCAGCTAGATTTTCAAAGAACAGTTTATTTGAGGCCAGCAACAGGTCTTCACCAGATTTTCAAGCCATGCTATGTACTTAGGGGATGTTACATTGGAAACATCCAGCCGCATATGTCCCACGGGAGGCTAGGTGGCCTACAATTTCTGACCTTTAATAAAATTCGTTGGAGGGGATCAGCCCTTGGAAATCTACTCCATAGTGATTATCCAAGCACGTGGTAACGCAGTCATTTACCCTGGAGGTGTTTTTACTCCTTCAGCTGCCTGGAAAGATGAGCCTTGCTGCAGGCACTGCGGGTCAGCTGGCAGGAGCCTGCCGTGCAATGGGCGCATGTCCCATTGCTCCCAGCAGCTCATTAGCTCCTGACCCATCCCCCTCAGTGCACGCCTGCAGGCAAGCAGGGAGCAATTTTCTTTGCACCGATGGAGTTAAGCACAGGAACAAGACTTGTGTATGCTGGTACAAACCACGGCTGCTGGAAGTATGTCACCAACACCCAGGGCAAACAACAACAGCTTAAAATACCTGCTCAAGGCCAGATCTGGTTCTAGGACTGGGTGTTGGTAGAGTCACAGCTGCAGGGATGAGGATGATAACTAAGCTGAAACAATGAGGGCAAATCATCCAGTGTGCAGGTAGAAGAAAGGTCCTAACCTTGACCTAAGGCGTCCAGCAGTCTAACAGTAGCTTTGCTCAAGGCAGTCTATGTTCATACTGAGAAGTTTGGGATTTTTTTCTCCCATTGAGCAAACATCTCTAAGTGCCCTATTAATCTGGGTGAGAACATGCTACTGCCATGTACAGCCTGTAAAATGAAACAGAATGCTAGAGGCTGTAGGGTAATGATGCTGTGTGGTGGGTTGCCTCTTCCCTGGAAGGGGAAAAACAATATTTGGCTTCAGAGTTTGCCTTAGTGCAAGATAGAAGAGCACATATTACTGCAAGGTAGGTGGAATGTTTTCAGTCATCTCTGCTTGCAGCCAAGAAACATCTGCTTTTGAATACACTACACATAACCTGCCCTAAACGTCTCTGCTTTGTGACTGCTTCTCCCGAGAGTCCAGGTGCCAGTCTAAGAGGCACACCGGGCAGGCTAACAGCACCCTTCATCCTATCCCATCCACTTTCCTGCCATTGCTGATTTTATGTCCCTGCGGAGATGCCATCTGAGACCTAGTAGGCAAAGGAATAACAGCGCTGACACATCCCAGCTTTGCAGGCGTTGGGGGTGGACTCGACCATAACCAGCTGTTACCACAAACCACACTCTACAACCTTGGCCTTGGTGCCACGGCTGATGAGCAATCAGCCCCAGTGCTGCAGCCAGGACTACGTCCTCCCCCACAGTACGATCTCATCCAACCTCAGGATGCTCCTCAGGATGCCTACTTTGTGCCTCAGCCTCCTTTGTGCCGGCAGATCCTGCATATTGTTTGGGTAGGTGGAGGAATAGCAGCGAATGACTGGAAAAAACTTGGGGAAGACAAATGAACTTGCAGAACCCTGATCCATGGGGTAAAACTGGGCAAGCATTGTAAACCAACGGCAGGGTTTGCCTCCTGACAGCCCTGAGCAGAGGAGACACTTTCCTGCCTCTCCCTGGGTGGTGGCCATGGGGGCTGCAGGCACCACAGTTCCTCCATCCTGGCTGGGAAGCTGCTGCTGGGAATGGAAGTAGAAGAGAGAAAGAGAAAAGGCTGGTGAGCACCTGGCTGTCTCTGCACAGTTATTTCTACAGAGTGATTTGCCTGCCTCCCATCCATGCCCGAGTACCTGCCTGACACAGGGAAGTGCCTGCCCGTGTCTCTTGGGTGAGATGCGCTGTGAGGAGCATCTTGAAATTTACGCCCATGCAAATGAACTCTTGATACAGCGTCATTGACAGTGCTGTTAGGGCAATGGCAGGTGCCAGAGCCCATGGATATCATTTTGTTGCTCTTTCCTTGCTCCCTCCCCAGCCACCACTGCTTTAACAGCAGAGGCAGTGAACAGCCTGAGCAGTTGCCCAGAGTCCAGTCCAAGCCAGAGGGAGAGGAGAAACCCCCTGGTAAAATCAGCTAGTAGTCCTTTAGCATGGAAAGGGAGGAAGGAAGGACCTGGATTCAGGTTCAGCTTCAGAGCTGAGCAAATTAAGTGTTGCCTGGGCTGCGGGTTGCTTGGACTGCCAAAGGATGCCCTTTCCGCTGCCTTCACTTGTTTGGGGATGCTTTATGGAGGCTGCAAACAAGGGATGTGGTGCGGAGAAGGGGAGAAATATTGCAGCTGAGGGGAGATGCCTTCCTTAAAAGCAGCTGTTTCTGTTTCTTCCCCTCTGCTGTCACCTTTCTGATTGCAGTGGGAGCAGCTGCAATTGGTCTTGAACAGCAAGATCTGAGTCTGCTTACACTGCTTAGAGACCCACAGCTGGCTCTGCTCAGCTCCTCAGCTAATTCCCAGAACTGTCTTGTTTCAGTGCTGGAGTTTTTCTTGGCCATAATGGTGGTGAGAAGGTAGTCATTCCCTGGACACTGTTGGAATTACACTGGTGCCCATCAGGTGTAAGCAAGAGACTGTCAGGATCGGACACTTGGAAATAGTGTCAGGTCACATAACAAGACACCGGACACGCAGTAAAAGGCATATCCCCTGTTTTGGGCTTTGTGCACCAATTCAAAGGTCAGAGCGGCCTGCCCTTGTGCAGTGCAAACTCCAAGACTGGGGCTCCTGGTGAAGCTATGAAAATTCAGTGTCCTGGAGAAAGCCTGGGACAGTACCTGGGAGGCCAGAAAGGTCCTCTACCCCCAGGACAATGGGATGGAGGGAGTGAAATAAGATGCCATGTCCCCACGCTGATGTAACTCAGCCTAACTCGTCTGTGCCTTCAGGGACCCCTCCAGCTTTGCTCCCCGTGGGAATCTGGCTTCGGGCAGGGGTGGGAGGAAGCAGAGAAACCACCCATTCTCTGAGGAGGCAGTGAGTTTTCTGAGGTGCCCAGCGCAGCTGGGGGAGAAAACTGGGGTGTCAGGCATCTCAGAAGGCACTCTCATCCCCAGCCAGAGGGGCACGCTTGTCCTGCCAGCCTGTTGCAGATTGCAGCTGGGTAAGCGAGAGAAAGGTTCTTGTAGCAGCAGCACTGGCATCTATCCATCCGCAGTGTTTCAAAGAGAGAGGGGGGTAGTTCGCAGCAGTCACCTGCAGGTTCAGTGCCATCGCTGGGGACTAGAGGAGGAGGCTTTCCACTGCACCAGCAGTCTGGTCCTGCCAATGTGTTGGGGTGAGCCCAGCTGGCTGTCAGACACTGTATGTCTTGGCACTAACTCTCTCTCTAATTAGACTTAAAGGGCAAGGCTGTAAGGCTGTAATGCTGTTAATAATACTGAGTTAATTTTTTCCCCTCTTGCCATCTGGCACTGGGGATATAATAGAGAAAATGTTTATTAAGCAAGGAGGCGGGGCAGGTACGTTTAACCTGGCATCAGGGATGCAGTTTGGGACACATGTGGGTTGGTGGCATTAAAGCTACTGAGCAACTGCGTGACAGGAGGTCGATCCTTTGGACCGATCTCTCGTGCACATCTTAGGCTGGCATTTGGGCTGGCATCCCACCCCAATGAAGTCAGTGATAGGAGGAAATCTGCGTAAGGGAGAGCAGTTGCTGATTTACACAAGCAGCTCCGACTGTATAAAAAAAGACTTGGGATGCCAGGGCAGGATTCAGGAGGAAAAGAGGCGTCCCAGTCCAGCACTTGCTGCTAAAACATCACCTTGCTGTGCTGCTACCTAATCCTGAAGGCACCAAAGCTCAGAGCTGGGTGCACAGTAGAAGTTTTACCCCTGCTATACGCAGAAGCACCCTGACCTTAGCTGTAGGATATCTGAATTGGGAAGACTTTGAGGATCTGAAAATTTCTACCTCCATCCCTCAAGAGGTCTCAGGCTGACTTGTATGTACTCTTTTGCTGTAGCCAGCAAAGCCCGTAGGTTTGTGCCTTGGGCATTGCTCAGCTTGCTAGTACAGGCATCGCTGACAAGGGAGGTGCTGTCAGCTGGTGGTCCATGCAGCTCTGAATCCCCTGTGCCGCTGGCAGCGGCTGGTCACCCTGCTCCTCTCTCGGCATTGCCCTCCAGCTGCTTTCCCGCTGCTTGGGGAAGGGGCTCTTCACCCCCTCTGCTCTGTGGAGGCCACCAAAATGAGGCAATGCTCCAGGACATGGGAGGGAGAACGGGTTTCCTCTGCTCATGGCAAAACCTTAAAAAAAAAGAAGGAAAACCAATTTTTTCTGATCCCTAATGAGGGGAAATAAAATCTATATTGGGCCTTGATTTTTTTTTTTTTTAACAACTGAATTGTAGTTTCTTAACAACCTGTTGTTTCCTATCCTTATGTACATTCTTATGTTTCAAGTGAGCCTCACCCCTTCCTTTAAGCTGCATATTTTCCATTTTAAGATTTCCTGTTCAAGCTAAAGGGCAAAGATCTTTTAAATATCAGCACGAAGCTGGGCTTACTCGCAGTGTGTAAAAGGTAGCTAGGTCCTAGCTCTCGGGCTGGCTGCCACACTTTCTCCTTATCAGAGAAACTGCGGTCCCAAGTTCAATGTCTTTGGCTCTCTAACTGATGTGTTGGACTAAAGTCCTGACCATGCGGGCAGCCAGGCAGGAGACAGCAGAGTAATCTGCGTCTGTGGTTGATGGCCATTATTGTTATAATGATTGGCAGCAGACACACAGACCTCTGTCTTCAGGGTGTTCCCTTTCTTTACTCTCTCTCTCTCTTTTATTTGCATGCATCCTCTTATCTTGTTTTCTCCCTGACATCAACAACCAGGCATGAGCGAGCCAGAGGGACAGAGCCAGCCAGCCCCCATGCCCGGACAGTGCTCTGGGGGGTGACGGACCCTCTTCCTCCCCTTCCCTGCCCTTCCCTCCTGTGTCATCCCCTGCCCTGCTGCTGGGACAGTTCCCCAGCCACCGGTGGTTGCCCAGAGCTGGGCTTGCCAGCTCCAGGTTCGGCTGGATCCCCGCAAGGATGCCATGGTTGCTTCTGCACCAAGGGGAATTCCCTGCCTTTCCCCCCCGCCGCGAGGGCTCAGCTCAGGCTCGCCTCCCCCTGAGCTCAGGCATCAGTTATTCTCCCTGGGGTCTCCCTGGGCTTACCCTTACAAACAGCTGCCCCTAATCGACTTAGGATCATGTTCAATGAAGCCAAATACATGGGGGGAGGAGGGCAGTCTGTGAGGAGCTAATCCTGGAACAGGCAATGCCGCTACTGAAACACGTCTCTGGCAAATGTGGCTAAAAATACCGTGAGATGGGGAAGAAGATACTGAGATAAACAAGGGTCACAGCTGGTGAAAACTGTTTCTGGCCAAAACACTTTTTTGACAGAAAGTGAGATTTTTTCTGTAACTGGAATTTCTTTTGGAGTACTTGTCTATTTAAAAATAAACCTTAAAATTCCTGTCTCTCTCCCAGATCAAACTTATTTCAGCCGTTACTTTTTCCTCTCTGGGAAGGTGAGAAAAAAGAGGTGGGAGGGGAAGAAATCATAGGAAGAAGGCAGCAAATTCACTTCCAGTCTGCTCTCCGACCATCATCTTCCCTCGCATGCTTCTGGTGGTGCCAAGCCCAGCCGGAATAAATCCCGCAGGTACCACCAAAACACGGATAAAGCAATGGCTGACCTGCATTACAAGCAGTAGCCGGCTGGGAAAAGGCTTTTCTTTTCAACACAAACTTTCAGGGGTGCTGGTGAACTGAATTCTGCCTGTCTGCCTGTGAAAAAGGGTGCTCACTTTGCGTGCAGCCGATGAGAAGGAGCCAGGGCTCGTACGGCTGAAGAGGTGTAAACGCCTCACTCTCCTGGGGTGTTAGGGGGTGCTGAAATGCCTGGGAAAACCTGACCTCACAGCCTGGGACATGCGCTCCCCGTCTCTGTAACTCATTGTTCCTGCTGCTTTCTGTAAAGCACAGATATTGCTGGACGCAAAAGGAATTTTGGGGGAAAACACAGCTCAGTGCTTTCTCTTCCCAGGCGGTGGGCGGGGAGGTGCGGGAGATTGTAATGGGTTTTGGAAGGATGGAGTCTCGCCCCACCAGCCGCTCTGGGCTTGGTGTGGGGTTTGCTGGTTGAGATCCCCTGTTGGCCTCTTGCCGGGAGCTAGATCCAGCGAGTGCAGCCCTCTCCCCTGCTCTTGAAATCTGGCGCCAGCATGTTCAGGCCCATGGACGCTGCTGGCTAAGCTCCTGCGATGTGCTGCCGTGCGCCTGGGACACCCAGACGGGCTCCTCGGTTTGGCACAGAAGGGTGGCTCTGACCCCAGGCCCGGTGATGGAGGAGTTACTCATAAGAGCAAAACCAGGAGGCCCACGGGACCAGGGGAGAGTGAGGGGCAGATGCTGCACTTACTCATGGTGACTCAGTGTGCGATTCTAGGAAGAGCCCCGCTGAAATCTGCGGGGCCCTTGGGGTACAGTGTGTTTCGGCATGGATGGGGGAGAAGGTCTTTGAGCCCTACGTGAGTAAGCCTGCCATCTGCAGTGACTGCAGACACCCAAAATCTGTTCTTCAAATTTCTGGTTGTCCTGGATATCCCCGCAGAAGATAAACAACCCTGCCAGAGGGTTGTGCAATGCCTAAATGAGTGTAAGGTACGTCACGCACAGCTGTGCCAGCAAGGTAAGGCAGGTGTTCCAGGGTACCAGCAACACTGCGGGCGCAGCAGGTTGGCATGGAGCAAAAAAGAACCTCGTCACGCCTACTGTGACTTGAGTGTTGCTAAACCGCTATGAGGGTAACCAAACTCAGTCCTGTGCTCAGCCCATCTGTGCCCGCTCAAGGTGCAGCCGGCGCTTTCACTGCTCGTGGGAGGCTGGCGAGCTGTGCCAGAGGAGGGAGACGTGGACGCGTGTCTGCGTGACAGCTGGGGGGGGGCGGCGGACCCCCCACCCCCTGGGGCAATGCCTGCTTGGGGGGCAGCAGTTGCGGGGAAGATGCCTGCTCCATCCAGCCATGTCTCGTAGCAGAGGGATGAGGGTGGTTGGCTGAGGGCTGTGTCACCACAAAACCAAGCCCGGCTTGTCGGCCACCCCTTGTTAAAGCCCTTATAGCCTGATCAGCTCAGGTCTGCTGTGACTGACAAAGCCCAACTGAACACACAGTCAGCAGGGAGTTTTTATCAGAGAACTCCTTTCCCCCCTCTTTCTGTTCCCTTTTTTTTCTAAGGAAGGAAGGTACAGGGCTTTTTTTTTTTTCCCCCCCTCAGTTTATCATTTGGAAAGCAAGCAAGTCTTTTCCTGATGCCTCTTTTTAAAAATTCCCGTGCAGGTGGTGTTCATAGTCTCACATTCATGATTATTAATAGGGCTAGCAGGAAATGCTGGGTCAGTATTTGTTAGTCTTGAAATAAAAAATATTTTTAAAATGTCTTGACTCTAAGCAACTTCTTCCCTCGAAAGAGAAAGAAAAAGAAGTTTCCTTCTGGAAAATTTCCAGAGGCTTGCTTTTTGTTTTTAAACAAATTTTCTGAATCTCAATAGTAAATTTCAGAATTAGCCTTTCTCAGGAAGCTAAAAAATATGTTTGCCCCAATTCCAAATGAAAATGAAGGCACATATCAAATACTCGAATGAACTAGCAAGCGCACGTTTAGTTTAGCACAAGTTGCCAAGCAATTGCAAGTGCTGTTCTTTTTCCCCCCAATAATTGGTTTCCCAGAAATAATCGCTCTATCTTGATAGGAAAAGTGGCCCCTCAAGCTTAACTTCAAAGACGTGCCAGCTGGAGGTCTAAAGCTCGTCCTTGTCCCAGCAGTTTCCCTTTTGCAGTGGATTTTCCCACTGCATGAGTGTTCCCTGACCAACTGCAGATGCTTGTGCCAGGATCAGCAGAGTCGCGGCCAATGTGAATGTGTAAAGAGATTTTGGGTGACTGCTTGTACCCCCCTGTGTTCCCAAGCCTGTAGTGCGAAGAGATGGGGCTCTTCCCAGAGGCTGCTCAGTGGATGTGGGGACCTGACTGATGAAACTCCCCTGGGACTGCTTCTTGGGAGTGCAAATGAATGCCAGGGTGGTTGAAAATGGAGGTAAGGCTGCAGCTCAGGAGGCAAAAAACAGAGAGAGAGAGGGTGTCCTATGTTGACCACACTCTGCTAGGTAGTGTGGAGCTAGAGCAAACATCTGAAAGCCAAGGTAAGGTCGGTGCAATGGCTGGAAATCCTGCAGTGCACTGCCAGGATGGCAAAGGGAGCCTACGGAGGGACAACAAACTCTCCTGATGCTGAGTGTGCTAGAGGAAATAGATATGCGGAGGTAAATTGAGTTCTCCAACAGACGCTAGGGAAGTGATAAGGAATGTCAGTAGATCATTTATTTTCATTTATGGCTCAAGTCTATCCCAGAGTGCTGATAAGGTCATTGTTTCCCTTGAGTCATTGTCGTCAAGCTATATTTGTACGTTTACATGATTAAGCAGCAGGGGAATCTGGCTTTATCTTAATTTGTATTTTTATGGTCATGTCTTCCTTGTATTTGCCTCTGTTTTGGTCTGTGCCCAGGGAACAGAAGAGCTGAAAGGTCTGATCAGCACTGTGGTGACATCCTTAAGTGATTTACTCCAGGGTGCACGTGGAAACCTGCTGCAGAACCAGGATTTGAACAGACATCTCCCAAATGCTGGTCTGGCACTACAAGGACAAAATGATTATTCTACCCCCTGGCTGGTTAAAAAGATGCAGAGATCCCACTTTCTCTTGAGGCTTGACTTGCTCATGATTAGTGCATGATTAATGGACGTCATCAGCATATGACAGACATGCGTCTGGCTGTCTTGTACAGTTGCCTCTAAGTGCCTTGTGGAATGTGTTCTAGATGACTGAGTCAGGACCATAAACGTTTATTAGCCTGATGGACTCCAGAACAATCAATTAAGTCTTTATTAAAACCATTCAGAAGAGGATCCTCCACATAAAGCAGGACGAGCAAAGACTTGTCCGTCTTGGCATCCCTGTCCATCTCTACCAATCGGGAGACTCTCTGGCCATGAGTTCTGCACGCTTGGACAAGCTGCTCTGAGTAATACTGTGGTTCTGGTTAAAGTTTGTCACTAATCGATTTAATACCCTCTTACACATGCGGGAATAATGTGCGTCTCCTGTGGCTTTTGGTTTTCTTTTTTTTTTTTTTTTTCCTGTTCTGTGAGTTTGGATTGGAACCAGTCATTTTTTTACAAGCTTTCTACTCTGGTTCATAACAGGTTTACATCAAAAGAGGACTTTCCTCCTGGCATGGCTCAGTGAGGCAGCTCTGGTGATAACAGAGTAAACAAATAAAATGACGTGACACTTTTCCTGCATTACAGGACTGCTGGAGTCATACACAGGGCTCCCACCTTGGGTAACAAGTGAGGATAAAGGGTAATTTTAGTCTACCTGAGGACTGACTGGCCAGATGGATTTTTTGCATGGTGCATAAGACACATTGCCCTTTTGGCAGGGCGCTGCTACTCATTTCCCCAGTGGCAGTTCCCACGCACGTGCCCTGTAGCTCCCGCTCCCCAGGGCAGGCACGGAGATGTGCAGCAGGGCAGGGCTGTGAGCAGCGCCGCGTGGCTGGGCTGCGGAGGGGAACAGTGGCTGTCCCCATCTCCAGGACCAGTCCCCCTCCCAGGGCACGTCCCTTGCCCCCTAAGTGTCTGCACTGCGGTGCAGATAGGAGGGCAACCATGGGCACCGGTTCGGAGGTGGCTGGGTGACTCCACCCTGCTGGCGCAGTGGGGGATGTCGGGGTACCTGGGGGCATCCCGCTTCACCTGCTAAGCCCCTCTGGGCCCACGATGCTGCAGCAGCTTTGCCCTTTTATTTTGTGAGGAGGCAGAAAGGCAGAGTCCTCAGAGTTAAGCTCACTCTTGTAAGCTGAGTGCTCGGGATGCAGCAGCTGCCAGGGCATTCCCTTCCTCTAGGATGTGGAGCCAAAAGCCAACAATTTGTTTGGATGCCTTTAGACCAAATCTGTGGGGCTAACTCAGACATCCAAGATGATCTTATTCCACTTCTTCTCTTTATGTAAGAGAATAACGTAGCACAGTTTTTATTATTTGACAGTATTAGATAACCTGGTCTGTCTCAGGAAAAGGCCTCCTCAGCTTGCTTACTGCCGGAGCTCCTCTGTCTGCAGCTTTTACTATACTTGAGATTTGAATCCCAAAAGGTCTTCCTCCATCCTAGCTTGAATCTGGAAAATGTTTGCTAGATACATAACTGACCTTTATGAGGTGAACAGTTATGAAAGTAGACTTCAAAGAAACTGAGAGAGCTGAAAAAACCCCAAGGGCTATGGTTTGCCTTGTCACAAGGTCTGAGACGTAGAAGGAGGACAGTTTGGGCTAATGACCTCTCTTCCCCACTCCTCCCACACAGGCAGTAGAAGTTTTGTTTTGTTTGTTTTCTCTAGGCTCATTTCATTTAGTAAATGAGGTGATTAAAAAAAATGGCTGGGGAATGTTTCCTGGTAGAAACCAGAAGAATAAGAAAAGCCATTTTCAGTCAGCCTAGGGTGTTTTTAGGGATACAAGGGATTTTCAAGGAAGTCTGTCAGGAAGGCTGTGGTGGAGGGAGGACTGAGATGGGAGGCCGCACAGGTGGCGTGGGGTGAGGACCACCTGCGGGTCCCTGCTTTGCCCCGATGCAGGATTTTCCACCCCAGGCAACGTCACTGTCAGGAGGAGCAAGGGCCCGATGCTGGGTCCCTCACTGGGGCATAACTCCCACAGAGCGAGTCGGGAGGGCTTCCCACCTCCCTGTACCCCCATCATCTGCTTTTCCTCGTGCAAGCTTTTGGGGTTTCACAGGGTGCTGAGAACATTCCCAAACTTCTGAAACGGGAGAATAACATCCATGCACTGGCAGATTTTGGGCAGGGCCGTGAACACAAGGGCTGCTGCTCTGGTTGGGACACACCAGCAAACATCCCCTCTCCGGCCGCCCGGCTGGGGCACCTCTCGGCAGCGGCAGCCCCGGCCCAGGAGGAGTCTCGCTCCGCGGTGGAGCGGGGAGTTACTGTTTGGTACCTGCCGATTGCTAATTGCCAGCTTAATCCCGCGTTTGTGCCACTGCTGGGAGAGAGCCAACTGACACAGCCTTGCGAAAGAGACCGTGGTGTGTTTAACTGGCTTAATGACTGTGTAATTACAAGTCTCCCTAAATGCTCTTCCACAATTAGAGCTCATCACGTCCTCACGACCTGACAGGATTTTAAAAATGTAATTAGAGGCTGGCAGCACTGCTGGTGTTGATCTTGGGGGGGGTGGGGGGGGACGGGGGGGGGTAGGGACGGGTAGGGAGGAGGAGGTGAAATTGCTGCGAGCAGTGGGTGTCTGGCTCTTGCAAGTGTCTTATTAACCTCTCTGCAAACAGCTCTGCACACAGGCCCTGGCTGTCACAGCAAGGCTGCTCCGCCTAGCCCGGGCTTCCCCGCTGCCGCCCCGCGCCAGCCGGGCACCAGGGCTGCAAGGAAATCCCTCCTCGCCTCTCTTCAGCCCCTAAGCCTGGCTGGAAAACGCGCCAGGCCAGGCCCAGCCTCTCCGGGGCAGGCTGTTTCACTGGTGAATTCAGCCTCGCGGGTGCAGCGGACAAAGCGCGTCCCCGTCGGAGCGACGTCCTCTCCAGGGCACAGGCAAGCAGTGCCGCCATGAGACGGACTGACTTACGGGTGCTAAACCCCTCATGAATAAAAGATGTCTGCTTACGCCCATAGATATATCAGGAACATCTATACATATATATACACACACACACATGTGTAGACGTGCCAGAAAGATACGCATATTTCTGATTGTTTCTGGTGGCTAAAAAAAGGTGTCATAAGCAACAGCTTGAATCATACATTCTCCCCTTCAGTTTTATTCATAGTCCCTCACTGTCTTCCCTGGCCCTGTTTCAATGCTTTTTCACTTGTCTTTTCTCTTCCCTCAAGTTCTGATTCATTTAGCGACGGAATCACTTAAGCCTCTGAGTGTTACCCTCTTCCTTTCACTGGAGGCACGTACAGCCGCCACTCCCAATCTCGTAGAAGTGCTATTGCCTCACTGCTGTCCAAAATAGTTTACTCATGTGGTGAAAAATTGTGAAACTCTTCACTAGAATTTTTTCTTCCAAGGAGACCTGGGAGCTGCAGTTGCTCACTGTAGCTTACCGTGCCTTTCAACTAGCTGTTCACGAATACCCAGCACAGTCCGCAGAAGCCTGCTTGTTGCTAATATTGCCATATTTCTTCCCACTCCTCTGTAACGTGGCTCTTCCTTATTTAACATGGCAGGAAATTACCAGCTGCTGTTAAAGGATGAGTTTCACCTTGGAAGCCCTGTGTGAGCCTTGCAAGTGAGATGCTGTTACTTCTAATTAAATGGCTGGAGGAAGGCAGCTGTATTTTCTGTTTGCTTGCTTTTTCTTTCTTTTTTTTTTTCTTTTTGGTGTTTTTCTTCATTTTTTTCTCTCACATGCACAGGTATGTGCCACAACTCTGGTAATTTATTATGCTTACTTAAAATGGGTAGCATTCACTGTATTTCTCATTCTTTTCATAATTGGATTGGGCATATGCTTATGTGGTATCCAGATAAGCAGGAAGTTAGCAAGCAAGCACATTAAGTTAAATTTGGTGGAAATAAAGTGCATCAGCACCTCATTTAGAATGATGCAAAGGTCCAACGAGCATGGGCTCAACTTGAAGCGTACCTGCAGGTACAGCTAGCTGACTCTTTGTTTTGATGTTCATGGCTTGGCTGTAAATCAGCCCGTGTGAGGTTGCATCAGAGGGGCATTACCCTGATCGCCACCTCCTCCTCCTCCTCCTCCTCCTCCTCCTCCTCCTCCTCCTCTCATTTGGACCCTAGAGGCAGCTTCCTTAACATTGAGGTTGCAATGCTGCAAAGCTGGTGCAGGTGAAGGAAGCTCTCCTCATTCTTAGCAATGCGGGCAGCAGACATGCCCTAACCATGGCACCAGTCCCTAACTGGAGGAAATCTGACTAAAGAGCGAAGAGGATGAGTGTCAAACAATGCGCCCCCACCCCCATTTTGCAGGTTTGAAACTGCACAAGAGTGAGAATCACACCTGCAAGGGTACTTAATCCTCTAAATGCCACTGAGGTGCCTAATTCCCAGAGTTTTCCACAGGAGATAGGGACCAGGGCACTCAGGAGTTTGTTGCCCTGAGGGACACTTTAAAGGTCACTGTAGAGCCTGTGCCAGAGCTGGCTGATGGAGCCAAATTCACTTGGTACCATTCAGTGGTTAACTGAAAAAGACCTCACTTGTTCTGGCTGACCCCTGAGTGTCTCACCCAAGCCTGCCAAGAAAGCTGGGTATTTGCCTTAATGCCCATGTCCTCTCCAAAGCACAGCTCAGTGTAGGAGCAGCAGTGGTGGGAAAGGTCTAAAACCTTAAGCCTGCTGGCGCCGGCAGAAGAAAACCACTCAAAGCAGTACCTCCACAGCAGCGGGGCCACCAGGACGGTGGAGCCCAAAACAGGTTTGAGGAGGTCAGAAAATGGATTTTGGCCAGGCTGCGGTAAGGAATTTTCCTCGGGGCTCCAGCAGCTGCTTCAGCTCCATGAGGCTGAATGGCACTGCTGCCCCGGACTGCTTTGCTGAGACCAACTCCTACTTTCCGTGAGACCTTTCCAAAAGGGGCCTTCCTCCCAGTCCACCCTCACCCCTGGCCCCAAAGCCTGCACCCCTTGCTTCCAGGGCACGTGGAGCCTCTCGCAGGCAGGAAAGGAGCTCTCTGGTGGGCATGTGGCAGGGTGGCTTTCCCTTCCTTACCAGGCTCCTTGCAAGCTTCTCTCTCGACATGGTCTCCCTCAGACTAAATGGCGCGGGTGAATCTTGTGACGTCTTCACAGAATCGCAGAATGGCAAGGGTTGGAAGGGACCTCTGGAGATCATCTAGTCCAACCCTTCTGCTAAATAAAGCAGGTTCACCTAAATCAGGTTGCCCAGGGCATCTTCCAGGTGGGTTTTCAATATCTCCAGAGAAGGAGACTCCACAACCCCCTGGGCAGCCTGTTCCGGTGCTCTGTCACCCCCTAAGTAAAGAAGTTCTTCCTCATATTCAACTGAAACCTCTTATGCTTCAGTTTGTGTCCATTGCCCCTTGTCCTGGTCTTCTTCACCTTCAGCGTATGCCACTTCCATGGAATTTTGCTTCTCAACTCATTTACCCCAAAGGGAGTCAGCGATAACCACCCTGCATTCAGTGATGTTGTCAGCACCGTGTGGAACTGTGCACAAGGGATGGGAGCACAGGGTGCTTAATGCTCTCCCTGCTTTTACCCCCACTGCATAAACGAGGTGAGTGAGAAACCCCTTCCAGGGCATTATAGAGTAAATCTCAGCTTCTAGAAACCCTCTTTGTATGCACAGGTGCTTTGGCAGTGCATGGAGTTGGGATTACAAAAAGGCTAGTGCATGCCAGCAAACAAACATTGGACAAAATTCTACCAGTGTAGCCGCGTAGTATTGCTTGGGGAAAAAAACCCAACTGTTTTACTTAAAACTCTTTCTTGGCAATTGCAAGTACAGGTGAGGTACCGTAAACACCCTGGGTTATCCATCTCTGCAGTGTAAGAGGAATTGCGTTTCAATATGTAAAAAATATGGTGTGATATAAAACTCATTCTAAGGTGCCTTTCACAAACTAAATGAAATTTTGGGAATGGCAATTCATTGCAGGAGGCAGCAAATGTGATCTGACATCATTATCGGTACTGTTGAGACTCTGGGATTTGGCAGACGTTGACAACGTCCCTGCTGTAATTCAGAGTGATCCCAGGGCTGCTCTAATGTACGCCAGGCTTTTCTGAAATGCAGTGCAGCTGAGATGAGCCATGGCATTGCGTGCTACTCACCCTAAAGAGAGCGAAGGAGTCCCATTCCTGCACTAGGGAAATCCCTTACTTAACCCTTGTTAAGTGAGCCTTGGATATACCTTTGAAGGAACTACAAGGGCTGGATTGAGCGCTGGGGCACAGGAACCCAAACCCAGGCTCTCCAGTTACAAAGGACAAGATTCCCCTTGTTTTCACAGGAAGCAGGAGCGTGGCTCTGCTCAATCTTACCTGTGCCTGAATGCTGCTGAACTGTTCCCTGTCCATTTTTATTGCTTAAAGAAAACTTGGCTGGTCCCTGTTGGAGGAGGAAGCCTTCTGCACAGGAACAAAGTCTTTTTTCCCCAACCTTTGCTTCTCACCATATCAGCCACTTCCTACGTGGTTGCCAGGAATGCAAATAATCAGCCATTTTCTATATCAATAAGGGTCCTTTCAGTGTGATGAGGTGCTGGGCTCAGCTATGCCAGGACCTGATGAAGCGGAAGCTGATGTTTCTCCAAATCCTGCCCAGGGCAGTAAAAATAAAGCTTGTTCTAAGGTTTCAGTCAAATTCCTCATTTCCTCACTTCTAGAAATCTTGTTTTGGGCATACCTGGGCTGTGAAAATCGCTTGTTTATCCCCACAGAAATCCACTAACAGAGGAGTCATATTTAAGGTGACTAACTAAGAATCAGGCTTGTCTCTTTCATTTGCTGCTTTTTGTTGTATAATGAGAGCCTGACATCATACTAGTAATCATTACTAGAATTAGGGTTTTTCTGCTTGCTTTGTTTATTTATTTTTATTTTAAATCTTTAAGATGTTAGGGACTGAAGGCTGGCCACCCCCTCCTCACATAGACTAAATCTTTAAGACGTTAGGGACTGAAGGCTGGCTACCCCCTCCTCACACACACACACACACACACACACACACACACTTTGTTGAAGGATCTTCGGAAGGTCTGAGGAGTAATTATTGTGAGCTCTTAATGCCATAATTGAAGGTGTTGAATCTTCAACAAAGCCGGATTTTATTAAACTTGTGAATTAGCCCTGACGTTAAACAGTTGTTAACAACAAACAAAAAGAGCTTCTTTAGAGTTTTTTTTTTTTCTTAACTTTATCTTTTTTTGGTTTTTTTTGTGAATCTGCTCACCCTCAAATGGCTTGGCCGCTGCCACTCTTCCGATTGCACACCAGCTGCAGGGCTAAGGAGATGTGATGGTGGGGGTGAAATCAAAGAAAAGGAAAAAAAAGAAAAAGAAGGGAAGGGAAGCCTCTCTCCCTGCCCTGGGAAGCAGGGCAGAGGACTGTGCCAGAGAAAAGGTGCTGTCCGCGGAGATTTGTGTTTGCTGCTGGCACGACGACAGCTTCCTGCATGAAACTGGGCCACTGCCGCCGGGGAGTGTCTGTGCAGATGGCTCGAGGTGTGTGGCCATGCTCCCGGTGACAGCCCGGGGTGGCCAGTTCTGCTCCAGAAACCATGTAGCTGTGTGGGATGCAAAGCTAATGGATCCAACCGAGAGATTTATTGCGAGTTGCGGGGAGAAAAGGGCTGGCCTGGCTTCCCTGCCTCCTGCCTCGCAGGGTCACGCCTCGGACGTGGGGTCAGGCAGCTTGCCAAACTCACCTTGCTATCTCCTGAGGTAGCATGGAGAAACCCTGGCACTCGCAGGGGGAAGCGTACACCTTCCGCAGCGTGTGGGCACAATGTACGATTGGGCAGACGTGCCCCGGACTGCCTGCCCGTGATGCTACGGCAGGGCCTGGGGAGCAAAGCCTTTCAGATCGTTCCTGAGATTTCTGCCTGTGAGTGGCACAGACACACTGCTCCTGCCACCTCACAGGATGGAGGAAGTGTTTCACTGGGGCTGCAGCAAAATTTGGGAAGAAAACAAAAAAAACCCCAACCAAATAACCCAACCCAGCAATGTATTTAAAAAAATCTTTGGAAGATGAAGTCTAACTCTGAAAATTAGACCTCTGCAATTGGCTACTCCAGCATGTGAAACCTATGTCTGTTTTCGGCCTATGAATGCACAAGCTAAAATGTTTTCCTCTTTTTAATTTTTATTTATAAAATCCAGTTCATAACAAGATTCATCTGTTCCATCAGGCTTTTTAGTAGCCAGAAGGGTTTTTTATTGTTGGCGAGCATGGGTTTACGAGGGTGGAGAATCATCTGGTTTTGTGGCCAGCTGTTGGCCATTGTTAGGGACTATTAAAAAGCCTTTGTACATGTGCCCAGATATGTGTTTGAGGGGCATGCCATTAATCAGCTTCTAACTATGGGAATAATGATGAGACATCTAAGGAAGATGCTTCAAAACTATTAAAATAGCATTCAGGTGGGGAAAGTCATTCATTCTTCTGCATGGTGCCTCACAAGTGTCCAGAAATGATGTATTAACCAACTCCTCTGCCACTAACACTCATGCTAGTCCCATCAGACTTGATATTGTCCTTTAAACAGTGTCAGCTGTGCATCTGTTTCCTTGGGACATTGGCTTCATGTGCTATCGTGTCTTGACAGAGAATGGCGTGTCAGCAGAGCATGGCCTTGGACCCCTGCAAAAAGAGCTTGATCTTAATGAAAGGTTTTAGTGACCATGCTTTGCCTCTCATTTTCTGCAGAGCATGTATGTGAATGCAGTCAGCTGGAACAGGGTAGCTGGTAGAGATGCAGTAGCTTGATTGCATCTCTAAGTAGTGAAGAAATGCTGTTTGCTGATTCTTTAACTTTTCACGTGGCCATGTCCTCTTCAAATGCATGGTGGTCTCCACCATCTGGCTTTAGCATGGAGGTCCTGTGGCACCTGGCAAAGGCTTTCCCCTCTTCTGCAAGGGTGAGAGGAGCTGTTTCTGGGAGAAATCCTCAAAGGGGCAGGCACGTAACCCCTGAGATGTTACCCCTCCTCCCTCTCTGGGCTTTCAGCAGCACTTGGGATCTCCAGGAATGGCCCTATTTATATTTAGCAATGGAATTCCTCCCACCACAGTGTACACAGTTCACTCTGACTCTGGCTGGTGCAAGCTTCCCTTAAGCCATGAAGAAGGTGCCCAGCTTCCTCCAGGATTATGTTTTCTGTGACCAGCAGAGTGGCTTAAATGGATCTGTGTTAGTGGCACCTGAATAAAATATGTTAAAAAGCAAGTTCTCAGCAAATTCCATGTTCCAGAACATGAGAGTGTTTCCAAAGTATGTTTAAAAATAAGGAGATGAAGGGGGAGACTTCCATGGCCGTGCTGCACATTGCAAGGTATAAACTGCTGCACATGCCTTTGGGAATTCAGGTTAGAAATTGAAAAGTGAGAAACTGACTGGGTTAGAAATTATTTGTAAAGCAGACTCAAAGAGGCTAGAAGATGGCATGAGAGCATCAGCTGTGACCTCTTGAATTTTGGCTGGCTGTGCTCAACGTCCATGTCAAAACCCATGTTTACATTGGAGACTGTAAAGGATGAGAACAGGTATTTACACTGTGGATTGCAGTGACGCTTTCTGAGCTGTTGAAGCTTGCCACATAAATAATGTGTACTTTGGGACTGTACTAAAAGCTGGCATGCATAAAGAACAAAATTACTTTGAACAGGCTATGTTGGTCTTATACTTTCATAAGCGACTTTGGAGAAGTACTTGCCCGCTGCATGGTAACATCTCCTAAGAGTCTGGAAGACTATCAGGTCATGTTGTATGAACTTAAGCAATGCTCTCCTCCTGATTCTGCTTTAATATTGTCAACCTTGGGCTTTTAAAACTTATTAGTCAGGCTATCCTCAAAAAACATAAGATTGAGAAATCGTGAGGTTTAAAAAAATCCTGTAAGTTGCATGTTCTTTTTCTCAGCCTTGAGGGTTTATGTTTTCAGTCTCTTCTCTGCAACAATGCCGGCTAGAAACTTTTAAAACACTGGAAGTAGGGAATGTTTGTGTAATCACATGACTACAAGAACCGGGACCTTAGGAGAAAAAAACCCAACAAACCAAAACCAGAACTGAAAACTTGTGTTAAAATCTCCAGGAGACTGTGATAAAATCTTCTGGAGATTAATCATATAGATGAACAAAAATAAAACATCAGCTGAAAACAAAATCCATGGATTCTTATTTTCCCTCTCTGAATAGAAATCACGTTCATATTTTAACAAAAATAGCAAGTGGGGAAAATTTAAGGATAAACACACGAACATGAACTGTACAAGATTTTGCCCTAAGCTGTCCATTTTTAACCCCGGCCATGCTTTTAAACCTTTTTATTCCCCTGAAATGGAATAAGGGAAACATTAAACTTGGCGGCTAGACATTGGTAAGATGTAAATCAGTGCAGTCGCATTGCAGTCAAGGGCTTGTGTCACTGGATGGCCCAGTGTCATGAGTTGTTCTCTTTGGTTTTGTTCCTTTTCATTTCAGCTGCTACTGGGGAGAATACGTGAGCCCAGTGCCTGCAAATAGTCCTCAGATGAACTCAGACAGAGCATCTCAGTAGTAGCTCTGTTAGTGTCACCTACTCCAGATGTCCTCACCAACTAAGACACTGTCAAAGAAAATATCTTTATAGCTTGCATGGACAGCAGAATCCAGCCCTTGAACAGACTCTCACGAAGAACAAATAGGAGGCACGATTTTTGCCTTTATATTCAAATACACGCTATTGTTCTGTAGTTACATAAGTCAGCCAGTCAGAGAACAGAAACAACATCATATGACTTATGTAACTAACCATTGCCCAATCCTGCAATGAGATCTGTGTGGCCAGGCCCCCCCCATGCAAAGCCCCATTGAAGTCCAGACAAAGATCACTCCGGGGTTGGAACCCAACATGGTAGAATTTATGACTATTTGCAACAAGCCACTCATGAACAAAACTGAGAATTAATCCCTGAAGAAACGGGTGAATCATTTTTTTGATGAACAAATACATTCTATTCTGTTTGTAACAGCTTTGTGGATAATTCAGGATTCAGAAAAGAGGCAAAATCCATCAAAGCAAATAGACATTAATTTCTAATTATATGTCCGGTTCTTCAAGAAGGGCCAATATCCTTGGGCGAACACAAAGAGGAGTCTGGAGAACAGAGTCTTCTGAGAAAAAATTTCTTGGTTCTTGATAACTCAGAAATTCATCCAAGGTGCAACCACTGGTTGAAATGGTTGAATTCAGCAAACACGGCCCCAAAAATCAGATGCTGTGGTCTCTAGTCAGATGCTTCCACAGCCCATGTGAGAAGACCGCCATGGCTGTTGGTGCTGGCATGGCCTTTTTCAGCTTTCGGGTTCGGTGCACCCTGTTGCATCTCAAATGCAAACAGTGGGAACTCTTCCCTGCTGTTGAACAAAACTTTGTGGGATGCTGGAAAAATCCTGAAATGCACTCTTCTGAGGAAGAGAGTAAAATGGATGGAAAATGGAAACATTGACAGGAATTACCAGACTGGGCAAAACCCAAAGCCCTTCTTGCTTTTTTTGCATTCTTGACCACAGCCCAAACTAGTACCTTCCAAGGAAGAAGTCCCCAGACATGGATTTGCATCACCATCCCCCCCACCTTCTTGAACTTCAGCAGTGAAAGACTGTCTAAAGCTCTAATGCTCCTCCAGTGGTGGGAGATTCTATAAAATGCTTCACATGGTGACCATCTGGCAGCTCGCCTGCCTTTTATTCAAGAGGATGCCTCCCACTGCCTGCCTGGTTGCAGGTAGAAGTTTCAGGTGGGGGTTAGGCTGCACAAAGAAGAGTGTAAAGTGTGGCCACCAGTGTGGCTACCAGGCTGTAGCAAGGGGAACCCTGCTCACAGGAAAAGCTGCTTCCCAGAACTCTCCTTCAGCCTCCAGGATCAGTCCGAGCGAGTGCGAAGCTGCTGCTAGCAATTCAGGGAAGTCGGCTGCTTCCTCTTGCCCCACCTTCCTACATCGTTTCAGACGACCTTATGTAGAGTCGGTGTGTTTATTGCCAGTTTGCACCTGATCACGCAGAGTAACAAGACACATCCAGCCCATAACTTCAACTGAAGAGGTGGGATGGGGAATTACGGTATACAAACACAACTGTTTCTATCAGGAGTGTTATTCCAAACCTTTCAGGAGACATCAAGAATATGTATACATAAAGCAGCTTTTGACTTAAACACTGTGCCTGGAACATGAGGGAACAGCCGAAATACTGTAAACAGATTTGCTTTTTACTCTGTGCATAGCAAAATATCGGCAAGAGGCTTAAACATCTAACTAGCCCATTTTCTTACCTTGGCACCCACTTGGTTTACATATTAGTGTCAAGATCTGTTGCTTTTGCACCCAGTGGTGTTACTTTTGCAGATTATATTCTATATAAGATGTATTTTTCTAGAGCCGTTGTTCTTTGCCAAATAAAACTGAGAACTGGATAGTTTGCCTATGGGAAAAAAATACATGTGGTGGCTTGCATGTGATCTTTTTCCTGTAGAAAGTGAGTAGAAATTTGGTTTTTTGTAATCTGCTAACACAGGATCTATGGTGGGGCTATCCAGCTGAGAGCGGTCTGGATGCTACAGCATGGCTGCCTATGATCCACCAGTTGCCATGATCCTGAAACGCTGCAGTTGAAAATAAACTCATTTAAACCACCCTCATGGCTGTCTGGCCGACTTCAGCAACCAAAGAACAGCCGTGCATATTTGCGGCACCTCCAGATGACTGTGTTTTCCCTTTTTGATGGGGTGGATGAGGAGAAAACCTACTACCAATTTCCGTGGCTCGAAGTTGTCTGGCTCTGAAAGCCTGTTTGAGGGAAGCTTGACTGTGGTTGTAGGCACCATCTGCATGGGTGCAAGACCATGCTCTCCTTACATGAGGAGGAGGACCACCAGGTTGGTGGCCGCTGGGCACCCATGCACATGGCCCAGCATGAGCCTTGGCTCGTGGCTGCTTTGAGAGCAGTTTGGATCACAGCTGCACCAGGGATGGAAGTTGTGACTCTCTCCCGTGATTTGAGGGGAGGTACTTACCACATGGGCTGGGATGGCAGCACGGAGATAAGGCAGTGGTCCTACAAAGGACTGGTTGCCTGTAACACTTGCTTGTCAGTTTTTTTTTTTTTTTCATCAAGGGGATAACTCACAGTGCTCATAGGTAGTGCACATGCCTACGTCCTGCAGTAGGCAGGCTGTGTCTACCCCATCTTTACTGTAGGAAGGCAACACTCCCCTTGCTAGTACCTGCTGCTGGCAGGACGTTGTAAAGGCCTGGTGTGTTTTGTCCATTTGTTTACAGCTACACCTCCACATCTCCACCTTCATCCACGTATAAGACATCAGCTCATCTAGCTGGTTTCTTCCCCAATAGCTCTTAAAAGCCTGGTTCCTACAGAAAAAGTGCCACTCAGCTTGGGTCCCCCTGGAAGCATGGGAAAATGTCTGGATTGGACTGGGACCTACATGCTCTTCTCTCAGGAGGCTAGGCTTTGGGATCTCTTGAGGAAAGGCCAATGGCACTGATAGCAGTCAGCTGTCTATTTCTGCCTCCTGTTCCTCACTGACCAAAAAGGACATTGCCTCAGACTAAAAAAGTGCTTGAAACAGGTATACAAAGGATCCAGGGAGAAGTGGCTGGACAACCAAGGAGTCTACCCCCAGTGGCTTCCTCTTGTCAGCCCCCACCTTGCACCAGGGAGTGGAGGCAGGGGTGAAATTATTCATGTATGGTGGGTGGGGTCAGACCTTCTTAATAAATAAGCCACTATGAGCTTGAAAGTCTCCAGCACCCACTGAAAGCTTGCATAAATGAGGCGTCTGACAGATCAAACTGGGAAAGTTTTCCCAATTACAAGCTAGAGGAACACTTCAGGGCCCCTCTGCAGAGCTATGCAGCTTCCAGCGTGGACACCACTCCTGCCTTCAGCCTAGCTTGTGCCTTCACATGGATTTGTTTATTGAAACTGTTTTCAGTAATACCTGCCCTAGCAAGTGCTTTTTTTGGTTTTTTTTTTTTTTTGGTTTTGTTTTTAAAGTAGTTCTCCATAATGAAATGGAGGTAGGCCCCAGTCCTGCACGCTCCCCATCACCCCCGTGCTCTCCGTGCAAGGAGCTCATTGCTGTCGCTGGAGCTGGGAAGTGATGGAAGAGTTTTCTGAAAGCACCCAGAGCTGTCCGATATTTCTCCCAGTGAAACTGGTTTTAGGGCAGAGAAGAACAGATGAGAACATCCCACCCAAAAAGGGACTGTCGTTTGTGGATCTGGAATGACCCACCGCAACCACATCTCGCCTGCAAGTTGTCCAGAAGCACCATTTTGTCTCGAGCCGTCAGTGTTAGCCTTTGAGAACTAAGAGCCCCAGACTGTTACCAGAGACACTGCCTGCAAAGACATTTTTCTCCTTGTGTGTTCTGGGCCTGGTCCTTTTCCCACGGAAAGGCTGCTTGCAGCTGGTGCTGCTGCATGCCCCCTTACCAGTGAACCCAGCCGAGCCCCAGCATGGGCTCAAGCACTTGTCGTGATCATCTGTATTGTTTAATTGCCAGCACACACCCTGGCATGAGTGCGGGCTTGCTGCCAGCCAGCTTGGCCAGAGGAGGCTCTCTGGGGGATGCAGGGACAAGGAGGGTGATGTGGCTGGATGTGCGGATGGGAGCTGCAGCCGGAGGGGAGGTCCCGGCCTCTCTGATTTACCACCGCAGAGCTGGCTGGCAGGAGCAGGTCCAGGTGTTTGCAGAAGCTCAACCCTCAAACCTGTTCTGGCAGCGGGCTGGGATGCGCAGCCCTCATAAATTTCAGCAAGAGGGGTGGGTTGAGACCCCTCCTGCCCCCCGTCAGCACTCAGAAGCTCCATCACATATCCCGCCCTGGGGTTTTTGCTTGCCCAAGTACTTATTTCCTCCCTGTTCCTCGCTCCTATTGCTGAAGTTCAGATTATCCCAGACCTCTGGTTGACAAGTGTTTGCAGCACAGCTTTTCCTCTGGCTTCCTGAGGGAAACAATCTCAAGTACATTAAAAGTGGGTTTGGTTTTTTTTTTTTTTGATTTTTTTTTTTTTTTAAAGTATCAGATGTGATCCACTACTCTCTTTTGAAGGCCCTTAATCCTCCCTTGGAATTTTTCTCCCAGGGCTCAAGCTCCTTCTGTCAGTGCTTTGAGTTTGTTTGGATACCTGACCTAGGCTGAGTTAAAATGTATGAACACTCAAAAGCAATTATAGTTCCTGTCCTGAGGACCCTTTGTTCTAATTACAAAAACTCCAGGAGGCTACAGCAGATCTGTCAGCTGAGGCTGGGAATACAAACTCTTTTTCTTTTTCTTCCCCCCCCCTTCTTCTCTAATAATCAGGGAGGTGGGGAGGCGGAAATCTCAGCAGGAACAGATTGAAAACATTAACATTTGGTTGGTTTTGTATTGTTCTTTAGTGAGACCGCAACTTAGGAGGCTGTTTTAATAAATGTCTGGTTAGGGGCCAATCAAAAGCTGCCAAAATGGGTGTAGGGAAGCCTGTTTCCCACACAGTCTGCTCTTTCCCACCCTAATCACTGGAAATAAGAAGGCCTAATAAGAAAATGCCTTCTTTTCCCTACTTACCTCCTCACTCTTGGGGATTTTGCAACCCATCGTTCCTAGACATGAGCAAACCTAACTCCCCCCTCCAACTGCTCCTCCCCCAAGGCAAAATGAGACCATCTTGTTGAACCATAATATAACACATGTTGAGGGCAGATGCTCATCTGGTGTAAATTACCCTAGCTCTGTTCAATTCAATGGAGCTCCAGTAATTGAGATCAGCTGAAGACCGTACCTTTGTTTTATTTATGATGGTTGAAGGCAATTCCTTATAGGGTTATGGATGTGCATGGGCTGGGAGTTTTCTCTGCTTGCTTGCCACCTTTTGGGCAGGGGAAAACACTGAAATGGCTAGATGTGTTTTCAGGCTGCCTTCACCTGGAAAGCGTTAGGGGAAGCTGAGCACAGCAGCTGCCTCATGCCAAAGAACATTAATTTCTCTAAAGGTGAGGTGCTAAGAAGGCTGGGCTCTGCCTCGAAGTGTGAAGGGAGCAATAAAGGGAGAAATCAGAGTGGTGTCAGTAAGGTAAACCAAACCTGACTCCTCCAAGATGCAGCTTCTGTTAAAAAGTCTGAGGGGGAGAGCAGGGGCTTCTCTGCTCTGTCGCAAGGGGTGCTCCCTTACCCTGCTGGGCAGCCGGCCTCAGCTCCAAACCATCCTGGCTGGCCGTGGCAGCTGGAGGTCCTACATGGGACTTGACTCTCCTGTGCTGGCACATACCCAGAGTGAAAAGAGACCATGAGCAAAACCTGCCCCATGGGCTCTGCAGCCTGGTAGACAGTTGCTAACATGGCAAATCACAGAAGTATTGTGACCAAGGTCACATAGGTGACCAGTTGCAGAGAAGCCAGGTATCCTGATATTTACCGTGTCAGGGTAACTAGACTATCAGGGTGAGGGGGCTGTTACACTGCCATTCAACATTCATGCAATTCAACAGCAGTCACTTTTACCTTTCAGCAGCAGACCAGGACATCTGATGGGAAGAAGAGAGGCCTGTTAACCTCCAGGTGGGTGACTGGTTTGTGCTAGGCTGTAGTGGCTACTGGATGAAAAACAACACCAGAAAAAGAAAACTGCGGAGACTTGAGCTTTGAAATTTAATTATAACAAAAGTCCGGCTACGTGTAGAAGAAAACAAAACAGCAATAGCTTAAGTGTTGACGGTTTTTGAGTCCTTGTTCATCTAGAAAAGGTGTGATGGGAGTGCAAAATATATCAGCGGGAAATGGTCAACAAGAAATAGCTCTTTTTGAGGCATTACAACTATTCACTAGTGTTAAAAATCTGGGGCCAATTAAGTTTGTGTGAAACTTTTGTTCTGAAACTCCAAAGCATGTGAAACTTGCCAGGTTGTGTTTGCCACAGAGATGTGGCTGTGTGACATGGCTGTGGCAGCTCAGGGTGGAACTGCTTAATGCCAAGTGGCTCCATGCACTGATACGACGGTAGGTGGGTTATCCAGACCACAGCAGATGGACATGTGCAGTGGTGCAAGGGCTGGGTGCCTCCAAAGCCTGATTTCCCTGTGCAGTTCACCATCACCTGGGTGGACCTTGGTGAAGGAGAGCTTTGGTAGATGCCATCTGCTGGGGCAATCTGTGCAGCTCCTCTCCCTCCAGGAAGGCTGAAACCCTTCATCCCATGGAGGGGTGACTGAGAGGTGTGGGCATGTGTGCTACACTTTGTGCAGCTCCCGTTACCCCCGTGGCAGCAAACAAGAGAAGGGGCATGAGGCTGATGGCACCTTAACTGCCTAGAGGAAGATTCACCAGGGGATGCCTGCCAGCACTGGAGGAGGGTGACAGTGGTCCCGGTGGACTAATGGGTTGGTTTTTCATGGTCAGCCTTGCTGCTCCTGCCAGGGAAGCCAAGGAGTCGTGGATTTCCCTGGTCATGTGCCTGCTCCCCTGCTGCCAGCACCCGAAATGGCATGGGAGCAGCCAGCTTACCTGCTGCAACCTACCACCAGCAGCAACCCTGAAACCTTGGTGGCACTCCATGTGGTTGGACAAGCCCAGAGCTTTAGCCGGGCTTTTCCAGAAAAGCTGGGAATTGCTTCAGGATGTGTGTGCCAGGGCAGGCATTCGTAAATCCAGGTGGCCGCTGAATTACTCAGCGGCCTCCCATGGCGTCTCCTGGCTGAAGAACATTTCAGCCTGCTCCTCGTGCAGGAAGAGCTGATGCTGCGGTTGCCTCTCCTCTCTAGGCAAATCGGCAAGGAAGGAAGGAATCAGCTCCCGTCCAGTGGATTTGTACTTAAACATGTGAAAGTGACTGCTCTGGCGCTGGGGAGCAGACCGACATGCAGCAGGGCAGGGTGACACCCCAGCTCTGCCACGTACACCCAGACTTGTAAAACTACTTTCCCAGTGAAACTGGAGGGACTTTAAGAGGATAATTGGGCATTGGGCCTTTGCTCTTCCTCTTGTGCAGCTCCGTATTTATATAAAGTGGGGATAATATTTCCCTGTGTAATAAAGGGTTTATAAGATCAAAGTCCATTTTGTCTGAGGGGTTCTCAAATACTGTGTTGTTAAATATTAATGATTACAGAATTACCTACATGGAGAGCTGCTTCTGAGGCTGAAAACCGAGGCTCTTGCCATTCCTCTCAACCGTCTGTTCTTCTGGCTGGTTTCAGTATTTCAGTCAACTTGAAAGAATAAACCTACAACGTATAACAGTAAAACCATAAGCACTTGCAAAAACAAACAGAAAGTCCAAGCAGGTGTAGTGCCTTACAAATGCCCTTAAACTTTTTTTTTCTTAATTCCTTGAAATAAACCCACATGATTGCATAAGCAATAAACAAAGCTTAAGTTTGTGCCCAACAATTGTCACAACTTCTCTAAACTGGATTCTTGTTACACTGGGTCTCCAGATTGTGGAAGGGGAAATTCCAAAGTAAACCAAAGATTGTAATTTTATTCTCTGGCTAACATTTAACGGAGCTCCACAGCAGAAATAATTTCAGGAACAATCTCTGTCCCTCATCAAGGTTTATAACTGATTTCCCTTGGTATGATGAGAGGGAGGCCACTCATCATTTCAGGAAGGAGCCAAGGAGCCTTATATTTTCTTATTAGAAGGTTCCCTGAGTATGCCAGGACAACAGATTACTCCAGTATTCGCAGTGTGCCCAGAACAGGCAGGGCTGTGAGCCCCTGCGTTGCAGCGGGCAGGTAGCAGAGGCTGTCTGGGCAAGTGAGTCCTCGGCAGCGTGCGGGGAACAGGGACTGGAAAGCACACAGCTCTTAGACCCCTTTGCTCCTGGCTGGTTAGTCAGGTGCTGCGCTCTTCCTTTCAAGTAGGAGCAGCTTTTGAAAAGCCATGGGGACATGTACCCACACCCATGGAAATGCATGGGCTCCCCAAAGAGCTCTGCTCCCGGCAGGGGAAATGTGAGCTGCTGGGGACCACTGCCACATCCTCTGTTTTGCCCCAGGGCAGGGTGGCACTAAGGGAGAAGTGTCCCCTGGGTCACTTCTCTCCTTTCAGGCCCTCCTGACAATCCTGACTGAAGGAGAGGGGACAGCCTGTGATGTGTGCTGCTGTGGTGAGGAGGTTCTCCTCCAAAATACAGGCGTGCCCAGACCATCCACGGTATCTTTTGCTTCTCCTCACCTGCACTGTCCTAGCCTCCAATGGGCAAAGGGAAGCTGAAGTTGCACCAGTTTGCATGTCAGACCCGTTTTAAGGACGGGCTGGGACTGCTGTCCTCACAGCGACAGCCTCCTCCCGTCGCCGCAGCTGTAGCAGACACTGTCCAGTATTACTCTTTGGGAAGTTTAGAGGTGGGGTATAGTGTGAAAACGAGCTTAACAAATAGGAAAAAAATCACCTCCAAAGATTTCTGACAATTGTGACTCATAAAACAACCACATATGAAAGAGGCTGCCATTTCTGCTTAGAGCCTTGTGGGCTGGATCCTCTTTTCATTTAATTGCTTTCCATCAACAAACAAGACACGCATTGTACTCAGCCACGCTTGTGATTTGGAGAAAAGAGCCTAATGAGGCTGTAAGGGAATGTGGTGCTGCTCCAGCCTCTCCTTCTTGGGGGGCTGAGTGTAGTTTCTTGCTGTTATCCCCTACAAAACCCCAGGACAAAGCTGTGTTATAAAGGCTTACACCTGAAGCTGAGCAAGCCCCGCAGAAGCCAGGCTGCTGGGGGTTTCGCACTCTCCCTCTGGGATGCCCCTCACCCGGCAGCAGGCACACGAAATACCGGGGATAGTCACTGGCTCTTTGCAAAATACCTGCTGTGCTAGAAACAGTGTGTTAAAAGAGAAGAAAAAGCTCTCCAGTTCTCCTCCCTTTTTTTTTTCTTTTCTTTTTTTTTCCTCTTCTGGGCCTCCCCAAGGTCTAACTGTTTCGGTGCCGCTGCCAGGCATACATTTGCAGTTGCATCATAGGCAGCAGATTGCTCCGGTGCGTGTGTGCGCCCGCGGCCGAGGCCGGTGCTGCTCGGCGGCTGACCAGGCTCGCTCTGCCTTCGCTGGGATTCCACAGCCGGCCTTAAATATCCCGGTTATTTTTATCCTCCTACGTAATGCCGCAAGAGGCCGTCCCACCGGTGGCAGGGCAACAGCTACACAATGTTTCCCTTTAGTCGGGAAGGGAAATGGAAAGAGGCCAGGCTTCCTGATCACATGGTGCCTGAAGTCAATGAAGAATATTAGGGGGGGGAAAAAAAAAAACCCTTCTCCCTCCCACTTCTTTTTTTTTTCTTTTTTTTCCTTCTTTTGTAACAAGCTGGTCCAGCTTAACCCTTGGCACAAAACACGTCTAAGAGAGAGCAGCCTGTTTGAATGCAAGCCAGGAAAGCATCAGGGGAAAGAAAAAAAAAAGCACAAAACCAGAACATAAACACAAGATTGCTGCAGTAATTGGTGGCTCTGAAAAACACTGAGGAAATGTGAGGCTTGTATGAAACATCAGCAGACAAGAAGCAGGGTGATGTCACACGGCCTTCCAGGATTAGAAACCCTTAAAAGCTCCCAAGCGCAGAGCCGCCTGCGAAAAACGTAGCAGCTCTTCGGGGTGGAAGGAGCCGAGAAGGATGAGTTTTGTTTAAAAAAGTAACTTAACTACTCCAAGTTCTCCTGTGGGAGAGGGAAGGAAAGCAGGGTGGAAAAACGCAAAACCTGTCCTTTAACTATATGGTAGAATATGTTTTTCTTTTCCTCTAGCAATCTTTTAAGAAGTCGAAACACCCATAAAAGTGAAAGCATACACGGTCTGTATGGACTAGGGCGGCAGATCTTCGGCTGGAGTATGTCCACGTTGCTCCACGTTGCTGCTCTGGCTGGAGAGGTTCCTGACAGCTCTGAAATCTGTTTTCTGTGTTCCCCAGACTTGTGTGTGTGTGTGTGAAATGCTTGTGGAGAGATGGAGCATATAAATGCCTTGCTATTTATTAAACAGCTTTCTCTAGTTAGGATTGAGGAAGCCAGGGGCACTCTTCAAAGTGAAAACTTCTTGAAGCTGTAATACACTGTATTTTCTGCGCTCTGTGTGTGTGGGGTGCAGGTTGGTGGCGTGCTAGGAAGGTTTGAGTTTCCCCCCCTTTCCCCACACTAGCTTTCTGGATGATTGAAGAGACATTTAAAATGAAACTTTATTTTGTGAGATTAATGTGTGACTAATACGACTCTTCTTGCTGCCTTGGGACAAACTAATTTTAGGGAAAGGGATGCTAAATACCAGGTACTTTTTCTTGCTTAGGAAAAGTGCAAGTCCCTGCTCTCTGCTTTATGTCTAATGGCAGTGTAGGGAGAGGCCGGGACGCATCTCACTTCAGCACCCCTGCAGGGAAAAAGCACTTTCCCAACCAGGGAAGTCCTCAGCTCGGAAGGCAGTGAGCATGCAAGGTTGTTGCCTCAGTTCTTGCAGACCTGTGACCGATTTCCAGTCCTGAATAACACTTTCCTACCAACCGGCTTGAGCAGAAAACCTTGCTCCCATCTGTTCCTGATGCAGGGTGCAAGCAGGAGAGCTCCCGCCACCCCAGTGCAGTCCCCCAGGGACTGGGCTGGAGCTGAGTGAGGACACCTTCTCCTGTCTTGCTTCCTTCCTCGCCTGCTGGGGAGCACCTCTGGAGGGCTGACTGGGCGCCCCTGCAGTGTGTTTGCTGGCAGGTAGGTCGAGGATGAGCATGGGTTTGTGTGTGGTTGCAGGAGGGGGACTGAGAGGACATGGGTCTGAAAATTATCCCCAGTACAGCCTCTGGGCGCAAGCTGGCCTCTGCCACGGTAAGAGGGAAAGGAGGAAAAGATAACGCGTCCCTTCTGATTTTTTAACACATGGAGTATTATTCCCCAGCAATCTCTCATTCGTGGTTGGAAACCGCATACCGTAATGGTTTAAAAACTTGTGGGAACCTGGGACAAGCAAGATGAATTTGCCACTAATAAGACCAACAATCAAAAAGTCTCCCCACTGCATATTTTTTACCCCTCTCCCAAATAAATAGGTGGCTCCATGCCAAGGTGTCTGATGAGAGTACTTCACAAAGCAAACATGCTTCACAGCTAGTGTTTTCCCAGAGACATCTCCTTAATTGCTACAGATGATTTGCTTAATTCTCTGGTAGTTTTTTTCAGAAGAATTAAAGGGAAAAAAAAGAAAGAAAGTGAGGAAGATAAAGGAAGAGGAAGAAAGGAAGGAAAAGAAGGAAGGAAAAAAAAGAGTAAGGAAAGGAGAGAGGAAAAAAGAGAGAAAGAAAGAAAAAAGAAATAGAAAAATAAAAGGGAGAAAACAGAAAAGAGAAAAAAGAACTAGAAAAAGAAGAAAGAAGGAAAAGCAAAGCAAAAGAAAGAAGGAAAAGAAAGAAAAACCAAAAGAAAAATCATGTGAAAAGAGTAAGCATGACAGAAGAAAAGCAGAGCTTTTAGGATGCAAATATGAAAATATCGAGGGGTTCAGCACAAACAAGTTCATTACCCCCAATTAAGTCAATGTAACTATAATAGAAAAAAGATCACAGAGAAGGGAATCATAGTCGCAATAATGCTGGAGCCAAACAGAAAGAGGCTTTGAACAGAGGTACAAAAAAAAAAAAAAAAAAAAAAAAACA
>JAKFQP010000045.1:4356944-4494936 GCA_023375905.1 Nycticorax nycticorax
AGGATATTCAACATTCTCAAGAACTGTTGTAATTAGCTCAGAGAAGAAGGGGAAGATGGAGTAAGGTGTCTCCCCCACAGGCTGGCTCTCCGAGGAGAAAAAGTAAAATGTATAATTATTCATAATCCCCAATCGATGGTTCCCAAAATACAGAGGTGACAGCAATACTGAGTACAAATATGAGCTTAATCTGATGACCAATATTTTTATCATAGCATAAGCCAGTATTACACAGTACAGCAGAACAGCAACTTTAATCCCCTTGCGAAAAGTGATAACCAGCAGCACAGGGAGTGCATACAGCAGGTAAGGTGTTACATAAAAGAACTCTGTGAACAAGGACAACAACTCTGAGAGCAAACAAAACAACATAGCGACCAGCAACTATTAGACTAATATAACAAATGCTTATCACAAATTCGTTTTAACACGTTCAGATCTGTTGTTATCTCAACCCTTTGAGCCCCACGTTGGGCGCCAAAATAGGACTGTCGTGGTTTAACCCAGCTGGCAACCAAGCACCACGCAGCTGCTCGCTCACTCCCCTCCCCCCCCCAGTGGGATGGGGGAGAGAATTGGAGAAAAAGGAAAAAGAAAATAAGACCCATGGGTTGAGATAGAGACAGTTTAATAAGAGAGAAGAATAACAATAGTAATAACAATAATAATAATGGTAAGAAAATATACAGAATATATAAAACAAGTGATGCACAATGCAATTGCTCACCACCCGCTGACCGATGCCCAGCCCGTCCCGAGCAGCGATCGCTCCCCCCGAGCCGCGACCACTCTGCCCGAGCTGCGATCACTCTGCCCGCGACCAACCGACTAACCCCCCCGAGCATGACGTTATATGGTATGGAATAGCTCTTTGGTCAGGTTGGGTCAGCTGTCCAGGCTGTGCTCCCTCCCAGCTTGTTATGCACCTGGCCGAGCAGGAGAAGCTCAAAAAGTCCTTGAGTAGTCTGAGCACTATTTGGCAACAACTGAAAACATCAGTCTGTTATCAAGATTCTTCTAGTACTAAATCCAAAGCACAGCACTATGCCAGCTTCTGTGAAGAAAATTAACTCTGTCCCAGCTGAAACCAGGACACTCATGAAGATAAGTTGAAGTGGAAGATAATCAAGGAGAATTGAAAATTACACTATAAATTAATCCTTAGGCCTTTGCTTTACTGGACCTGTATCACAAGGTTTGGGATTTTTTCCCCCAATGTGATAATTATCTCCTGCAGTGACTATCACCAAAGCCTTATGACTAACTGACAGCACCCACTTAGTTTTCTAACTGATGTTGGGAATTTAATCTTTGTTCATTCTGCTCACACATCTTCATTACCAAAGCTGCTTGAGAGAATCAGCGGTAAATTTCCCAGACGTGCAACTATATCAACTTGTTTATAGATTTCTTTAGTGAATGATCATGAACAAGTCTCTGTGGGCTTCTGTGATTTCAGTGATGTGGCACAGAGCGGCAAGACTTATTTCGTTTGATAACTTAGAGGGGCAACAAGAAAAAGTTCTCCATCAGTGTGTCCTCAAGGCCCATTCAGTGCTGCCACACTTCATGCTGTAGCCCCATTCAAAGATGGTTTTATAAGGGCCAATGCACAACCAATAGATGTCATTAGCACAGCAGAGACCGGATTTATAAGCACGGGAACAATATGAACTTCCTACAGTCTGTGTGAGTAACTATTATTCTCTCCTTTTAACCTCCTGTAACTACTGAGCTATTGAAACATCCGTGAGCTCCTTACAACCTGCGATGCACTGAGTGACCAGTTGAGCTAGAGGTCTGATTTGGTGGGGCTGTTTGGCACCAGGCTTTGAAAACGTCATCTTTAAAGAGGAATTCACCTGTCCATTCAGATGACTGCTTATTTTTTCCCATGTGCTCAGCTTTGACCTGGGCACTGGAGCTGGGCTTAGTACGTGCTTCTGTAGCAGGCTCCAGCAGTAGCCTCAGCCTGAACTGTGAACTGGACTGGTTTGGTAACAATGAGGTAAGGATAACTCCGAATCCTTTCTGGATAATACTTTTACCCCATACTTTCTGATGGAGACTCAAGTCAGGTGCTGAAGGGTGCTCGACTACCCCTTGCAGTGGTACCCCCGAGGAAACAGGCTTCACCACTTAAAGCCGAGCGGCAGAAAATTATCACAATCTGTGGAACAATATGTAACACTGATGAAAGCAGACCCCAGCACTTCACTGTGCATGCAGCTGTACAAATACACCTCTCCTCTACCGCCTGTTGGGGACAAAGGGGTTTGCCCAAGACACTGTAATGGGCCAGCGGCAAGGCAAGGATCAGCCCAGAGTTCCTAATGCCTAAACTAACAGCTTAGTCGCTTCTTCTGCCCCAGCCATTCAAAAGCACACCTGCAGTTCTTAAACTTAGATTTTCCTTTGACTTTATTGCTCAGCCAAGGTCTGAATAGGGAAGAACTAAATACATAATACAAGGTAAATAACCTGGAGGTAACTAATGTGTTGCATAAATAATAGACAACGTGCGCTTCCTGACATTTGCACCATCGGCACCTATTACAAAACATGCAAATGGTCTGGCAAGGGGGTGAGTTCTCTGGATATGAATGGAAAACAAACAAGAGATGAAAGGGAAGAGAGGCAAATAGGCTGATGAGATGATGCTCTTGCCTGAGAAAGCTCTTGTGAGTGGTACTGCCTGCTGAAGAACTAAACTTTCTGTGAAGAGTGCAGCAACTCACCAGCTCTGGAAGAGGCAGGGAATGGGATAGGGACCAACAGAAAAGAAAGGGAAAGGGATTTTCATGTGGGTGAGGAACCACTGGAGACCATCTGTCAACTCTGTTTATCACAGTTCTTTCAAACCTGGTAGAGGAGCCAGCTTTTGCCTTGTCCGTGATGCAAGTTTGGCAGAGCTTTCCCTCTTCTCTTTTCCTCCTGCCATGTGCTGGGATAACAGCAAAACCAGATTGCCTTCGGGTACTATGAAACATTAACCCTTTCCCTTCTTCTTTTCCCTATGAGGGCTCTACCCCTGCCATTCTCCCAAGGTTTTGTTGACTACGAAAGCACATTTGGCTGGTACGGCAGCAATGATGGGAGGCAGGGGAGGATCAGAAGTGGCGTGTGGTCAAGCATACCACTGTTGCTGTTTTCTACCTTGCCATTTTCATCTTGGTTTGGACTCTCCAATTTGATCTGTCAGTACAAACACTGACATCAACAGCAGAGCCATGTTGAGGAGGGATTCTGTCCCAGACCTCTACAGGCACTGTGGGCTTGAGGTTTGAGGGTGTAAGTCTCACAAGGAACTGGCTTTCTCTGCAGAAATTCCCCAGCAGACTTCATGTTAGGCTCCAGGACCTGGAATCAAGACCAATCTTTGTTCCTAGCCCTCCACCACCCATCCTGCTGCCTTTGGAGACCCAGTGACCAAACGTATGGACGAGCAATGATTTTTTTTTGCCTTTTGTCATTCTCGGTGATTCACCTTCTGACCCAATCAGGGCAGGAAGTGGAAGGTCATGAGTCATTGAAAGGAATTCGGCATATACCAGTGGGGAGCCTCAGCCATATCATGAACCCTGTCCTACAGTTTTTTATCTTCCGGCTGCAATCCTGTTACCAAGATACAAATTAGCTGCGGTGCCTTTCGTAAGGCCTTCTGCCTTATAAAGTTGCTCTGATGTCCTTGAAAGAGAAGATGCTTTAAAAGCCCAGAATGCCTTCCTCAGGTGAAAGACCCCAACAGAGTAAGTGATATGAGCATGTGGAAGGCACTGGGTCCATTGTCCTCAGCCTCCTCTCACTGCTGCCTGCACATTGCCCTTCCTGCAAATGCCAGCCTTCCTGTGTGCAGGTGGCCTTCCTGATCTGGAGGGATGCAGCAGCCACCCTCTGGGGACAAAACACGGCTCTTGGCCACTGAGCTGTGCTGTGAAATTTTATGCTGGGGATCCTTCCCTATGCAAAGTAATAGAAAGTATATAGAAAAGAGCTGGGCCGAGTTAGATACCCATTGCTGTTTGCCACTGTCATGTGCTGCTTAGAGCACAGGTTCAAATTCTGTCTCATTTCATCCTGAATCATCATTTTTTCTGAGCAACGTCAAAGTCTTTTAGCAGTTTGGACAAGAAGAGCATACAGTTCTGCATGACTAGCGGCACTCAGATAGGCAAAGAAGTTTCTTTCAGACTCAGACCTGGGCTTATAATTAAAGCCCAACACTAAGGGTTTGCAGTGGTTGGGGGAGAGGAAACAGAGAAGTGACTTACTGCTGTGGTGAGAGAAAAGGAAGAAACTTGTGGTGTATGAAGTAGCATTTGGCAGAGCTTTGAATAAAAAGTCCATAAAGCATCTCTGCAACAAAGTGGATCAATTCATCCTGGTAGAAGGCTATTTCATTAAACCGTCTTCCCTGAACAATTTTGTGGGCTGTTACCACTGGAGGATACATTTTGCTTTCTTAGGCAGCAGTCTGCAACTAATTCTATACATCTTTCTTCAACTGTGTGCTTATGACAGATCCTTTTGGGTATTTCCTCAGTTCACAATCCTGATTGCATATGAACATCATCCCATAGAGATTATACAGATGGATAACCCTCCCATCCTTATAGTTACTATGGTGTCAAACCCTTATTGCTACCAAAGTGAGAGGCTTAAGCACTTCTCAGTGCCTTGGCTGAGGCTATGCAGCTGCCTGTAGAAGGGCAAAAAGCAGAGCCCAACTTTCCTGAGACCGAGTCTCTTCTCACCTTCTTACACCATGTATCTAGCCCATGTTAGCAACCCAAAAGGATAACTGGAGTTTCCAGCTGTTTTGGCAGGACACACCACAGCTGAACCATGAGGTCCTGCCCTGAACTGTCTTCCCTCCCATGGGCAAGGACACAGAGTCTGTCCCCTTCCTGGACACTGTGCACGAGCCAAGCTCTGCAATAGGCCCTCAGTCTCCAAAGCAGGCAGGTGGGGAGTGGGCAGCGACTGAAGGGAACTGGGCAGATTCTGGCAGCCCTCTGAAGACTTTACTACTGCATGTGAGCTGAGGTGGATGAAGACTTTTTAAAAGAAATTGTTAAGGCTAAGTCCCAGGCAGTTGGCTCACGGAGCCTTTATTTTTAAGCTTTGTCTTGCTATGTCTAGTTTGCTGCTTTTGGCAAAGCTGCAGAGTAAGCCAGTAGTGCTTAATTTGCGTTTCAGAATTTAATTCTAGGAAAACAACCTGCTTTGCCACATGGTAGCTCTGCCTGGCAAAGCGCTTACTGCAGGACTTGGCGATCCAGCCTGCTACTGAGGAGAAGGTGTTCTCCTGCAAGCTGCAGTGGCTCTGAACTTGGTGTGCTGCACTCAGTACAGCTGTGCTGGCGTTACAGCAGTGCAAGGTGGCAGTTGCCTCCTTGCAGGAGAATACGGTCACAGAGGCTGTGTTGCATCCTCTCCTCTCCCTCCATAAAGACCATCCTTGAGGTCAGAGTGAGACCGCACAGTCTGGTGATTAGAGATGGATGCAGTCATGAAAGGGAAGGCATGGACAAAAGCAGAAGATGGAGCAGTGATTCACAAAGGATGGGAAGGATGGTGTCAGGAACTGGGCCACATGTGAAGGTATGTATATCAGCCTAGTCCTTTGCTGGAGGGACATATGCTTAGCTGTCACCTCCAAGACCTCTGGGGTCAGTGCTAACTACACTCTGCTTCTGAAAAAATGAAGCCTGCGGTTTCTCTTTGGAAGTGGATCTCAGAGGGAGCTGTCTGCTGGGGGGCTGCTTGAGGTTTGCATTGGTGTTGGGGGTGTGATGTGCCTGGTCTGTGAAACACACAGTAATGGAGTCCTCAGCAAAAAAGCCCAAGGAAAACAGAGGTCTCCTTTCTCCCAACTTTGTGTGGCCCTGAAAGCCTGAATTGTATTTCCATTCTTTTAGGAGACATAGGCTTCTCCACCATTATGGCTGGGCATTTAATTCAAAAACAGTCAATAAAACTGAATTAGTGGATGACTTTGGGGCTACCAAAATATCTTTTAATTAAACAAAATGGGCCACTGGAGGAGAATCATCCCACTCCACAATATGTGCTTTATGTGTTACTGGAAAGGATTAAGCAGGGTTCATTGAAGCACTTATGCCTCTGAAGATAACAAAATTTGGTCTTGCTTTGCAGTTAATGGGCAAAAATTTATTAGGTTTTGTGTATGCTTACGTGATCACTGACTTGAAAGGCAGGGTGCTGTGTGGCAAAGATACCTGACAAAGTTTCGAGTAATCCAAGAGATTTCTGGAGCTTATGGAGGACAATTTCATGATGTATGCAACTGATGAACTGATATGGGGAGGTGCTCTGTTGGACCTGATACTCACAAACAAGAACAGATGGAAGATATGAAGGCTGAGAGCAGCCTTAGCTGCAGAGACCATGGGGCTGTGGTGTTTAAGTTCCTGAGAGGAATGATCAAGACAAACAGCTGAATGACAAGCCTGAACTTCAGAAGAGCAGATTTTGACCTCTGCAGGGACCTGCTTGGCACAGTCTCATGGGAAACTGCCTTTGGGGGATTAAAAGGACCCAGGAGAAGCCAGCTGATCTTCAAGGACAGCCTCTTCAGAGCACAAGAACAGTCTGCTGCAAAGTGCAGGCAGTTGAGCAACTCTGGCAATAGGTCAACACAGAGAACATGGAGCTTCTGTGCCTGAGCTCACATGCAGAGAGGAAGGACTCAGACTGTGGAAGCAGGAACTGGCTACTCAAAAGATACAAAGACATAGCTTGTGAATGTAGGAATTGGGGTCAGGGAAGCCAAAGCTCATCAGGAGTTGAAACCGTCAGGGAAGGTGAAGGACAACAGTGTCTTTCTGTAAGAACATTGGCAGCAAAAGGAAGGCTAAGATGACCGTGGGCTCATTGCTTAGTGGAAGAGAGACCAAGTGCCAAGAGGCATGGTGAGGGCATGAGTATTCACTGTTTCAAGATTCAACAGGACAGGCTCCTTGGCCACCTCATCTAGTCAGACCCACTTTGATCAGATGTAGGACAGGGTGACCTCTGGAGGTCCCTTCTGACCTAAATTAGTCTGTGATCCTGTGACTAGACACCCAGAACTGGTGTCTGCTTCTGGCTCTGACTTTTTCTATGTAGTTGCACATGTTACTGGGGAAGCAAAAGGTGTGGGGGTGTTAAACTTCTAGATACTCAGCTTCAGAGTTAGGCTTTCTAATTTGAATTTTTACCTGGGCCTGGAAAACATGGCTAGACAACTGAGTAAACACATATTCAGTCTTACATGTCTACATGGAGGTATAAAACTAAAAGACCAAGTTCCTTTGTGCTGATTTTGTTGCAGTCATGAGAGATAGACTGTGTTGGTGTCCTACGTTAGAAACACATGTCAAACTGCCTGTTAGGACCTCTGATTCCTGCTGAGCCATCGGTGAGCCATGGTCATTCTTTGTCTGTTTGAAGGGGGAAGGAAGCCCTGTGCCCTAAGATGACTGTTAAGCAGACAGTCAAGCTCCACCCTCATGATGGCTAGGTAGGCTAATTGTTTTAATATGGAACTTGCTTAAGTCCTTAAATTACGGTCAGTTCCCTTAGGAACGGGGAAAGGTGGGGGTGTGGGAAGTGAGCTTTGAAACCAAATTGTAAGCTCTAGCACCAGTTTCACAAATATAAAAAGCTTGGGATGAAGCTAGGACTCAGACTCACCTTTCCCAAACCTAAGGCCTTGGTCTTAGCTTTTAAGTTAACTTTTTTTTTTTTCTGCTCTATTTTCCTTTTCTTAGCTGTAAAAGTTCATGCCATAAGGCAATGTGTTTGCATACGTTTGAGTTGGTTAATATGTGCAATTTTTAAATTGAGAGTTATAAAGGTCCTAGCTAGCATAGCACAAGAAAGCCTAGTTTATCAACATAGAAGCCAGGTCATTCTCAGCTTGAGCCAGATATAGCAGAGGGAGCACAGCTTGAGTTTATAACTGTGATTTTATTTTCTCACTAAAAGAAAAGGGAATTAGTACATTACATAGTATTGTTTATGCTGAGAAATAATTTCAGCGTACCCAGGGTGTGTTGATGTTTCATTCCCTCTCATTTATGTGTAGCACTATTAATTCTGTTCAAGTTGCCATCAAATACATATTTATTTTCTCAAGAGTACCCAAATATTTCCAAGGCTGGAGAAACAGAGTTTCACAGCTGATATGTGTTTCCCTCTTGGAATGACATCACCATTTAATTCCTCCAGATATTTTACTCTTTATACCATTTTAACAGAAAGAGAAAGCAATTGCCCTTTACATCAAGGTGGAGAGTTTTAAAGTGGCTGAAACCAAAGTGAATGAAAATCATGATGCAAGAAATTAATCTCTGAACATACAAGTTGTGATTTATAATCAAACACATCAAGTTACATTTTTCTCTATAATAATTCCAGGAATGTCAGCAGAATCCCAAAGGAAAGAATTTTCATTCTTTGTCTTTTTAACACATGGGGAGGTGTTTGTGCCTAGGGGTCAGTTTTAAGAAGTTCCTTAGTAATTGAACTTAACCCTAAATATAATCATTTATGAAAAGTGAAAAAGGTGCAATTTCTAACAGGAAAAAAAAAAGATTACTTTCTTGTTACTTTCTTCTTCTCTTTTTCAACAGTTGACATATGGCTGTAGGGACACAGACTTACATAATATTAACACAAAATGGCTTATCCAAAATGAGTACAATAAAAACCCACTGTACAGAACAGCAAGAAGTGGCGCTATTTCATGTAATGATGTCTTTTTTAACCAGTTATCATAGGTTTCAACTTATGAAAAAAAGGCCATTGGTAGCGAAAGAGCAGAGATCTGTCTCCTTTAGTAGAGCAATTCCAAAAGCCTGCACTGCAATGCAAATGAACAAGACATTTTGCTGTGGGCAATTGAGATGAATCCCACTATAGGTGGAAAATTTTGGCCACATCCCAGATCCTATCCATATTTGAAGGTCTAATTCATGAGGGAGTTTAAGGTTGTTTCTATGGATTAGAGGGGGAGGATCAGAAGCAAACCTTCCCATTGATTTAAGTTAACAAGAAGTTAACCCTGTGAAAGGTCTTGCACGAGTCTGTCAGAGGCAGTTGGAAAAGAATTTTCTTCACCTCTGTATAAAATGTGGTAGTGACTAATCATCTTCTTCATTTTCAGTAAAACCCCCACATTTCCCCCAATTTTTGGCTTTCACATGAAATGCCAGAACAATCCAAGGGAAGCATGCCACACAAAAATGTTGATAGAATTCAATACCTAATTTTCCAATCCAAAAAGGAAAATAAAAAATTGCTTTCCAGTGAGCCCTTGAACTTGTTAAATCCCTTCTTTTTCCCAGAACAGTATCAGGATATGAGTTAGAGATTAGTAGGAAATAGAAGTAGAAGGATACAAACCAGGCTCAGCTAGACAAATTGATAAGAACTGATGTAGAGGAAGAAGAGACACTGGTTGGAGCTCTTGAAGTCAATGACAAACCACTCCTTGACTTCCAGACAGGAGCAGGGTTAATGGAATTCAGCAACAGCTTGTATTAGGCAGGTCCAAGTAAGCATGGAGGAAAGAGACAGTCTGCACCTCAGAGGAAAACAAAATCATCCACATAGCTTTTTGTTGAGTGAGTGAATCAACAAGTCAGCCAGCATCTGCCCTGCTCATTTTCTTGGCAAGAATCCTTGTGGCAACAATGTCATATAAACTTTTCTTTGGAGAGACTTTGAATCAGCTAATTAGAAAAAAGCTTAAAACAATAAGTGCAGAAGAAGGGGAAAAATGCATACAGCCCAGGATTTAGATTTTCAATCAGACTGTCTATATAATGGAACGAGCAACAGAGCATCCCCATGAGATTACTACTTAAGCGATTCCCCAAGATGTTTATAAACATGTCTACAAAAATTCTCCTTTCCCATTATCGGGGATGGTGTTGGATGCATTCCTCGAGGCACTTGTCATACTCAGTGGCCTTTACGAACATTATGTGGCTTTAAATCATATGTCTGCTCTTATTAATTTCAAATGTCCTTCCTTGGCTTTAATTTCTGCATTTCATTTGGGCCTCTCTTGTCTTGAAGTGTGTAAGAGCTCTGTAGCTACTTCAAGAGGCACAGGCATACTTCCTCATGCTCCTCGGGTTTTGGGTAGCATTTGTAAGGGCAACAAGCCTTGAGGCCACCACCTCTGGCAACAGCTGGTGATTTCAGGTGCCTCATCTGAAGCACATAAAAGTAACAGATTCTCACACAGAGGCAACCGATAATTCAAAAATCACCAGTTGTTTGCAAAGCTTGAGTAAATGCCATAAGAAACATTACAGTGATGGTATGTGACCGTCTTCACAAGCCAGCTCGTGTTTGTGAGCGGTGGGCACCTCTGAAGGAAAAAGGAGGCAAAATTACGGTCAAAGAAATTTGAAGAGATGGTAGAAATTGGCAAACAATATGGCAAACAGTACAACATCTAAGCTATTTCCCCATGCTCCAGCCAAGGTTCTGAGTGCTGTATTTATTGTTCAGTGTGGGTCCACTTCTGCTTAGAAGAAAGAATGGGCTGATCTGCCCTTAAATATGCCATTTCACCAGTTCCTACATCCTTTTGAGGTTGCCCTAGCTCTGGGTTAAGTAAGTGAGTGAAACTTTAAAGCATGTCAGTCTGGCTTTTTTGGTGGCATCTCTTAGTGCAATAATCTGCCTTGCTACTGGGGCTCTTTCTCAGGTAATGCTGGACATGGTAAAGCCTCTCCTGTTCTGGCTGTCTTTCCTTTGCCTTTAGGCTTCCTTAAAGGTGAGTCCGGGAAGTCAGAGGTGCTGGCAAGTGCTCTAAGGACGTTGCCAATCACCTCCCAGATTTTGCAATCTCCTTCTTCCTGGATTTTCCAAACTGACAATTCGCTGCATCAAAACTGCATTTCAATGCTGAAAAATATTTTTCCTTCACTGGAAGACTGCAAGTCATGTACCTTATTTTCAAACTTGCTCTAGATCTAAAAACATTCACATGAGAATTCCCATGAAACTTTAGAAGATGTTTGCCTACAAGGAAAATAATACACTTTAAAAAAATTTCTTCTTCCAAACTAGATAAAATTGGTGATTCCCCCTTCCCGCCCGCCCCCCCTTCCCCTCCCCCCCCCCCCGAAGTCACATGGGCTTGTGTGCTGCTTTTTATTTCACAACATGAAAACAGGTCTGTTATCTCTTATAACCCACTGGCACATCCGCACTGGATCAGCAACAGGAGAGGGTAAGCAGAAACTAGTGTGGCACTGGGAGATAGTATCTGCTTAGCAGAGAAACTTTATGTAGGAGTGCGGCAGTTCAACATGGCCTGTACTTTTGCTTTTTGTGGTTCTCAGGGAAGAGGACATGCACATATCTCTAAGCAGCAATCCAGAGAATCAAAGTGGTTAATAAGCAGAAGTCTAGAAGTAGCATGTGAAGTACGAAGGAGAGAGTGTCCCCTGCCTTCACACACATATAAAACCAAGGCTGAGGTGTTTACGGAGTTGCATGCATATTTTTTCGCCTGTCAGACACTCCCTGTGTGTGGGCTATTGTTTGAATGCAAGTTCTAATAAATAAGAGCTGACATTCAATAGAAACCTCTTATTCCCCAGCTGCATAGGATGACAAACCAACAGGGCCAAATTCCTGGAGGCGGTACGTGTGCCATGTTTTGGGGACTTCACCACAGCAAAGGTGACAGCTTATTGTTTGTGGGGAATGCATTGGCCACGCTCTGGTGTGTATCTGAGCAGCCCTTTGCATCGCATAGCTAAATGACAGAGGCAATTAGAGGCAGAGAAATGAAGACTTGCAGCCTTCAGAGTACGGAGGTCTGGAACAGTTTGTGCTGAGAGGGAAATCTGGAGCCCTGGGCAGATCTTTGGTGGTGGAAAACCAAGCTGGAGCTAAGAGCTGGCAGAGGAAGGAAGGTGGTTTTCTGGGAGAAAGGAGATGGTGCATTTGGGGCACAGCTCCGACTCTACTCCTTGTGTAGTAGGAGGCAGGCAAGGATAATGATTACAGGTCTCTAATGAAAAACATAGGTTATTCAACTCATTTTAGAAACCAAGTGCAGAAGTGTAACATATTCAAAAAGCCTGTCTTTGGAGATTTATTAACAACAAACAAATAAAAGAGAAAGGTCAACTGCATTTAATATCATGTGGTATGCTTATATTAATAATCTCTGTGAAAACCTAAGTGAAACAGCCTTTCAAAGATTTTGGCTCTTTGTCCATTCTGTGGAGTTTCTTGGCTTTATATTTGTAAAAGATCAGCTGTCCCCATTTTACAGGGCATATTCTCCCACTCGACACAATGAAACAGAAACCCCTACAAGTAGAAAACTAAACAAAACACGTTCTCCCTAAAATTGCACCCCTTGTCCTGACCTGCCTCACAATTGTTTTTTCAAGTGGAAAAGGATAAATGTACAGTATTGTATTGTATTTCAAAATTGAGTGAGGCCTATGTGGAGCCTTGATGATTTGGGGACTGAACTTCCTTTGAGTGTTTGATACCCATGGGTGCTATAGTTTGACAGGGACACGTCCCCCACCTTCGTCCTTCACCTCAGAGGTGTCATGGAGGTCAGGTGAGGTGAGGTGAGGTGAGGTGAGAGGAAGACGGGACAGAGTGAATGGCCTGATGTCCTGGGTAGAAGGAGAAGGGGTTTCTCCCACTGCCAGGCCAGTGCTCTGTGCCCACCACCTTCCCGTAGGAGCCAGCAAAGAGGGTATTAGAAGACACAGGCACTGCAGGGTGTCAGTACTTCTGGCTCTTGTTCTTTGCCAGCCTACAGCGGGTTGTCAACAGGGACCTGCATTCCCACCAGAGTTGGGAAAGCAGCATGCTTCTGGTGAAAGACTCAAATGGGAGGCAGCAAGTATCAGCTGTCACAGATTCATTCATGGTTAATGCCCAGGTACCATTGGTGAGGTGGGCAGGAAGAGCTGAGATGCCTGAAAAACTCCTTCTGTCACCACAGTTAGCACCATGTACTGTGCCCAGTTTTCCTTATTATCACCCAACCCTGGATTAAGACCCTGTTGGTCACAAGATGGATGAACACACGCAAACCTCTCTTCTGTGTGTAATGTTTAATGGCTACTCCACTTCTCTGAAGATGTTCATACTCCTAGCCCCCAGCTCCCAAGGGTGCTTAAGATACATCTGAAGCAAAGCTCCAAATTCTTGAAGTGTTAGGGCAGAGATATCTCCTTCCAGGGATTTTATCCAAGGACTGGTCCCACTGCTCCTGCATTATACCACTTCTAGGAAACTGATAGTGAGAGTGTATCTCCTGCTGGAGAGAGGAACAGGGTAAAGCAAATGTGTGTTGTCCCCTCCACTGCCTCCTCCCCAGGCTTTATCTACTTTTCAACACTGCAAGCTGACACGGAAGGTAAGAACAACACTTCCCCCTCCCAGCGCCCAGCTCTGCTCTACGCCACTCCATGGGACTGTTGCTGCAATTACGTTGCAGAAGAAAGAGGCCCTCTTGATCATCACATACAAAATGAGGGCCAGAAGTCTGAAAAAGGTGAAATGTTTTCTTTTCTCATAGAATTACCTGCCTTCCATAAAGTTTCTTGATTCTCTTACAATAAATACCACTCATGAAGAAAAAAGAAACAGCTGTCACATGAGTGCCTATACCATCCTTCTGCCACAGGGCAATTCTCTTAAAGACTTTTTCAGGGAAAAGCACTTTTGGGTTTTTTTTTTTTTTTGGTCCATTTTGCACTGCTGGAGAAAACTAGGAGGGCTTGGGTGGAGGTTCTGGCTCTCATATGAGTAATAGCCTTTAGCTTACTTAAAGTTTCCTCTACCGCACATGCTGTTTTGCTTCCCTCCCTTCCTTACATCCATGTGTTGTAGTGCTATACACTTCTAAACAGCAGCTGTGCTGTACCTCAGGAGAGACAAGGGATCTCTCAAGGATCAAAATGCACATGATTAGCCAACCCTTTTCTCACTGGCGCAGCCAGCGTACAGCAAACTGCTCAGCCCAGCTACATCTAACCCTGGCCCTACAGTGTCTCAGCGAGAGTTTTGGTGTGCATCAAGTTGATTTCAAAAAAGGGGGAGAAGGGCATCTGTCTGCTGAGTCCCATGGCCAGTGCCGCAGTCCCTGGAGAGGGTTTCGCTGTAGTCCTCCTTTCAAGATGTGTGCAAGGCCTAGGAATGCCAAGTGCAGTGCATCATAGCCTGGGTTCAATGGGATCATTTTTAAGCAGAGATGAAAAAACCCAGAGCTAACTGCATTCCATACTGACATGGGCTGTCAAGTCAGCTGTTTTATGGAACAGGCTGGGATAATAGACTTGTGCTACCCTGAGGTTGCATAGATTTCTGTTTTGCATACTGTTAAGCCTTTTCATTGCTCTCAGTTCAAGAGGCCATGCATGCTATTTCTAAAGGTTAAACATTATCTGGCAGAACAGAAGAAGGGACAAAATGATAGTAAAACTGACGGAATCAGGAGAAGGCGAAGATTTTTTTTTTTTTAAATGGGTCCTTCTTCCTTGCTGTGGAGGAATTAGAGAAATTCTGCCTAGAAATATCCTCCTGAACCTGGAAGCAGTATAGAGACATGTCAGGAAAAAAGCCTTGACCAAAGAGACCTTTTCCTCCTTCAATTCCTCTGTTGACAGGCCAAACAGACAAAAACACAGCCTGTGGGAAACCAGAAATGCAAAGAGGCAAAGTGACTTTCCAAAGGTCACCCCTAGGTCAGTGGCAGAGAAAATTCTCAGTTTAGGGCTTAATTGACAGTTCTGCTTCAGTGTTTAATTTTGTTCTTATTTTCAGCCCATGCAGCTCTGTCCATGCACGTTGGAAGCACCCCAGGCAAGGCTCTTTTTCCCTCTTATACTTTCATATGCTGTGAGAAGCTCAGTATCTCAGGGCCTGTTTTTCTTCCTTTCCCTTGCTCTGTAAAGTCTGCAATTTCTTAAAACGCTGCCTGCGTTTATGAGTGATTTCTCACTCCTCACAACTGGAGAGAGGGGAGATAATTGAAACCAAATGTTTCATTTGTGTTAATAACGAGTGTCATTTTATTTTATGTCATGCTGTTTCATGCAAGAGCACTTCAAAGTGCAGAGAAGAATAGAGGAGAAGAACATCATAAAAGAGCACTGGAGGCCACATAATGAGAACTGATCACAAAAGGAGAAACACTCTCAATCCAAACCTTGACCACAGTCTCACCAGAGGGAAAGAGTTGAGGAGAGGAAGGCATCATGCTTCAGGGCTTTACCTTTCAACAAGAGGGGCTGTTGAGGTGCTCTGAGGTGCCCAGAACCCTGGCACCTTCAGGGTTGAGATAAAGAGCCAACACTTAGGCTTAGTTTCCATGGGATGACAATTCCTTCTTCCCTGCTACATCAAAGACCTTTCTTGGCATACCCCTGTTGGTACTGGCCAGGGAAACCAACCAACATGACTGTGATGAGGTTTGGCCTCCTCAAGGGTGCTGTGCTCTCTCCCACCTTTGAGTGTGGGTGGAAATCACCCAGTGCCTCCCTCATGGGGTTGAAGGCATCTGTTATCTCCCTGTAACCTCTGTCTCTGTGTGTCCATACACGGAGAAAAGCCCAATCCTTCAAAAGGGGTCTGGGCTGGGAAGCTGGAAGAGCTGAGGATGGGAAGCAACCCAGAAGCAGCCTAGCAGACCCAGCCTCGGGGCTCCCTGGTTTGGGTCACAGCTTCCGACTGGGAAGATAGTGGTGGGTTATTTTTGCCTCCCGGTGCTCTGTGGCAGGTTGTTTATTGCTTGACTTCCTGCAGGTGGATTAAAACACTCAGCAGTCATGCACTTAATTTCACAAGGACTGGCTGCCCCTATAAAAGTTCAGTTGGGTGGCCATGCCTAACCCAGATCCATTTGTCCTGGTGGAATGGGCAGCAGAAAGGCCTGGTATTAACTCGCTGATGAGCCTCTGTTGGTAGTTTAGGCCAACCTTAACATCATATCTTCGTTACAACACAGTTTTAATTACAAGTTGTATGCTATTTTCTGTGGGAATTTTAGCTGATTTTGTACACGGGACCATATGCACTCATTTAATGAGACATTATCCAAAGTTTTCTACTCTTTACAGAGAAGAAACACCCCTCGTGCAGTATTTATAACATGCAAACCCCATGAAAAGACAGCAGTGTAAGTTTCCTCCTTTTCCTGCTGCCTGTGACTCATTTCAGCATCTGAGAATGTCACATTCAGGTCTGTCCCCTCCTACAAGTGAAGAGCAGGGAAAGCTACTACAGACAAAAAGTACACCCGCCTTTTGGGTGCCCAGTGTGGGATAGGCAGGAATTGGTTTTTTCATAATCCTAAGCATTTCATAGCACAGCTTGCAGTCAAAACATGTGGTACTGTGGAGTCTTCATTTAGACATCCAGTGTGAGGGACAAGGTAAGGACTGTGAATGAAGAAGTAGCAGGAGCAAGCTGTGCAGCCTCAGAGGGCTCCTACAACCACCTCCTTCATGGCAGGATCAAGGTTCTTCAGCCATGACATCCTATGAATACAACCCAATTATTTCTCTGCATGCCCTCCAACAAAGGAAATGGAGTTGTGCATGCAGTTTGTTTGACACCCTCATTCACTGCAACATTCAAATTTCATCCAGGTTTTCTGCACCTGACAGACTGTCTCAGCTTTCTTTCTGTGTGCTGCTGCTTTTACAGTTGGAGGCACTCCTGAGATTTATAGGACAAAATCTTAGCTCCACAAAATCCAATGGCAAAAGCTGCCAAGTTTTCACTGTGTAGTATAGTGCAGTCCTATTCTCTTCTTGGTCCTGGTTATCACAATACTATCAGGCACCCAGATTATCAGAGAAAAAGCTTCATCAATTGGAGCATTGCTGGAAAGCAGAACCTGTAATAAAATAATATAACAGTAATTTTACTTATACAGCTCCCCCAGAGCCAAGGCACTATATAACATAATGAAACACTTATACTGAAAAACAGAAGACTCCAAAGAATAAGATTCAAAAATTAAATCTCCTGGATAGTTTTTGCCTTTGGGCCACGTTACACAGACACAGCTTGCGTTGACTAAAACCCACTCAAAAAAGCAGCTGAAATCAAGAAGTCTGCAAAACGGCTCTTGTACTTAGAGGTGGGCAGGGGGCCCTGTGGGTTATGCTTGCACACAGCGAGGGTCTTACCCCAACTGCTGAAGGCTGTGGTTTGGTCATGGCAAGGCCTCGTTTCCTGCATGCAAGACCAGAGCATGGACCTTGCTCCATGAGCAGCACGTCTGGGAATATGTGCGTCTGCGGCCATAGAGCTGAAATCTGGTGGAGGCTGCCTTTAAAATAACAGGACTCAGCTTTTTAAAGCCTTGAATGGGAATCCTTCCCCGCAAGCCAGAGGAACTATGAAATTAGAAGTTGACACACCAATATTGATGGAAGCTCTGAGCCAAGTCTGAGTGGTGAATTTCCCACCTGCCCCCCTCTCCTGACCAGGGCTTGATGAATCTTGCTTTGTAACTGGAGCAAAGGACATAAAACCTGGGGTGCCTGAGGGGCTCCTGTTAGTCCCCACTGCCTTGCAGTCCAGCCTCAGTTGGCTCAGTCCATCCCCGCTATCTCAGTCTGGCTCCTTCCCTTGGCATCCCCCCAGCTGAAGGGATTTCCTTTCTGGCCCAACACCAGAAAGAGCTGGCAAGTGTATGTAGGGGGTGCGGGACACCAGCTCCATCCCTGGGAGAGCCCACCCTGCCCACTCCTGCTTTGCCACAGCTCTGCCTGCCCTCCAAAGTTTCCCCAGAGCCTAGCAGTGCCAAGGGGAAGCCTTCCCACCAGCCTTGTTGCAGGCTCTCACCAAACATGGGAACCAGCTCTGCCTTGGGAGCTGCAAAGGCTTAGGAGCAAGAACCTTGTCCGGGTTGGGCGGTGCAGCATTTCTGAACACTGAGCATCTATTTATCTGGTGTCTTTGAAGTGTCACCCTTCTCTCCCAGAGCTTCTCATAAGAAGGCCCTTCAGAAAAAGATACTTTATTTTCAGCGTGCCTCAGAGAAGAGATTTATTAGAAAGCCTTAGACACCGGAGCCAAAATTTGGTCTGGTAATACCACTTATATTGATATCCTAAGGGTTAATGATTAAATTGGAGTTTAATATCCTGCTTCCCTCTCAGACGATTTTACATTAAATGCGCTGCCTTACTATTATAAAATTTAATATCCCCTCTTAACCAAATTCTCACACATTATAGACCTTCCTACCTGAGGTCTTGGCAATTCTTTTTACCTTTCTTTTTTTTAAAAAAAGCATCTCTGAAATTAACAACACAGGTCTGGGGGGTTTGCTGTCAACACTTCCTGGCTCTGCCTATTTTCAGTTCAACATGTTGAATGGACACATGGACATACACTGCAAGCCTGCAGCATCCAGTCCATGGCCTATGTGCGCCATGTTCGCCGTGGGTTCTGAAGGGGTTTGGGGTCTGGCTGATGCAGAAGGGAAGCATGGATGGGGAGAATAATTGAGGGTGTATGCAGATAGCCCCGTGTTGTGCACATGTCCAAATCACCCCATGGTGTACAGTGATTCCAGTTTGCTGCACTTCTCATTGCCCTGAATTTAGAACAGCAACAAAGGTACATCATTCGTACCACCCCAGCACAACCTTCTCTAGCCAAAATATTTCTTTAGGAGTATTTTCTTGGCTTAGAAAAATCCTCTTTTTTGTCTTGTTTTGTTTTGAACAAGTGTTTCCCAAAAGTATTTCCCAACCGGATCATAGAAAAAAAAAAACTACATTACACTGAACAGAATAATCAGTCCCTGCTGTTAAGCTCTTATATTCTGAAAGCAGAGTTAATGAAATGAATATTGTCTAATTAAAGAGACCTTCACAACTGTAGGATCAAACCTTCAGATGGAAGTCATCAAGTTGGGATAGCATGAAGCTGTCAGCTCAAGCTGGATCTAACTGTTGAACCTGCATTCCCAAGAAAGACACTGAGGTCAGGAGATGGCTTTTTAATAAGGAACCCTAGCCTGACACTTGAGAAAACCACTGGGCGGTGGAAACTCTTTGTCCTTAACAGGACTAAGAGCAGGCTGAAGTCTTGCCAAGCTCTCCGCCATCTCCCCCTCCCACCGGTTGCAACATCTCTGCCTTTGGAGCACCGTGATTGACAACAGGCTCGATTGCAGTTTAGATCTGCTCTTGAAGCTTCAAGCCGGCAGACATTACTGCTCTGAAAATCTCCGTGGCCCCGGTTTTGTCCGCGTGTGGAGGGTACGGCCAGCTGTACCTGTGCTCTTTGGCTCCCTCACCTCTGTCTCCTGCTGCAAAGCCGCTATAAACCCATTGTAAGCAGGCAGCCTCTAAGCCAAATTGATGTCTATGCCAATGGAAATAAAACATATCCAGGAATCTTCCACGGTGTTTTATAAGTAGGGTAGAGAGTTTGCACTCTGGTGCTTGACTTCATGCAAATGCGTAGATTTTTTAAATTATTATTACTATCGGAAAATGTTAAATGGTTTATGAAACATGACTCACAAAACGTGAGGGAAATGCATTTTCATCCCTCAGTAGGGGGAAGGAGCACCACTGATCCCTTGAAGAGAAGCCTGGTAATGTTGTGAGACAAAAAGATTTTCCTACAGGATACTCTGTAGGAAGACACTGATTAAACTAAAGTCAGTTTTAGTGCTGGAATGTGCCAGCTTCTCTAAAATCTGATAGGAAGTTTCTGTCTGAAAGGGTTAGAACTGCTAAAACTCAGCTGAACATCCCCAAAGTTTCATTTTTCAAAAACTATAACTGAGAGAGATGTTGATGTCCTAATTTGAGAAAAGATTTTGGAAAAATCATTGGAAATCCAGGGAAACAGAAATTCTGCTTTACAACCATCTGTAACCTCTATGTAGGCCCAGCCCTGTCTTAACATAAATAATATATCATACTGACTTGAAGAAAAAAAATTGGCTGAGACACAATCAGTACTCAGACTCCAGTGAAGTTTTGTTTAAACAGGGAGTACAGCATTCAGTTCCTACAAACTGAACAATAATAATTCTAGAGCTTAGAATATGTAGTTAACACGCATTTGGAGGGCTGTTTTACTTTTAAAATGTAAGCTCTCAATTGCTTAAGCAAAAATACACATTTTTATATGCAAGTGGTTAGTCAAGTGCCTAGGCAATTCTGCAAGAATGAATCGGATGACATAAATAGTAATTTCATATTCAAAATCTGGATAATATATTTGTACTTACTATAGCACATGTATAGTTCATGGTTGATGTGCAATTCATAACTCTTTCTTTAAAGAAAAGATGAGTGATTGGATCTGAGCATTCTTAACAAAACCAGAAGTGAGTACCTCTGGGGAAAAATGTCAAATCTGCATTGGCTTTTCCTATTTCACCAGTACCCGAAGGAAAAAGGGAAAAACTACATGCTTATCACTGAAGTATTTAAGAAGCTGGCATTTGTCTTTCATCAAATAATATTTTTCTTTGAATATTAGTGCAGTCAATCGGAATAAGAATACTTGTACATGCAAAGAAGAAAGCAATACCAGTGTATGAAACGTGGGTAACCAAAAAAAATTTGGACAATTCTCAATTAATCATTTCATTTTCCTTCAAGAATATAACCTAGGTAAAAAACCAAGCACAACTATAAATACCTCCACCCCACCTCTGTTGCATAGCCACAAACCTATTTTCTTCATGGTTGTGTCAGGATGAAGGCTCTTACTTAACCCACATGCACCTCCAGGTATGTCAGTATGGAGGAAGACCCTTTGCCAGCATGGGCATTACCATTCCATGTTGTGGTAGGTTAACCTTGGCTGGCTGACAGATGCCTACCAAGCTGCTCTCTCATTCCCCCACCTCCACAGGACAGAAGGAGAAAATAAGATGGAAAAGCTCATAAATCCAATACACCTGCTGCCCTCAGAGACAAGCTGAATGCCTCCTGCTTTAAAAAGTCAGCAATGAACGCTCTGGAGCAGCAAGCGTGAGAGGTGAAAAGGAAAGGACAAAGCAAAACCCTAACAGTGAAATGCTGGCTTCCATGAGGGACACAGAAATTACCTGGTGGTACAGGACTCCCAAACATCACTGGCTGATGGCTGAGGGGAGCGGATAGGTCTGTGGCATGTTGCTGAAGCAATGAGTTTAGGAGCTGCAGTTGGGCTGCTGAAGGCATAAGTAATCCCACAGGAGAGCTTTGCCATGGGATTGTTCTGAAACTCCTGTAAGAGTCTTTGCTTTGCTCTGAAATGTTATCTGACACTTTTGCCAACTGTCTCTGAGCAATGAGACAACCTTTCAGATCTGCAGAAGGGCTGTGGATATCATGTTAATGGGCTCCTCGATGACATTGGGCAAGTTCTAGCCTGGGGCAACTCACACATCACAGTCACATAGTTTAAGATAGGCATTAGGGGATTTGGGGATGGGGGAAAACCCTCCAACACAAAGGACCATGGGTTAGGGCTGTTTTTTGTGTCTTCTATACATTATTAGAGATTCATCTGTGGAATAGAGCTTGACTGTTATTTCGAGTTCAGTGATTTCCCTTTGACAAGCTGACGGGTTGAGCCACTCGTTCAGCAACTAGTGAAATCACTTTCCTTTCTTTCCAGCCTACTTTTTGCTTCAGATGTTGGTGTTGTAGGGGGATTAGAAAGCTGAAACCAAAATTCTGTCTTTTATAGTGACACAGCTGTCTCTGAAGTCATGGAAAGCTGTACTCAACATATCTGAGTCTTGCATTTGACCAAGGGCTCTTACTCAGTCATTTCCACAGGAGGCCAAGCACCGCCAAACATATGCCCTTTAGGGAAGGGTGCCAAAATGCCAGTCGTTCTCTGTGAACGTGCCAGAAACCAGCAGGGACTGCAGGGGTGCAGCCGTGCTGTGGCAGAAATCACCCTGCGAGGGTTGCAGTTCAGGCACCACCCTCAGGCTGGAGTGATTTCAGGTGATCACAGCTGATGTGAGGGATGCTTGGTGATCTGGATTGTAAACTCAGAAAGGAATGGAGTCAGCAGGAGCAGAAGAAATTGGCACTGCTGAGTCACCCTGGGACACAAGTGCCTGTCCAGCCAGCCCAGTCCCTCTCCTGCATCCCCCTGGGAAGCCCATTGTAATGCCCTGCCTGGGAATGACTCCCAGCTCACTTCTGGCCCCTAGGCTTTCTGAGGTATGTGGCCTATGTTTTGCATCTCTTCACCATATGAAGATTTTGTGATGTAGCTCAGGAAGGTAAGGACGGCCACCGGCCACCTCTTGTAGGCTGAGAACGGTGCTTTGAGGCTGGGGCCAGTTCCAGAGCTGGTGCAGTAGCCAGCAGAGCCTTGGGGATTTGATTAGACAGTCAACAGCTGGTACCCAAATTTAAGACGCAATCCTTGCACCTAAACAGGCTGGATACTTTGCAGCCAAGTCTGATGTAAAAGCAATTTCTCTTTGTTTTTCTAGAGCACGTGCAAGCAGCTGCATTTCTACAGAAATTTGTTACTGAAATTGGTCCTACAAATAGCTCATGTGGAAGCAAGGTGGAGGGTCCAGTCACACCAGTTTCATGGACTGGTCTGGTGAAAGTTCTTCAGACTGAGGTGGGGGGGAAGAGGTGGATTCTCTCTTGCTGATGTTAAACTGGTCCATTGAAAAGGTGACATTTTCACAAAGAAAAAAGTGGAGGCATTTCTGGTGTGAATAGTAAGAAGGCTATTTTTATTGCAAGCTTAATTTTGCTCATTTCAGTGACTGTAGAAAGCAAATGGCATGACTCCCAGCTTTGCCCATATTTTCCTGTGCTTCCTATCCAGAATACCTTGTAAGTCTGAACAAGAAATAAATATCTCAAAGACGATCTTTTCCTGCTTCCTGGCCACTCATGGACAGCTATTGCCATTTGAGCATGAATGGTGTGTTGCTGGAGACAGCAGGTGAGGTAAGGGCTCAGATGTTCTTTGAGCGCCCCGGGGGTGCCGGCAGGTAGGCAGACATTTCCAACAGCAGGGATGGTGTGTGAGACATAGCTGTGGGATCCGACTGGCCTCTTCCTGACGACGCCTTGCAAGACCCCAGTGGGTCACTGTCAGAGCTACTACTAACAGACGGCAAACCAAACCTGACTATCTCCCTGCCTCCCCAGTCAGTGACTCATAATTGCAACTGCTCCTAAGAAGACCTGCTCAAATCAAACTTGAGGAGTCCTTTCCCTGATGCACACCATTAGTGTCTCAAAGGATTCCCTCCTTGTTTTCCCTTCCCCACCCTACTGGTACTTACTGACAAAAGCTGCCTCCACATATGTTAATGTAGGACATTTTGAATCTGTTTGCTGTTTAGCAAAGTCCAGGCTGCAGCATAATAAGATCCAGGGGATTCCTAGACATAGCTAGGGAAATGTCAGGCTTCATGTATGTCAAGCCAGTAGATGCAGGCTGATTCATAAACCAGCCCTGAACAAACAAGTTATTACCACTTGTGCAGTCCTAGAGGACACTGGAAAAGTGAAGGACAATTAAAAGGGGAAAGGTGCACTCTCTTATGGAGCCTCATTGCTTGGAGGTGCAATGAAGGAAGAGGGAGTCAGCAGTACCTCAAGTTAGGTGTTAGGTGTTGTTTTGCACCCTTCCTTCCTCCCCTTTCTCCTTTGGGAGAGGCTCTACATCACTGGACCTCCCCTGGAGCTTTTGGGATAAACAGGTGTGACAGCATGGGCAAAAACATGCTGAGCCTTGGGTGTCACCATGAAAGAGACTGATTTCCCAAAAGAATCTGTGTGAGGGTCCCAATCAAGAATAGAGTGTATTATTTATAGGGGAAGCATGTAAAGAAGACATGAAGGTGTTGTTAAGCCTGTTGTATCTGAGGGACACCGAAGAACAGATGTTCAAAGGTATTTAAAAACCTATTAAATAGTAGGGTTGGAGCTTAAATGCCTTTGGAAATCTGGACTAGAGAGATAAATGTTGAAAGAATTGCCTAAAAACCCCATACAGAGGAGGACTGGAGAGTCAGCTGGGTATGTGACACATATGAGGTACTAAGGATCTAAAACCAGAGGGATAGTTTTAAAGATTTTTCAAAACCAGGGAAGTCCCACTGTGCTGAAAAGTATCCTGCTGTTTCTAGTTGGTAGTCTCCTGCCTCTGTGCTTACATACATAATTTGAAAATCAGACAGTTTTTCCACGTACAGAAATGCAGCTTGAGCCTAAATGAGATGGTCAGTATGATGGCAGAGTCTTGTGGGGGAGAAGGGTGTGCATTAAACCTATCTCTTTCACTTCTCAGCTCAATCTTTAAGTGAGAACTTGCCTTTTTTACCCCGCTGCTGATACTGAGTGGTATGAGCAGCAGTCACTTGAGACCAAAACAACTGGAAACTTAAATTCTGTGTAGTACAGGTGCTGAAAAGACATTATATGTCTTATATGATGCAGCCCTCTGCCCTGGGACAAGCTGTCTCTGTTTCAGCCTTTGATGCTGAATTCCCTGGGAAGTGGCAGTGCTCTTCCTCAAGTCTTTCAAATAAGTGGGCAAAATACCTAAGAAAAAAATAAAGGGGAGGACAAATAAATGGCAAAAATGCATGGACATTTGTAACAGGATAAATTTTGGCTAGCTTTGTACTGAAAAAAAAAAAATAATCAAGGTTAATTGAAAGATATGATTTATCATTGATGATGTTTCCAGTATTGGGAGTGGCTGGAACATGAGTAAGTGTTTTCGAAGCTGTTTTGCCTCATACTGTTGATGGCGCCTGCGAAGATTATGCATATATGAGTTTTCATTCCTCTGTAGCTGCAGTTGGCTCCGACACTGGAACAGCGCATTGCAGAACGCTGTCCTGCAGGGATGCTGGGTGTGTGGAGCTGCACGGTCCCGCCGCGCTGTCAGAGGTGAGAGCAAGCACCTTCCCCCTCATCCTCGCCTCTCCTCCCCCTCATCCTCTCCTCTCCTGCGAACAAACGCACACCATCACTTCTCAGGAAGGCGACTGGTGGAATCGCTGTTTCTCTTCACAGAAAAGGCCAGAGGCATGGAGGGAAAGGGGAAAAGAAGCACAATCCAGCAGAGGAAGGTGTCTTTTGAGCCAAATGAGCTGCAGGGAGGTCAGGCACAGTGTGTTCTCTCCACAGAGGGCCTCTGCGAAATCCCTGACAAAATTCTTACTGTGTGGTAACCCACCCCCTGTGGAGTATCAAGTCTGCTGCTCCCACTCAGGACGAGAAATACCCTGCTCAGCCAGCACCAGCAATGCTGGAGAGCCAGCCCTGGCCAGCCCGGCCTGCTGACATTTTCCTCTGGGCTGCAGCCGGGAGAAGCATCAGTGCAGCGGTGTGGGGAGACATCACCAGCCCGAGGATGCCTGGCTGGTTTTGCCGGCTGCCGGTGGGTTGGAGAGGTTCCAGTTTTGCAAGGAGGGAGCTGGCCTGGGAAGCAGGATGGCTGCAGGACACTGCAGCCCCAGAGAAACTGGTGGGGAAACTTCCCCCCCTCTGCCCCGGGCTCCGCAAAGTGGGTTCCCACCTCTGCTGCCCATACGCACACATCCCCTGCTTCCCCTGCCCTGTTGATAAACAGGCATCTGGGGCTGTTAAAGCCTTTTATTTCTGTAAAAAACAACCAGCTGGCGAGCACAGGTTTGGGCAGACCTCTGAGGGGCGCTGGGGACAGCTCGCCTGAGAGGGAGCAAGCAAGGGTGTGTGCGATCCAGTCTCGTCCGGAGGCTTTGCTGCGGGTCAGTATGACCACCGTATGCCTCGCACCGGGGGCATCCCATGGCTGTGCGGGCAGCCTGAAATCCCTGAGGCACTGACAGCCCAGCCCATGCCGCTTTGTGGTAAAAAGGGTGAGGGCAGCATGGCCTCTGAGCTGCCACGGCAGCAGCACTCAGCCCTCCCTAATGCCCGTGCCTCAGTTTCCCTTGTGCAATGCAGGGGTGCTGGCACTGACTCTAGCTTAGAAAGGGGAAAGAATATCACCTTTTGGATGCTAGAGGTGCAATGCTTTCCATTTAATAACACGTGGCAATAAGTTTCAAAACAAAATCAGAGAAAGGGAGGGGAGGAGAGCAGTTTTCAATGGAAAGGTTTTGTGTATCAGCAGTTTGGATCTGGTTTGATATTAATAATCTGGACACACTTTTTCTTTCTTATTATCACTGGCGTTGTTTATTTCTATCTGATTTAATTAATGAAGAGCCTGTTGGCTCCCGCATTGAAGCAGGTGTTCTGCGTCCTTCCCCTTGGCAGGCAGTACCTGCACTCAGCTCCAGGCACGATGGCAGCCTCTTGGCCAACATTTGGTGGGGGTAATTAAGGGCTTCTGGGACTTACTCTACTTCCATGCAGGTGCACAGGCCGGCGTGTGATTTCTGACCTGCTCTATCCATTGCATGTGTGTGCAGGGAAGGGACTCTTCCAGTGAAAGGCACTGCAGGGGCAATGGTACCACCGTGCAAAGATCTGCTTTCTAAATCAGCCCTGCAAGGGATGCTTAGCTTCGTGGCTGTTGCCTGATATCGTGGTTTCTTCCTGGCCATAAGCTGTACCTCCTGCCCCATCTCACTAGCCTCCCATCACCTTCCTGAGGCAATTTAGCACAGGTCAGTGCTTTTAATTCACAAGGAATGAACTTGGGATTAAGGAAACACGGGAAAGAGAGGCAACACCATCTCACCAACTCCCACAAGACCCCAAACCCATGAAAGCATCTGTGAGGATATTCCACAAAGCAGTGGCACTCCGTGTGCAACCTGATCCTGCCAGGGAGCCGAAGGGAATAGCATATTGCTTCCTGCTGTCTCTGGCAATGGTGGCACAGAGAGCAAGTGTTCAGACCTGTTCAGGAGCAGCATGGAGATCCCACAAGTCTAGTGAGTTGGCCAAAGACATCTCATAGGCCTGGAAGGTATTTCCAAGAAGTGCTGTGTCTTGGGTTGGTAGGACTTTGTGCAGCACAGAAGTGTGTCGCTACTATGACCAAACAGCAGTGTGTGCCTGAGGAATTGCAGAGGGTTGAAGAAAAAAAAGTAGAAACTGTCAGCGTGCCAAGGCTGCAGCAGATATGGATGAGTAACAGAAGAGCAGAGTTAAGCAGAGCACTTTCTAGGACAGGTTTAGACACCAGGGAGGAGAAACAGAAGTACCACTGATCCAGAGCAGGGTCTTTTTGCTCCTTCAGCCCGGTACGTGCACCTCATGGATGGGGAAGATTTCACCAAGGACATATTTCTGTAGGACAGGGAGAGGGCAACTGGTCTAGGGGCTCCTGGCTCACAAGCAAGAAAGATACCTCCGATATTCTCAGAATGACAAAGATTTGCAAGTGCTACTGACAGCCATTGTGCTCAGCTTTGCCCCGTTCCCCAAGACAGATGTACATGCTGAGACCCCGCAGCATTTGCAAGCCTTTGTTTACATACTCCAGGCTTTAAGCACTTGCAATTTTGTGGCCTGCCCCACACACCCTAAAAACTTGTCCTTAACAGTTATCTCTGGATTTGAAACTCCTGTAAAAACAAAAACAACTGGTTTTGGCTGCTCTGCCAAACAGTCTCTCTCCATAAAAAGGAGACTGATTTTTCTCTCTGGGTAAAGTAAAAGGTTACAACAATATTTAGTTTGAACTTTCTTGAGATCAGGCATTTATTTTCACTCACTCTCTCAGCGTTTGCGTGTGTACATGGAAAGTACCTTGAAGTGAGTCAGCATTACTCAAAGTGAATCATTGGTCACTGCTTCTCTGGGACGTTCATTCAGTGTTGCATGCAAGTTTTCTCTTCTTTCCAAGCCAGGATGGGATTATTTGTGCTGCTTCCAGACTGCAGTAGACATTAAGGCACTGGCTTAGAAACCAAACAAGGGACTATCTCATACCCACTCATAACCTGGGGGAAGGCTTGATAATGGACCACTACTACAGCAGTAACGAGAAATAGAAATGTTGTTTTAATCTCCTCTCCAAAACAAGAGGCTTGCCTCCATCTGGTTTAGCCTACGGCATCACGGAAAAGTTTGTTGCCTCATGAAGCAGCAGTACCTCTGAACAGAAGAAGCAGCAGTGTCAGAGCTCTTAACTCTCTCCCTGTCATTAGATCAGGCACCCTCTCAAGTCCCAGGGCAATGTAGATTTTGAAGTGAATTTGGAGGGCACCTAAGAAACATAGAGGAAAGAGAAAGATCTGCATAGCAAGGGCTTTGGAGAAGCAGGTTTAATTTCTTATCCTCTGTTTACTTCAGATTCCGTTCTCAGGGCACATCCTGGCATGCAAGGGTGAATTTCTGATACTCTAGATAAGTTGTCCTTGTCAGGAATGCTTTCAGCACGTGTATTTTCTCTCTGAGCCGCTTCACTCCATTCATTTCATGGAGCTGTTAGTCCTTCTTTTTAACAACTGCCTGCAACACTGTGGGGAGGCTTTTTCTTCCCATTTCAAAAAGCCACAGCCTTTCCTCTCAGTCAGATACCAACCCCCACAGTAACCTCCCGGTAAGGATCTGTGTATCCTTTTTAGCAGCCTCCTCCCTCTCCAGCAAAGAGTGGTGGCATTGCCCTGTCCCAGGCTTGCAAGCAGCAATGCCCCAGCATAGCTCTGTCTCTGCCAGGGCTGCTTGCATGGGTGACATCTTGGTGCTTTCCAGGGGAGGCCCAGCATAATGATTTGAGTGCAGGGGAGAAAGGAGACCACATCTTGTCTTAGCCACCAGACCTCATGGGAGCTGGCCTGGATGGCAATTGCTCCCTGATGTTGCTCCTCTGGCTCCTTGTGACGAAGTCCAGCCCTTCTTCAGATAATCCATATTCCCTGCATGCATAAAAGGAGATAACTGGTGTTGTAATCTGCCTCCTCTGGCTTTAGAGGGCACCTGTGATAGGAATACTGGTATTGGGGTGAGGCTGCCTTGTACCCCCCACCTATTTCCACTAAATCTGATGTATGGAAGAACCCCCAGATTTAGTTTACTTTCTCAGACAAAAGCAACCCTTTTTTGTGGAGTACAGGTGAAAAGCATGAGCTTTTGTGTGTTTTCAATTTCCTCAAGACATTCCACATCCAATATGAATGCAAGAAAACACATCTGTGTTCAATTCATGCTGGGGGAAAGGTGTGCATGTAGGTCTGCTGGTCTGGTGAGACAAAGCTGGTGTCAGAACAGAGGACACGGCATGTTTCGTCCTGCTCAGGTCAGCCTCAGTGGCTCAACAGCACTGACCATTATTCCAACATGCACGGGATAAACAAGCAATTCTGGTAGTGGGTAGGCACCCAACTGGTGCCTCTCAGGACCCTCCCCCTTGGCCATCTACTTAAATTGTGTTTGGTCACCCAGTCCTTCAAAAGCTGGGTGCAACTGAGGATGGATCCGGGGGGCTGGAAGGAGCATTCAGAAGTGAGGCCAGCTGAAGTTGTCCATGATGGGTGGCAAGGGGGGGGATTTCCCTCTCTAGCTGGGCTGTTTCTCTCCTCCCCTCTTATCTGCCCCATCAGGGCTCACTTGGGAGCTGGAGGGCTGGAGCAGCTTCCTGCGCCTGGTGCCAGTGGGAGCGGGAAAGGCACCCAGGCAATCTCTGGAAAGGCAGCCAGGCAATCTCTGGAGTTCACTGCCATCGTCTTGAGGGCGGGTGAGGAATAGCCCTGCTGGTGAGGGCTTGGGAAAAAAAAAAGTAAGAAAGGGGGGAAAAAAAGTTAAAATAGGGACAAGAACGCTGGCATTTATGAATGACTTGGCATAGCATCCGCTCTTGGACGTGGTAGCTGACACAGAGTTTCCAGCAGTCTCACGTGTCCGAAGGAGAGTGGCTAATATGCCTAGAATGCCTGTTGCTTTAGTCACTTCAGTTCCGGAGAAAGGCTGGGGGTGGGGGGAAATAAAAACATCCTTTACAAAGATTTTTAAATTGTTTTTTTATAAGAAACTGATTCTGTGCAGGCTGTGAAGGGACTACACCTATAGAAGTGATGTTAGCACAGCCTATCTGTGCTGTATTGAGAAAGGCAAGGGGTGGATTAGAGTTTATAGCCTTTAACCTTTCGAAATCCAGCATACAGCTGAGTTGCTGGAAAATTAGTATTCTGGGTTTTGGATATGGGGCACTGTCAGGCACTATTTACTCTCTTGCTTTACCCAGGGTGAAGCCTGCTTTGTGCTTGTAAAGCAGCTGAAAGCAACAGCAAACTCATCATAGTAGGATCATCCTGGATACTAAGTTTTCATATAATGAAATTGCATTAAATTGTTTCTTCAACACACTGATTGCAAAATTCCTTGGATGCAAAGGCAGCCACAAACTTAAGAGTCAAGAAGCTTTGTCAGCTGAGGTTGTGAAAGCAGGAAAAGGGAGAAATCCAGGTGATCCTTTAGAGATGGAGACAGTGTGGGAGGAGGCATCGAGAAAGCCTGTGCTTGGTCTACCTGGGAATGGGTTTAAATTAAATTAAAGCACAAGACTGTAAGTAAACCTGAAAGCCAGGTACATAAAACCCATTTTGAATTAGATTTTGTGATGACTGAGAAGGAAAGAGAGAGTAAGCGAAACTAACCACAGAACCACAGCTTTTGATGACCTTGGCTATAAAGAGGGCAAGGACTTAGGGGGAGAAAAAAAATGTTCCTATTGCTTTTGGGTGTGTTGTGGTTGACTGGGATTTATTCAAGCAAGACAGGTCTTGCAGGATGGGACAGGCAGACCAGGGGATGTATAAGGACATCAGTAAAAGTAGGATTAAGGTCAAACACAGGACTAAAAGAGCTTAGTCTCTTAGAGTCTCTTAGAGGAAAAGGTGAGGGGATATTAAAAATCCCTCTGAGATATTCTGTACAAGAAAATAAAGTTTGCTTGATCCAAAATGAAGTCCTTCAGTAAGAAATTTTACTGAGCGGAGATGCTGCTGCATCCTTCCCGGAGAGAAAGTTTTATAAAGGGCTTGTAAAATGGCCTTTTGACGATTCAGTATCTTTACTATATGCCACCATAACAGACTGCTGTGCTAGTGACCCTGCATTGTTTTTCTAACCGCAGACCAAAGAATGATAATTACATATCCCCATACCTCTTGAAATGGTGTCTTACTTTTCCACATCCAGAATGTTGGAACCACAAAAAAAAGTGACCTAACAATTTTTTTTTTTCATGAGTGGCAGTATGACTTCTCTATCTGAAGTGCATATACACTAAATTGAGTCAAATATCCCCGATCTTTGTGGCACAAGGTCCCACGCGGTCTTTGACAATCATCCAGGCTTATACCTTCGGAGGAGGTGGGTACAGAATTTAAAGCAGATTAGACCCTCCACTGAAGGACACAGCTTTTTGCACATGTGCAATCCTGTTAAAAAGTTAACTTATGGCTTTCTTGTCAATCTTTTTAATGCTATGCCATCAGGTAAATTAAAGAATAATTTCAATTTTTAGCCAATAGTAGTGGATAAGCTATTTTTTTTATATTATCTTGCAGGTTTCCTCCAGTAGCTAGAAAACAAGACAGAAGCTTGACCACTGACATTTTTTGCTGTAAAATGTTATCAAATTGGGCTGCCAGATCACAAATCTGTATGTTCCTAAGGGCATCTGCATAAGGTCACACAGCAATGGATCATTCTTATGTTCTCCATTGTTTCCACAATCCATTTTGTAATGCAGTGAAAGCAATGAAATTCACACACTCTCAACTTCAACACACTCCCTCTCCTTAGGACATATTCCACAAAGTAATATGTCATCAGGATGGTATTTTTGATTGCTGTGAAGATGTATTGATTACACTGCAATCGTATCTGAAGATTCTGATTGATAGGGAATGTGTATCTGAAAGCCGATGACAAATGTGGTTTGCTTTGCTTGGCATTGTTTCTGACTCTGCTTTTCCAGCTTCTCTCCAAAGTCCTAATTCTACAGTACATGTGTTTTGTTCAGAATGCACAGCATTGGTGATACTGAGAAAGAACCAGCTGGCAAGTCTTTTTTCTGTTGGACAAAAATACCAAAACCATTTTAAGTCTTCTCAAGATTATTCTCTCTTTTTTTTTTCCTTTCTTCTCTCCTAATTTTCTATTTGAAAACAAACAAAAGAAGAAAGGTTACATTTGTTTTCTTTATGTTTCTGACAACTTAAAATTTTCGGACATTTAGATAGAATCAACAAATGTTATTAAAACATTTCTGGTTCTAGATGTCCTGCACACAGCACTAGGAAGGGGTAATTGTTACTTTTTTACCTTTTTAATGGAAATTTTCTTGGAGACTCACATTTCTAGCAGACCTGTGCAGAAGGGTATAGGGTAGTACTGCAGCTGCCCAGCCAATGAAGTTCAAATACAACTACGAAATGTACACAGTATTAAGGTGTGGGCAAACCACAGATTTACACGGCAGCATAGCAATGTCATCTGTTTTGCTCTGCATTTCACTCCCAGCAGTTCTTAACATTTGATTCGCTGTTTTGACTGCTGCCAAGCACTAAGCTGACATTTTCATGAAACTATTGCACCCAGGCCTCACTGTAATTCTTCACCGTTTTTCTTACAGCCTCGAGAAACTGTGTGCCACCAAGATAACTACCTCCTTGCTCACATCCCATTTTCCAGGTCACTTATGAACGTGTGGAAAAGCATGGGTCACAGAGTACAGCTGTCGATGGGTGACCTTCCTTTGCAGGAATTGACCATTACCCCAGATCTTCTGCTTCCTTTTCATGAACTATTTATACCTGTCAAGACTATCCCTGCTGTACCATGGCTGCTTAGTGTCCTTAGAGGCCTCGGGTGAAAGGATTTGTCAAAAGCTGTAAGAAATCCAAGTCGACTATATCATGTAAATGGCCCTTATGCAAATGTTTGTTCATCTCTTCAAAGACCTCTAAGAGGCTTGTAAGAAAGGACTGCTCTTTACAGAAGCCATGCTAACACTTCTCAATTAGCTTTTATTTATCCAGGTGCCCTCTGGCTCTGCACTTCATTGTAGTCTCTGCTTTCTGGTGTTATTAGACTAACAGGCCTGTAGTCTCCTGCAATCTTTAAAAAACAAAAAAAACCCCCATCAACCTGCAGTCTTCTATACCAAAGGCATTTGATGTGAGAGGTTACATACGCTGTTAATAATTCAGCTGTTCCATCCTTTGGATTGCTTGGTGAATGCCCTCTGCTTTGTTGACTCACTACTGTTAATTTTGTGAACCTGTACTGTAATTTCTTCCACAGCATCTTCAGTCTTGGAGAGATGCTCTGATGGGTTGCCCCTTCCACTGTTTCCTTTTTCCTGAAAAAAGAGACTTCTCCTGGGGGCATGATCCCATTTTGTTCTGCAGTTCACGCTGGTGCACAGCATTCATTTAACCTCCCCACAACACTGTCCCCTGCTCTCAGACCTCCTCCCACACCCTGGCTGTCAGTCAGACCTATTAACTCTGCTGAGTTTTTTCCTCTTCATGATGCAGAGAGGATTTAATTAATAGCTCAATTCCTTTTGCTGGTTTCTCCTTTTTTTCACCTGCATTTCTGCATTTAGTGCCACAGTTAATTTCTGCTTTACATGCTTTGTCTATAAACAACTTCAGCTTTTTGAATTCTTAATTTTTCTGTTTAACCGCATTGGCTTCCTTACTCTTTCAGAGGAATTTCAATACAACTGAATGAACTGATAAATGTAACAGTCATGCTGAAAGGGACTGGAACAAGCTCAGTGAAATAGAATCAATCATAGAATCACAGAACGCTTTGGGTTGGAAGAAACCTTTAGAGGTCATCTAGTCCAACCCCCCTGCAATAAACAGGAACACCTCTGACTAGATCAGGTTGCTCAGAGCCCCGTCCAACCTGACCTTGAATGTTTCCAGAGATGGGGCCTCCACTGCCCCTCTGGGAAACCTGTTCCAGTGTTTTACCACCCTCATTGTAAAAAATTTCTTCCTTATAGCCAGCTTAAATCTACCCTTCTTTAGTTTAAAACCATTACCCCTTGCCTTGCTAAAAAGATTGTCCCCATCTTTCCTATAGACCCCCTTTAAGTACTGAAAGGCCACAATAAGGTGTCACCACAGACTTCTCCAGGCTGAACAACCCCAACTCTCTCAGCCTGTCCTCATAGGAGAGGTGCTCCAGCCCTCTGATCATCTTCCTGGCTTTTCTCTGGACCCGCTCCAACAGATCCATGTCCTCCTTCTGTTGGGGGCCCCAGAGCTGAATGCAGTACTGCAGGTGAGGTCTCACCAGAGCAGAGTAGAGGGTCAGCATCACCTCCCTCGACTTGCTGGCCACGCTGCTTTTGATGCAGCCCAGGATATGGTTGACCTTCTGGTATGCAAGCACACACTGTCAGCTCATGTCCAGCTTTTCATCCACCAGAAACGCAAGACATCCTTGGCAGTGCTGCTCTCAATCCTTTCATCCCCCAGCCTGTATTGATACCATGGGTTACCCAGGTGCAGGACCTTGCACTTGGCCTTGTTGAACCTCATGAGGTTCATACAGACCCACCTCTCCAGCTTATTCAGGTCTCTTTGGATGACATCTTGTCCTTCTGGAGTGTCAATTGCATCACTCAACTTGCTGAGAGTGCACCACTTGTTACCGGTCTCCATTTGGTCATCGAGCTGCTCACCACTACCCTCTTGTCGTGGTTTAACCCGGCTGGCAACTAAGCACCACGCAGCCGCTCGCTCACTCCCTCCCCTCCCTCAGTGGGAGGGGGGAGAGAATCGGAGAAGAAAAGTAAGACCCGTGGGTTGAGATAGAGACAGTTTAATAAGAGAGAAGAATAACAATAGTTTCAGTTGGAGTATAGCAGGCCTCAGATCCTCTGTATCCTTGACTCCAAAAGCCTAGGGGTTGGCCTCAAGTCTCCCCTGGTGCTTTCTGCCAGAGGCCCCAGGTAGGGCCGTTCTCCCTGGCTGTGGTGTAGAGCACATTTTTTTATAGGGGCAACGGATACCGGCACAGGTTCGCTCCCTGTTTCAGCTGCAATGCCTGTTGCTGGGGTTTGAGTAGCTACAGTGCATGTCACAGGGGTTGGAGTAGCAGCAGTGCCTGTGTCCACAGTTCGGGTAGCTACAGCGGGTGTCGCAGGGGTTGGAGTAGCTGCGGTGCCTGTTGCAGGAGTTGATCTTTGGATGGTATATAATTTACGTAGGAGTCTCACCCTGAGTAAAAACTGAACCATATTCAGGAGAACTAGCAATAGGACCATGCTAGTTGGAACATCCCAAGGATATTCAACATTCTCAAGAACTGTTGTAATTAGCTCAGAGAAGAAGGGGAAGATGGAGTAAGGTGACTCTCCCACAGGCTGGCTCTCCGAGGAGAAAAAGTAAAATATATAATTATTCATAATCCCCAATCGATGGTTCCCAAAATATAGAGGTTACAGCAATACTGGGTACAAATATGAGCTTAATCTGATGACCACTATTTTTATCATAACATAAGCCAGTATTACACAGTGCAGCAGAACAGTAAATTGAATTCACTTGCGAAAAGTGATAACCAGCAGCACAGGGAGTGCATACAGCAGGTAAGGTGTTACATAAAAGAACTCTGTGAACAAGGACAACAACTCTGAGAGCAAATAAAACAACATAGCGACCAGCAACTATTAGACTAATACAATGAATGCTTATCACAAATTCGTTTTAACACGTTCAGATCTGTCGTTATCTCAACCCTTTGAGCCCCACGTTGGGCACCAAAATAGGACTGTCCTGGTTTAACCTGGCTGGCAACCAAGCACCACGCAGCCGCTTGCTCACTTCCCCCCCCCTCAGTGGGATGGGGGAGAGAATTGGAGAAGAAAAGTAAGACCTGTGGGTTGAGATAGAGACAGTTTAATAAGAGAGAAAATAACAATAGTAATAATAATAATAATAATGGTAAGAAAATATACAGAATATATAAAACAAGTGATGCACAATGCAATTGTTCACCACCCGCTGACCGATGCCCAGCCCGTCCCGAGCAGCGATCGCTCCCCCCGAACCGCAACCACACCGCCCGAGCTGCGATCACTCTGCCCGCAACCGACCGACTAACCCCCCCGAGCATGACGTTATATGGTATGGAATAGCTCTGTGGTCAGTTTGGGTTAGCTGTCCTAGCTGTGCTGTACTCCCAGCTTGTTATGCACCTGGCCGAGCAGGAGAAGCTCAAAAAGTCCTTGAGTAGTCTGAGCACTACTTGGCAACAACTGAAAACATCAGTGTGTTATCAACATTCTTCTGGTACTAAATCCAAAGCACAGCACTATGCTAGCTTCTGTGAAGAAAATTAACTCTGTCCCAGCTGAAACCAGGACACATCTGGATGTGACCATCCAACCAATTCCTTATCCATCGAACAGTCCACCAATCAAATCTGTATTTCCCCAATTTAGAGAGAAGAATGTTGTGGGGGACCATGTCAAAGGCTTTACAGAAGTCCAGATGACATCGGCTGTTTTTCCCTTGTCCGCTGATGCCATCACTCCATCATAGAAAGCCACTAGGTTGGTCAGGCAGGACTTGCCCTTGGTGAAGCCATGCTGGCTATCTCGAATCACCCCCCTTGCCTCCATGTGCTTTAGCGTAGCTTCTAGGGGGATCTGTTCCATGATCTTCCCAGGCACAGAGGTGAGGCTGACAGGTCGGTAGTTCCCAGGGTCTTCCTTTTGACCCTTTTTAAAGATGGGCACAATGTTTCCCTTCCAGTCCCCAGGGACTTCACATGACTGCCATGACTTTTGAAATATGATGGAAAGTGGCTTGGCAATTCCACCAGCCAATTCTCTCAGGATTCTGGAATGCATCTCATCAAGTGCCATAGACTTATGTATGTTCTGGTTCCTCAGGTGGTCACAAACCTGATCTTCCCTTACAGTCTTTACCACTTTACCCCCCTGGTCCCCCTCATGCCATCCGTTGACTCAGGAGGGGTGAGGAGAGATGTTGCCAGTGAAGACTGAGGCAAAAAAGTTGTTGAATACCTCAGCCTTTTCCTCGTCTGTTGATACTAGGTCACAATTTTTGTTCATCAAGGGGGTACACTTTCTTTGACCTTCCCTTTCTGGTTGACATACCTGTAGAAGCCCTTGTTATTCTTTGCATCCCTTGCCAAATTCAGCCCCAGCCATGCCTTGGCCCTCTGAACCCCACCCCTACCCAACCGGGCAGTGTCCCTGTACTGTTCCCGGGATACCTGTCCCTGCTTCCACTGCCTGTGCAGTTCCCTCTTCCTCCTTAGTTTGACCAGCATCTCTCGTCTCAGCCATGCCAGTCTCTTCCCTTCCTTTCCTGATTTCTTTCACCTGGGGATCGAGAGCTCTTGCGCTCTGTGGAACACATCCTTAAAGATCTGCCAGCTCTGTTCTGTTCCCCTGTCCTTGAGGACCATTTCCCAGGGAGTCCTTCTGACTAACGCCTTGAAAAGCTGGAAGTTTGCTTTCCTAAAATGTAAGGTCCTGACCATACTCCTTGCTTTTCCCATATCCCTTAGGAGTATGAACTCCACCAGAGCGTGATCACTGCAGTCCAGGCTGCCTCCAGTCTTGACATCACTGATGAGCTCACTTGCATTGGTGACCATCAGATCTGGTATTGCATTCCCTTGGGTAGGAGTGTCTATTACCTGGCTTAAGAAGTTATTCTCAATGCATTCTAGGAATTTCCTGGAGTGAGAGAGGTACATAAGCATTTCTGTTTGAACATTGCCAGTTGTCTGCTTTTAACTCAAGTTTTGTTGAGTTTTTGTGAGTTTACTACTAGAATAAGCATGTCCCCAGCTAGCAGATCAGCCTTGAGTGCAGCTCTAATCAGCTTTTGCTCCTTCTTTAACCTTTTCAGCTCTCCTCCAAGATGTTCTGGGATCCCTAGGCTATTCCTCAGTCTGCTCCTATTTTATTTATGTTTTCCTCTTACGTTATCGTTTCTGAATCCTGGAACACAACCAATGGTTCTGAGCAAATGAGAATTGGGGGATTTGTAAAACTAGCCATAAGAACAAGAGCACATCAGCAAATGAACCTCTGGATGGATGTTCAGGAATATTTCATCTTGCCTGTTTTTCCAAAGCATCTTAGAGTTAAAATGCTAGTGGTCAAAGAATATTGGGCACCTAATTTCTTCACGTACTTATTCTGCCATAAATACTCTTTTACTTTAGCTGTCTCCACTGTGCTGATAAACTCCGTGTTTCTTTTGCTGACACATTGTCACTGAAAGCACTGATTTCTTTTTTTAATGGATACATAAAAAGTGTCTAATAAAAAGGTAATTGTTATCCCGAGGCAATTTCCCACAGAAAAAAATACTCAGCAAAAATATATTTTTCTCAATTTTCTTCTTTTTATAGGGGAGGGGCTCTATATCCCCTCTCTCCTCCAAGTTTTTAAAACAAAAGTTTTGAGGTAAACATGCTAATTTGGGGAAAACCCAGAATAAGTCATTATTTCTTTCCTCTGCCCCTTTAAATCAATTTTTTTGAACAGTTTTTCTTCATTTTCCAGTAATATCCAGAAGGAGACAGAAGAATGAGTTAGAGAGAAATACCAAATTAAATTTTCTTCCCAGAACTGTGAAGGGAAGGCCACTAAATTCCTGAAGTCCTAATTTTGAGGGTATTTGTGGAATCTGTAGGGAAAACACTTGATCGGTACTTCAAAATAAACGTTCATGATGACTCTTTTCTGTCTAGGAAGAACGCAACTCAAAATGCACTAGCTTTGCATCAGGTGGGTCTTGTTTTATCCCTTCATCTTGGATCTCTTTATGTTGAAGTATCTGCCTGTTGTACTAGCAAGACGCCACCTCCCACATGAGCTGCTGTCACTTTTTCTTCTCCTGTTGTTTCTGTGAGTCCTTCCTCAAGGAGTGTTGAATCCAGGGACATCTGCGCAGAAAGGCTGTTACTTGATTATATTTATGGCATCATGTGCATTGAAGATGCTCATGATGAATGCACAGCAGCAGTGAGGATCTAACTGTTCTTTAAAGCTGTACTTGTCATAAGTGACACATCCTGAATGGTGATACTAACACCCCACACTACCTGTGGCCATTTCCCCATAGTGCAGGCAATGGAGGTACCCTGGAGGAGGTTGGCCATCATCTGAAAGGCATGAAGAGGGCAAAGTGACGGCAAGCTCTGCTATGCAGCAGTGCAGGATGAGGACTCTCTGTCACAGCCAGGCAAGACAAGAGGTGTTTGGAGCAGACTGGTGCCTTTGCACCAGGAGACTGGTATCCCTGCAGCTGACAAGGGAAGATGTTCAGTGCCTCAGGACTGACTGCTCACCTTGGAGAGACAGTGGTGTTGTTTGGGTCATAGCAGACCATGCTGGAGGGCCATGAAAGACCTGTAAGGATCTGCGTGGAGAGTGATGGAGCTGGTGGGCTCCAGGAGAATCCCTGTGCTGGCCAGGGTATTGACTCAAACCATCCTGCAATCACTGAGCTCAGCATCCTTTCTGTGGATTTACCATAAGGGATGAACCACCTCACTCTGGGCACAAGGTACCCAGAGGTGACAGGCCCCCTCCTGCTGCGTCAGAGGGACTGCAGGTCTGAAAAGGCTGAGACATTGCGTACTGCTGTGGCCTGTTGTCAGCAGGTTTGGTTCCCTAGAATGCAGAGCAGAGCTCAGCAGTGCCGGAGACAAGCACTGGCATGTGATGTGAGCTTCACCCTGACATTGCTGTTTAAACAACATAGCGGGCTGGACCTGTCTTGATGAAGTGCAATACAAAGAGGAAGGAACTGGCCTCCTGCCCAGACCACGACAATGCACATTGAATCACTCCCACTTGCCTCCCTGGCTTGACTTTGCACGTGCAAAACCACCCACAGCAGGGGCTTATCTATGTGCTCATGTCGAAATAGAGACTCGGTGGATGAGCAAGACTCCTGACATCTCCTGTCATGTCTTGTGGTCAGGTCAGTTGTGGAGCTCTGTGTTGGCTATGAAACACAGGTCCAGGAATGAATTCTAGTCTCATTGTCTTTGGCTGGTGTAGGTGTGCTTTCTGCAGCACTGCAAGAAAAGCTCCTCTTGGTTGTGGGGTTTTGTGCCAGTTCCATGGGCCTGCACTGCCTTTCTAAGTCTTGCAGGAAAACCTTGTTTTGCCAATTGTTTCTTGATCAACAAGCTATTTGGATAGTAAGGACACTTTTGCACCACTTTCACACAATCTGATGTCTGAGGCCTGGACATCTATTAGGACTGTCAGGTGTATGAAGAGTCAGGATGGTGTCTGTCTTGTGTTTTCTGACCATTTGGAAGCATCCAGCCAACGTATTGTTAAGTTTATGTTTTTGTGCTGGATAAAGGAAAAGATGTGTTCAGAGAGTTTTTCTTATTTTGCCAATATTTTATGGGAAGACCTGTTTTTAGGACCTAGTTTCTGCATCAAGAGGTAAGAGGTTTCAGTAATCTCTGATGGTATTTTCCTTTATGAAATCTCTCTCTCTCCCCCCCCACCCCCCTCCCCTGTTCTTTGAGGCTTTGAAAAGAAATATAGCTTTTTTTATTTTCTCCTTTCATTATGAAAAGCCAAAGTCCAAACCTCTTAGTGACTTGGCAGCTACATTGTACAATGTGAGCAAAATGAATTGTAACAAAAGATAATATAAAAGGTTTTGTTGAAAGGCGATGGTAGGGAAAATCGATATGCAAGAGCATATGAGCTCTTGAATGAGGCTGTAAATCAGCAGTTAATTGCAGGTAGATGTTTTATAGGGATTGGAAGTGTCATGCTGCCCTCTGATAAATCTGAAACAAGTGATCAAGTCTGCTTTTGCAAGAAATGGGTGCTGTGAAATCCATTGTTTGCAGCTGGCTCAGAACAGCGTTCACAAGCAGAGTGGCATAGCCTTGCTCTAGCCACAACGTGTGTGCGCTTCAGATCCTGCTGTCTTGATCTGCACTGAGTGCAGTTTTTAGTCTATTACATCTTCTGTACAACTGTCCATATGGAAGAGAACCTGTGCCTTCGAAGCATTACAAAATAAAATAATAATAATAACCCAGACACTCAGGTTGTTAATTTGGAGATTTATTCACAGAATAGATCGAATTTATTTTGTATATTCCTTACATCAAAAGGACTACTTAAGGGTGAGCTAGGGTGTCTGAGGTCCCCTAAACCCTACTTTTGTTCTACTAATAATTTAACTTTTTTCCTCTTTAAACTAAGAGAAGCCCAAACCAGAGGTCCAGCCATGTCATGCTAGAACAGTAAAGATATAGGGAAATCCTTTCTGTGTAGAGCTGCACCTGAACAGATGAGATAGGAAAGACTAGAAAGGAAAGGGAGACAAGAAGTGAGACAAATTAAGTGGGTCTGCATCTGTGAGGATTTTAAGCTTAGGTTTCTGGATGCAGGCTAGTTTCCAGTTACACGGCCTGCACACGGCGAGTGTCAAATGAAGACTTCTTGTCTCTGTTCTGCTTCCCCCTGGTTATTTACTGTCAGGTACCCAGGGTCCCTGGGTGTCACAGGGAAGCCAGGGATGCAGCTGCTTTTCTGTATCCGTAACTTACAGGTTACTCGTGGGGACCAGCAGCTCATGTGTTCTCACCAAAGGAAAGTTGTCTTGGCCTGTCACTGGTGGTGAGGACCTTATTTCAAGGTATGGTTTGGATCTGAAAATGCTACATTTTGGGGAGAGGGGAAGGAGATGGGGCAGTTCCTTAATTTTACTGCAGTGGTACAGGGCATATTTTTTGACAGGTGGCTGCTGCTGCTTTTATACAGAATTGACAACTTCTTTTTTTTTTTTAATTTTTTTTCTCTTCTTTATTTTTCTTTTAAAATATTCAAGGTTTAAATCAGAGCCTATATCTTCTTTGCTTGACTTGGCTTAGTCTGAATCCCCTGTCATCTCTCAATTAAATTATTTGACAAGGGGGAAGGGGGAAGGGGGGTTGGTGGGAGAACACATGGTACCGTGGAACCAGAGGAAGTGGTTAGTTGTTTCACCAATTCCAAGGGTTTTTTTATTTCTGATTTTTCTCCCCTTTTGCCCTAGTTCCTGCCAAAAGCTATGCAGGGCAGCGGGTGCTGAGTGACAATCCGTGCTTGGAGAAATGGCTCTGCAGCACTTCTTCTGGGAGAGGATTTGGTTTTCATTTCCAGCTTCTCCAGCTCAGGTCAGCAGTGTGCAGCCTTGGGAGGAGCAGGGAGGAGAGGGAGACTCTCTGATGCACTGTGGCAGCCTCTTCCTCCTCTGATTTCATGCGTGATGTGCGGCATATCAAAAAACCCTCTGTCTTTCTGACATGTCTCCAAGGCCCTCTTCACTGTAATATCTGAACACTGTGTGATCTTCAGTGTTCTTACCCACCCAACATTCCTGTAAAGCCAGTACAAGCACACTCTTCAGTTCTAATAACAATGGATTATCTTTGCGAACAATTATTTTTATCAGCATTTGATGGAAGTTGGACAATTCTCATGATGGGAAGGAGGCCGTGTTTCAACACCTGCACATTTCCAACATCCATAATTTTTATCATTTTCTGCATGCTACCATTTACTTTTCAAGGAAGTTGTCTCTTCTTTATGATCAGAGTCTTGGACGTTCTTTACTATGCAATCTCAAAGTTAGCTGACGACGAAAATCTGTATTAAATTAGGGCCTGTAGAAAAGCGGATTGAAAAATGGTCCCTACCTTAGAGATGTTACAATTCCCTCTGTGAGGATCCACTTAGAGGGAAAATGAATTCCAGAGAGGCTGGCAGGTGGGGTCTGTGTGAGTGTGTGAACATGTACGTGCTTGGGTGCTCTGCTCCTGAGGAAGCGAGTGCCGAGAAAGCTGTATGAAATGGCATGCTCATAAGAGTTTATTGCTACAGCATTGAAAGAGTAAATAATGCTGCTGAACGTGAATTTGTCCTAGCTGGTTTTTAAGGCAGAATGCTTTCAAAGCAATGTAACACTTTCTCATAAATATGGGGCTGTAAATCCTTCACTTGAAAAGGGTTCCCATATCCATATTTCAACCCCAGGGGTGATGTAAAGCTTTTTCTCTTCTATTGAGGTTCCCCACATGTCCCATTTGTTGCAAGCTGGTTCTGTGATCCCACTTGCTCACAGAGGACGCTTGTGGCACTGTGGAAAGAAACTTTCCCTGGGAATCGTCTCTACTAACAGTGATGGCTGTTCCGTGTTTGACTCTGCCTATCCCTGTAAGATGTGTTTGCCAAAGAGGAGATTTTATATGTGTGGAGGGAGCACTGGAGTTGTAACTTCCTGGCACTCAGCTTTGCAGGCAGTTCTAAGAAAACACATCCGTGTGCTTTCACATCGTGAAAGTGATGTGGAAAAACTTTGCAACCAATTTGGGTGTACAGAGAAAACGATTGTGATGGGAAAGTTTAAAAGCAGCAATCCTGGATGATCAGAAATGCTCAGTGAATATAGATAGAGGATCCATGGCCTGTTTCAGTTTTTGACTTTTTTTTTTTTTTTTTCCCTCCTTGAAGGGGCTGGATGGGTTTACACTTCTGGCAAAGAGAAAAAAGGTATCATAAGGTTTGAATTATTTTGTGCACTTGGAAAAAAGTTTGTTCTTTCAGGGTTAGGAAAAGATATGAAGTGCAAGAGATTCTCTGCCTATATTTACATATTTTCAAAACTGGAGCCAACTTTGATTAGAGTCTCAATGAAGCAGAATAGTTGTCAGGCCTTTTTTTTCTGCTGGGAGTGAAAGTAGAGGGATAAGTGATTTGTTTCAAGACAATCAGGGCGATGTAATCAGAGTTATGGTAGCAGTGGGAATCTGAAGTGAAGAACAAAGCCTTTGGGATACTTTAGGAAGTATCAAGATGTTTTTCACACCAGAGAATTTACAGATGGGAACAATACCTTAGGGAAAGATGAAGCTTTTACTATCTGACTCATCATTTCTTGTCAGAAATGGCAATCGCTCTGCTAGGTGGAGAAAAGAAGAGAAAGCTCTGGTTGATCACCTCTCTAAGGACTGGTGAAAGGTGGTGAAAGGAGTAATCATAAAGACATTTTTCTTCATGCAGAAGTGAAAGACATCAAGCTCCTCTGAGTGCAGTGTCTGCCGTTCCCATGGACAGGAACTGCCCTTGCGTGTTATGCCCATATTGCTGCTCTGAACCTCTTTGTGTCGGAAGGAGCGTTGTACCAAGAGAAAACAACCTGCCTCTTCTCCCTGCAGACCAGCAAAGGACAGCCCCCTGCAGCTGTTTATCCAGTTAAAGTGGGCAATCACATTTTTTTCACAGGACTCCACTCCCATTTAGTTTCCAAATGAGGAAGCTGGGTACTAATTTCCCCTGTCAATCCAGTGGTCACTGACTTTTAATGAGAACTGAACTTATGGCAGAATCAGCTGTTAATAAAGGGTTGCTTTTCTCTTCGAATATTTGCTTGAGCAGCAGATTTTACAACGCCGTTCCTTGAGATATTCTCTCTGCGTGGGTTAAGCATTAACTTTTTGCTATAGGGAAGCTGGGAATGCATGTATAGAAAATGTTCATCATACAAACAATTGATCTGCAATAATATTAAAGGAATCTTCCATACTTCTTGAAGGTAACAGATATATTTTACAATATGTGTATTGCAAACATTAAGTTCACATGACTAAAATTTTACTGTCTGCAAATGGGATTTCCAACAGTGAGGTAGACACTAGAGCCTTTTAACTGTATGTTTGGGTTGGCTCTTTCAGAGGTCCAGCTTTTGCATCCAGCTGCAAGAGGAAGAGCCTTCATCTTTGCTTTGGGGTAAAAATTACCTGTGGAGGTCCAGCTGCTACCCTATTGTAAAATGACCTGACTCTATTTGCTTTGAGCTAGGGGCAACGTGACACATTTTGATTGGAGTGGTTTCCATTCAGAGATGTTCTCCCATTAACTTTTGCCAACCCAACCATCTCAACGTAAGAAAGACAGTTAGAATGATATCTTCCAAATGAATTGACCATAGGAAATTCTGTGGGATTATACTGATGGCAGATATGATTTACATGTGTGTGTGCCTGTCTCACTCAGGAAGGGGAGAAGTAAGGAGGAAGTTTCTACTTAGACAGAGGCTGTGACATCATCTTTCAGTATGAGTTTTTTCCCTCGCTTCTGACATTCAAGTGTTGGAGAGAAAATCCATCACATCCTTTCTTCTGAGGCTGCACAGCAAAAGGCGGGCAGAAACTGACTTGTTTTAATGAGAAAAGTAGTTTTTAATAGTCTCTTCCACTCTTATTCCAGAGGCCAGTCTGATGGTGTCAGAGAATGGTCAGTTAAAAACAAATTCCAACTGAAATGGAAACATGCAATGTAAAATGGGTTCTTTATTTTGTAGCCACTCAGCAGACATTAAAAGAATCATAAAACGGGTGATTTATCTCTACCACTGCCTTTGCTAGGGAGAAGTGTGAGCTGCTTTGCTGCATCTGCAGGCCTTGCTTGGAAAACCAAAACTTGTTACTTTGCAGACCTGCCTTTGTGCTACCCAGTCTGTTGTGGAAACAACGAAGGTTGTGTGGCAGTCCCTTACTCCATCCACATCACCGGGCTGCAACAAGGGTCAGATTGTGTTGCGAATTGTGTGTGAAATGTGTTAAAAGTGAACAAAGGTGAACACCCACAGGAATGCCATCCTTTACATTTAAAAGACCAGATCAAAATTTCTGCCCTTAAAGAACCTACAGAGTATTTGTCACTGAGCTACACACAGGCTCTGCTCTCTCTGCAAATATCTGTGAGTAACATAATGCAAAAGACCTGAACCTTAATTACAGCAAGCACTTGCCCTTGTCCAAGGCATTGCTGATATTGTTAAAGCTGACGGCCCCCTCTAAGTGTGGATGAAACAATGCTGGGGTAAAAAGACAGGGGTCGGTATAGTTAACCCTAATTTAGGAGGCAAAATACTTCTTTATCTGTGAAGGACGCATTTTTATTGGCATCTATCCAAGGATTTTTTTCTGACATGACTGTTTAAGCAAAATGTTCCTTCCTATTTTCCCAGCCCCACTGATAAAGTTATGGTGGTACAACTTTAAATTTAGATCCTTCCTGTGGGCCACATATAACAATTCCCCTTTTCAGTTTCCTCTGTGATCAGAGTGGTGTTAGGAGGGTTTCATGTCAAAGCAAATCGATGCCAATCTTTTCAAGACCCAATTGCATCGACTGTCTTTTAATTTTTTTCCCTGCAGGAAGATTTTCCTGCCAATGTACCTGACGTGCAAGCAGATTTCAGCAAAAGAGATCTCAGGAGTCCGTGTGCCATTGTGGGCGTGGGAGCATTGCTTCTGAGGGATGCCACCGGGAGGGATGCAGAAGCTTTGAAAGGATCTCTAGAGCAAGAAGACACATTCCTTGAGGAAAGGGCAAGCAAGAAAAACAGATGAGCATCAAGCAGCACAAGTGACCAAAACAGCAGCTGCAGAAAACAGAAAACCAAGGGCTTACACTGTGAGGTCCTACCACACATGTCCCAGTGCTGAGATGCTTAGATTCATTTTGGTTCCCAGCACATATTTTTGCATAGGAGTGAACAAACAAGCCACCTGAAGGAAAATTGAGGACATCCTTGGAATTATTTTCTTATGTACATGAAGCAAGTATAAGTAAAGACAGTTTATTGGGGTTTTTTAAGCTCAGCTATGAAGAAAAATTGTGCTATAAAAATAATGTTGTGGCTTTTCTATATAGCCCTAATTGTGTCCCCATGTATAGAAAAATTAGGAGACCACAGCACATCTTCCAAGTAATATAAATGGTGAATTATGGGCTCCTGCTCAGTGCACTTTGAAGATTTTACATTTTGTGTAGAGATCTTCCACTTTCTGCTGAAAACAGCAAAAGAAATGTCTGTGAAGCCAGATCAAACCTTGAAGTGAAGTTTAGGCTTCTGTATTTTAGTAAGATATCACCATTTGGGGTTTCCGTCGTTTGCATCTGTGGAATAATTTATAGCAACAGTTGATCTTTAACACATTCCTGCCTAGTCGCATTGTGGTCACGGTTAATGATTTCAGGGCTCTGTGGAAAAGTTTTGGGGTAGGAGTGTTTGAAGCTTTCAAAAAACCTGCCCAAACTAATTAGGATCCTGACACATGGAGTGTTTCACACAGACTTGTTAAAAGGCAGGTCATCCAAAAGCATGGAAGTGATGTAGGGAGCTAAGTGTAGTCACATTGATGACGCCCCTGCTTGTGTAATGCTGCCGTCGAGACCTGAAAGCTTTTCTAACTTCATGAAACAGGCATCGTATTTTTGAAGTGTGTTGAAATAAAAGCTCCCCGAAGTAAAGATGTATCTAAAAATGTTAGAAGCAATCTTAGCAAAGCCCAGACACGTATAATACTTAAAAGAGAGGACCTAAGTCTTCGTGTAAAGGTGAACATATTTCATTAATATAGACCCATGCCTGCTTCTAATTGCAGCAAGATTGTCCAGACTACAGACTTATGGGATTAATTTCTTTTTTCCTAGAAGTTTAAAAAAGCATAGAGAATTTGTGTCAAGATCCTCTGAATGGCCTGTTAATGTTTTTGCATTCTAAAAATACAGTGATCTTTTTTTCTTCTTTTGTGAAGTTCCCAGCCATGTTATGCTCTTGGTCTTGTCCACTTTCTCTCCCTTTCTGCTTCAAGTTTGGAGCTCCAAGGCTTTCTTTTGGGTTTTATCATATTACACACTGAAGAAAGGCATACATTTCAGAAACAGATGGATTTAATGTGCATGAAAATACATGCCTTTTAAAGAAACTAAATTAGTAGTTCCACTTCTACCCCTTTTTATTGAAGACAGAGCTCTGAGAGATCTCTGGTCTAAAGCAAAACTTTACAGGCATCAGCAAAATGAGATTTATTTGCATGGAAATTTGACAGAACATCAGAGAAATCATCAGCAACACCAAATCTGACAGTTTCTAGTAGACATGAAAGGAGCTGGGACAGTACTAATAAAAATATATAGAAAAAGGCTTTAAGAATCCATAACCAGCAGACATTTCAAGACTCTTATTCACCATATATATTGAGTGCATCTGCAAATTCACAGCCGCCCATGTTTCTAAACATTTGTCTTACAATAAAGTTAACTGGGAACAAGAAAATTTTTTTAGTGGCAAATCAGGGTTTATTCTTTTTCAAGGTGTGGTGTCTCTCCTCATGAACTGAGAACCAAAAGTAAGACCACTTTTTTTTTTTTTTTTGAAAGCACCCATCTCCCACAAAACTGTGTTACACGGGGAAGGTGAAACAGAATAGCTGCTCTACTGCCCAGCCATGTTTCACCAAGCGTTGCCTTTGCCTCAGTGCAGAGGGGTCTGCTCTGTGCTTGCAGTGCTGAATTTGAAGAGAGGGGAAAAATTGCCATGGAAGAATGGGACAGAGGGAGCTGTGAGCATTTCCCATGGCACAGTGCAGCAGACAGGGCCAAGTCTCCTGTGGACACGACTCCTTAACTGTGTGGATATGTCTTAATCTGCTGTCAAAATACTCTGTTGAAATAACTGTGAGTGACCTGACTGCAGGATTCTTCATGGTGTTTCTGGACCAGGCAAAAAAGGCAAAAGCAAAATGCTAATAGTGTTTTACCCTGCCAGGATAGACCAGGGAATATTTAGACACCTGATAATGTCTACGATTCAGCAAGCTGCTTAATTATATTTCTGACCATTATCATATAATTAAGTCCACCCTTTTTTGCCTGCTTAAGTCTTTCAATGAATAGGATTCTGCTGCTGAGCAGGCTTGGAGACGAACATGTGCTTTGGGACTTTGCTGAGCCCATGCCCAGCCAGTTGGGTTTGCAGAAATACTCAGCACCTCCCTACTCCATTGTTCCTAGAGGCTCTGATTTAGAAAGGAATTCCTTAAAGGAAGCACTTAGGTACATGCTTATGACTTTTCCTGACCAGTAACACACGGAGATTGGCCCAGAATTGTGCTTTATCAAAATAAGCTGTCTCCTCAATGGGAGCTGTTGAATCAGACCATCAAAGAAGAAAATAATAGTTGACATAAACATTCATTCTTCTTTGTAGAAAGCAAATATTTTCTCTTAGAAGTATCTGGAGCTCTGTTAGCAATTGATGAGCACCAAGCATGCGACAAGTCAGTTCCAACCAACAGCAAAAATCATGTGCTCAGCTGTGTTGTCTGATTTCCCTGATGCAGCAAAACTGGATGTGTCACAAGAGTTAGTTTTCTTTTGCCAATCCCGCTGCCAGTAAATGGCCACATTCCAACAACGGATAGACATAACCCCCCTGTTGAAATGAAATGCTAATTCACAGTATGTTTTAGCGTCTTTAATAAAGTTTTTCAGATCATCAGCTAATCTTCAAACTGAAAAGATTTTTTTTTAAAGTTTTCCTGAATTGGATCATTCATCTCTAATATGTATTCCAACGATCTCAAGGACTGTCTGAATTTAGGCCCCCTTTTTTTAATACTTCCTCTCTCAACTTGTGATTAGATGATTCAGTATTTAGAATGAATGCAGCTAATCCAGCCACATTTTACTACATGAATGTGCAGAAGTAGCAGTAATTTGCATTCTTTAATTTTACACAATGTTCTAAATGGTATATAGCTGAGAATTAGTTGCTTTGGGTTTTGTCTGCAGCTATTAAACTCCATACTTCTCCCCCTTCACCTCCACCATACACGGTCCCGCAGTTTACCCACAAAAATCAGAGTGTTGACCTGCTGAAGCTGTCAGGGAAATTTTGTGATTCCTGGGTTGAATACCGGAATCCCATAAGCCCTGAAAAAAATTGTCATGATGAATCATGAACCAGTTACGTCCTCCTTATAGCCATAGATTTAGTTTAACCACTTGCCGTCAGATAACCTGGTTAGCCATTACTTTACTGGGTCCCAGTCCCTTGGTAACTAATACAAATCTAATGTAAACATACTCTTAGGCTCTTTTTTTTAATGAACCAGCTAGTTCCTTTTGAGAGGAAAAGTGGGTGTGGACTGGTGTGTGATAGGGAGCGTTCCTTGTAGATAGTACAGTTGAGACGCTGTGGGTTTATTCCTTCCATTCCCACGGCACTTCACTGTTAGACCTGACAGCTTTCTGCCATCTAACATACGCGTGGCTGTGGTATGCTATTAAAAGAAGTACTGTGGTGGAGTGAGATCTCTGTGGTTAAACAAGTTTGAGACTTAAAAATCATGAGGAAAGTATTACCTTAGGGCTGTGGGGGGAGGATGAGGGGCCCACAGTGAAATTTGTTGCGCTCCCCTGGGACAGGTTGAGGTCCTGGTGCACTCTGCACACTTGCATCTGGAGCAGAGCGTGCTTTGGCAGGGGAAGGGCTGAGTGCCACGGGAACACTGTACAAATTTACCAGGAGGAAGGCAAACAAAGAAGTCAAGAGATGTACATAGGTGATAACAAGGTAAATATTAGAAAAGTTGGCCTGTATTATACTAATATAATAGGATATCAGTAAGGAACAAATAGACATTCATGACTGGTTAGGCTGAGAACAGTACCAGCCTGGGCTGATAACACTCCAGCTTTGCTGTTGGTATAGCTTAGACTGAAAATGGGGCATTTAAAAACATATAGGAAGACTAAGATATCACTGTGTCTCCAGTTTTTGCTTTCTCCATCTGTGTGGGGCAGATCTGACACTGATGGAGGACAGAACTGTAGCAGTAGGGTGTTGTGTTGGTGCAAAGGCAAAGACCTCTCCATTTTCCACCTTTCCCATTAATTTAGAGAGCCTTTGCCTTGAGGACATTACAGGTTAGTGAGCCAGGAGGCTACCAGGGTTGTATCACACATTTTTTACTTGTTCAGTGAAAAGTCTGACTTTCCTTATACCTGAGCCGTGGATGTCAACGAAGGTATCCACCAATTTCAGTAGGATACGTACCGGGCTCTGCTGTGGAAGGGGCATAATTTTTGATATTTTAGTCATAAACCACACTGCCTCATTCTCTTGTGCTCTGAAAGGGAAGCTGCTTCGATCTCCATCCCCCCAAAATGGAGGAATGGACATAAGAGTGTCACTTCTAGGCCAAAGTCTCCCATGCTGTGAACAAATACTGTCTTGCAGCCTTCCTTTCTGAACATTGAATGATGACAAATTACAGGAGGCAGATATTCTTTTCCTGTGTTTTTCCTGGGAACATTAACACACTTGAAGGCCATGCCAAAGAATAATAATTCATCACTATTTTACACGGTAATGGGCAATATTGTCTTAAAAATGTTGGTATCCCGTAACACATTACATAAACACAGCAGTTTAGCAGAACTGGAGAAGAAGACTAGGAAGGTGGGTTGCAATGGTCAAAACATCAAATTATCAAGTAGTTTCCTTCGGGTGCCCCTACACTAGGCATGTTGTGGCAAACTCCAGCATCGCACAGTGCTAGCATAGGCAGCAGCTTTCCAGCTGTGAGATTGCAACCTGAACTGGTGCAATACAGTGTGTGGACATAGAATGGGGGGCTTAACAACATCTTCTTAACCAGCGCCTAAGCTGCAAACTCAGATCAGGGAGAAGTTCCACCTCTATTGAAGTCCATGAGGTGCTCACCATTGGCTTCATCCTGCATTTCCAGAATCTCAGATGAGCTCAGACTCTGTTACCTGAGGTTGTCTTGGGTGCCTATTTGTATTTCAATGGGAAGAAAGCAGACATGTTTTAACAAAGCCACTTCACAAAGACAACAAAGATTAAAGTGTTTTTTCTAAATGTTGAGCACTTCTGGAGCAAACAAGTCTTCTTTACAGCTCACTATGGTTTTGGTAAGATATGTCACAAGCTGGTTTCAGAATACTTTGTTTCCAACAAACATATATTTTCTAAACCACTATTTGGTATCCAATGCTGAACAAATTGCTGTGTTTATTTTTGTGTTCCATAGCACCATGAGAACAGCTTTTAAAATGACTGTTTTACAGGGAATTGTCAGATTCCAAACAATTCTCTTCACTTTTGGATTTTTGCACTAATGAATGTATTGGATGGGGACAGTAGAAGGGAGCTGATAAAATATTTTTGGAACAGATTGTGAATAACCTGGAAGGATTATATGTATTCAAGTTACTTTTACAATATGATTTTCTTGCTTACAATATTTCCTAGTTCTGTGTGCAGTATGATCAATTTTGTTTTGCTAACAAGACCAAGTGAGAAAATCAGATGATAAATAATCTGCTTCCTATTTGTGTTCCCATCTTAATGTGGACAAAAGAAATGACGTTTCTTAAAAACTTTGTAAGGAATGATATATGTTCGAGTTTGTGTATTTTTGTTCATGTTTAACTACTTGATGAAAAGTGGAGGTTGTCCATGCAGTTGCTGTACAATAGATACTTATTACTACTATTTATCTTGATCTAGTAAACCCCAAAGTCTTAAAATTTTTTTCCCCTGCGTCACATATTTCTGTGCCAAGGTTTTACAATATAAATGACTGCAGGTCTAGGGACAAGAGCTTTTCCTGGGGATGTGGAAGACTTTAATGATCTCCTACCTTGCACTCCAGTGTCCTGTCTATTCGACCTATCTTTCCATTGATGGCAGTACCTGTCTCATAGAAGTCTAGTCTACATGGATGTGCAGAGTTAGATGTAGAAAGAAAGTGGAGCAAGGGATAAATCCTGGCCTGCAGTGAGAGATACAAAAGTGTTTCAGAGGCACATATGTAATTTCTCCTACTGCAGTTCATCCCATGTTCATAAAGCATTCACATGTCTCTCTGGGGAAGGGATTTTGTGAAGACCTCATCTTTGTGGCCTCTTAGCCCATATTGCCTTGTGTTGTCTAGAAATCAATTCTTGTTTTTTATATAAATTCAAAAATCAAAACAGATTATTCCCTGTTTTGTCTCACAGTAGTTAATGAAGAACCAAGTCCAAGTACGTATAAAGCAAGAACAGAGATCCAGAAGAGATCCAGGTCTTCCCTTCAGATCTGGTATTTTTAAATGTTAGCCATCTCCTTGATCTTAGTAAAGCTAGAAGATGGTTGTGGCTCAAGACCATTAGAAATGGCTATCGTAAGCTTGTTAATCTTTTAAATTTTTTTTTTTTTAATTATTTATTCTTGGGACATAGATGCCTTTGTTTGCCGAAACAGTAATTTTGAACTGCAAATCCCTCACAGCAAAGTCTAACAGAAGCAGCTCCATCCTGCCTTTCCTGTTTTGAAGCTAACTGTCCAGACTGAACTTGACTTGAGATATCAGGATGAACGTGAACAGCACAAACCCTTTCCTCATCCTGCCATTATCTGCTTTCACTTGATAATCAGCTTTGGAAAAAATGCGACCCTTCTACTCTCTGTGCTTCAGCTTGTTCATCTTAGAACTTACCCATAAATATAGCAAAAACTGTACCTCAGAGGGGCTATGATAAGCAAATCTGCAAAGATCCATGAACTGCTGGAGTGAAGCAACTCAGGGAATAACTGTGCTCTTGGGCAACTCTTTACAGGCTACCAAACGTGATGATACCAAAAGAGAACAACCTATCTCTCTTGATGTTTTGACAGCAACAGTTGATGTTAAATAACAATTTTCTATTAGCAGCCATTCATTTGCTGTCTGAAATCCTTGCTAAGTCTAAGCAGCATAATTCTGCTTTGGGATAGTTCTGTGCTAGCACCCTTACACTTTTTTTTGACCAAATTCTACCAATGATACTCTTTGATCTCTCTACCTCACACTCCTGTGCCGTGTAACAATAATTTCTGGGGATGAGGAAGCCAGCATTTTAGAAACTTGAAATGGCAAGCAGGAGGAAGACTGAAGTAGACACATTAGACAGAAAACATGTACTTTTTTCCAAAGTGACATAGGATGAGATATTTATTAGGAAATCACTTCAGTGAACTTTTCTGTAGCTGCAGTGTTTGAGTGAAATAGCTGATTCAGATAAGAAAATTCAATAAGTTGACAGGAAGACTCAGTTCCCATTCAACACCTGGAATGGGAATGTTTTTCATTCTTATTTAGCAAGAAGGCAGCAAAAAAGAAAAGGGTAACTTTTACTTTTCCCCATACTTTCTATTCTTTCTGTCTTCCTTAGAAGAACCACAGGGAAATGAAAAATGTTTTAAACCAGTTGAAAAATCACTGAGTTGGAAAAATGCATAAAATATGCTAAAAATACAAAATATGTAGTTTCAAAGCTGAAGAGTGATAGTTTCTTCAATTTATTGTGGTCAAAAAGCATTACAGTGAGGATTTGTTGTTGATTTAATACTCTTTTTCAAAGGAAGAAAATGTGGCAGGTGAAATTCCCTGCAGCTTGGTTATAGCATTCTTGCTTGTGTTAAATATTTTCTCATTCTGGCAAGATGATGACACAGCTGGATTTGTATCTGATGCAAATCAGTACAAAGGTTTCTTTAACCCTTTCTTCAGAATGATTTTCCAGTGAAAAGTATTAGACAGTCCCCCTCTGAAGGCTGGAGTAGAGGTCGGTGGGCACGTGCACAATGTCAGATATGGTAAGATGACACCTTTGCATTTGCAAAAGTTATGTGTACATGTAGAGCTGGGTTCTTTCCAAAGTGTCTTTTTCTAAAGTAATCTTGTTTTGCAATATGAAAGTTGTGGTATTTTCATCCCATCATCAGTAGCCAGGGAAATGAAATCCAAACTTTTCCCATTGGGATGGTGTGATGTAAAACCACTGAATCCTTGGTTGTGCATCAGAGGACTGCAGTTCAGTTCTTTGTGTTCTGCTCCTCCTCATGGTCCTTGGCCCCCAGCCAGGCTGCCTCTGCTTGGCTCAGCTCCCCAGGACATTGTGAGGTCCTGAGGGATGGGAAGAGGGGTCTGAGAGGGGGGCTAGCACATAGGGAAGAGTAGGAACTTCATATGCATTGACTACAGATCCCGTCAGATCCTGGTGGCTGAAGCAGATAGAGAAATTAATGTTCCTCCTGACCAACCCCAAAATAATTCTGAGTTTTGGAATCTGAGCCTCTTCTGTCCAAGCTGAATGAGAGGGAGTTGAAGAAGGCTGGCTTCCTGACGTACATACTGAAATATGAAGACTGTATCTGTATACCCTACGTGGAAAGCAGCTTTTTCTTCCAAAAGTGTATGTGAGATCACTTTTAATTGGAAAACAGAAACCTGTTGGCTGGAAAGCAATTGTTAGAGATATTTTGCATGCAGGAAAGCTCTAAGAAATTATTTCACTCTCATGCTGTAAAATCACAGTTTTTTGTAAAGGCAAGGGAGATCCTTCTGCTTACAGACTTTTAGCTCTAACATTAAACAGTATCAGGGAACATCCTTTGTGTGAAGGATGCCAAAACCTTGCATGTTTTCCATGCAGCTAGGTGGTTACAGACTCCAGTTACTGATTTTGTGGAGTTTCTTCCAGATAAGGCAAGGAAATAAGGTTGACACATTTGTCTGAAACTTATGTTCAATTTAAAATGCATTGTCTTGTTTTTCTCAGAGGCATTTTGCTTCCAGAACTTCTATGTCAGATGTTGCTTTAGCTTGCACATTGGTTTAACTGCTCTTGTGGCTTCCTTGTGTTGATGTTTGCACTGAGAAGTTGCTTTTCAACACATACCTGTCTTTCTGGCTTCCTTTGTCTGTTTGTTTGCCCATTAAAATTTACCAGGAAACTTTTTTTGTTAAGCAACTTTTCTGCCACATATACAGAAAATATAATATCGGTGACACAAAGTTTCAGAAGTAATGGCTATGTAAGCATTGCTGAAATGCCATTTATGCAATCTATGCACAGACTTTACTAAGTACAATTTTATCTTGCTATTTGATATGCAAAATTTCTTGTGGGTGTCATGAACAGAAAATTTACACCTCTGTGATACCCTGACAATGAGCGGCTGCGAGATAGGTTGGAAATCACTTTATAGGCAAATAAGCCAGTATTTTATGTGAAACAATACTGGCTCAGGACTGCACTGTTGGAATCTGCCAGCTGTTACTATGTTCTTATTATTGGTGGTGGTGGAGTTATTCATCTTAGGAGGGTGATCTTACTGTCATTTTCAAGGCATGAACTGCCTGAACTCTCTCCTATTGGAATCCTCCTTCAAAATCACTTGCAGTGTTGTGCTGAGGGCTCTCTTCTGGGATGGCAAATGGCAGTCCAGGAAGGAAGGGTGGGACACAAACGTGGAGATTTTCAAACACACCTGGAAGTCAGTGGAAACTGGGTTTCAGAGTACCTTAACTGCTTTTAAAAATCCCACCCAAATTGCAGTTGCGATTTCTGGAGGATGTTTGCTTTTCTGTTACTAGGAGCAACATGTTTTATGTACGTAGAACTGACTAGTCCAAAAAAGTCTTTTCAGCAATTACAGCAATTTCTGTTACATCTCATTTTCCTTATGAGCTTAATTCCTCTCACTTCTGTGGCCTGCTGAGCCTCAATTCTCTAAAACTGGGAATCTCCCAGTGCACTGAAACATACGTATTGATTTAGACTTCCTTCAGCAAAGGGTTATGCAGAATCCTTTTTTTATTTCATTACCTTTCTGAATGTTTCAAACATTCATGGAGCTATAAAACCAGGAGGGGTCTTTATAAGTGCAGGCTGTAAAACTTCCTCCAATTCAGCTCTGTAATTTGTAATTGAACAAGGCTGAGCGAATTGAACTGTGCATGTCTTTTTGACAGACAGCCCATTCTGATTTGAAGGCACTGGTGGCTGGAGAATTATTTGCAATGGCAGATTATAGGCTGAGGATAATGACTTTCCCAACCACAGTACCCTGCTCTACAGTCTCTGTGTGTGTGTGTGTGTTTATGGTATAATTTACACCAACAGTTTCACATCTTAGCTTATGCCTGGGAAAGGGCTGATGGCATTTGTAAATGTCTGTGTGTCTGATTAAGGCTCTGGAGGGCTGGTTCTGGAGGTCTTATTGCATTTGTTAATGTACCATGTATTTGATGGATGGAGACACAAATTGTATCTGGGCCTCAACCCCTGCATGAAAAAGGTTTGTTTGCAGTAAGGCTATGGTACAGCTGTACCCAAAACTGGCTTTAAGGCTCCAAGGACATTGTTAGAAATACTGTGATCCCAAGAGACACAGTCACTTGTTCTTTTGTATAAACTCACTCTTCTGGATTGAGGTGGAACAAACTACTTTGACAGGCTGACTTTGTACCAGCAAGCTTTAGGCCAGATGAGATATCATCTGTTATTCTGCAAGCTTTATGCCTAGTCACTTATTATGTCTCCTTTCACAGCCAGCTTGAGGACAGCAAGACCTCTATCTTATGTACTGAGCTTATCCATCTAAAAATGTGGTGTTCTTGTGCCTGCTGCTGGGTGAGGCCACAGTAGGCAGAGGTAGGAAAACCACCTGTGCTTACAGGGCTGTGCTGGAACAGTGGTAGGCAGAGTCACACGTTGCTTCATCTCTGTGACAAAGTGTGTCTCAATCAGGACACTGGGATGGACAATAGTTAAAAGAATTATGTCTAAAATGGCTACTTCTTCTCTGGATGTAGCAAAGGATCCTACCTGTGGCTTTGGGAGATGCACAACCCCATCCCATCCAAAGTGGATGACATTACTGTGTATGCCTGTACAGAGCTTTGATTCACTCTTCTGGGATGTTTGACAATGAGAAGTCAAGGAAAGCGGAGCAACATGACTGCTGAAGATATGGACCAGCTCTGTGGCGTTGCTCTGTTTCTGCAGTGTGGAGGTCTACAGAAAAGTAATGTTATTTGCTGTGGGGAAGTAAACAAGGATTTTCTTCAGGGTCAGAAGTTCTGTCATGAAGGCTTTGCAAGTCTTTTGTTGCATGAGATGAAGATATAAAAAGCTTAGAGAATGATAACCAGATTTTAGCAACAGAAGCAAAGGACCGATTCCACATAAAGGAGGTTTCATAGAGTGGCTGAGGTACAAAAAAGCAATGTGTGACTGTAGAGAAAGACAACTCATATGCCAACAAAACCAAGAGGAGTAAAGGAATGGGGAATAAGCAGCACCAACAACCTCATCCTTGTGTCTTCCAGCAACTAGCCACTTGATTAACTGATTCACTATATGCCGCGGTGCTCAGTCTTCATGTTTAATCTGTGAGAAAATGAGGACCTTTCCAGCACACCAAGATAGGAGTGATTTTAAGTGCATTTGTAGGTGTAAGAGATAAACTTGAAGAACAAGTAAAGGAATGAGGGAGCAGACAGGAGTCAAAAATGTTTGTGTATCTGCAAGGTGTGCAAGAGGGGTTGGCTGGGTGGGAAAGGCATATCCTTTCAGTTCATTTCATATGACATGTGGCCACTTACATTGTCCCCTTGATGTTACTGGACAACGTTTGGATGTCTGTCTTGAGACAGCTGAAGCTGCTGTTTTCTTTCAGCTGAGGAAAAGACCCCTCTGGTCTTATTCTGGATGTCTGCTCACTTCTGCTGTGAAAGCAGAGGTTAATTTATCATCTGTGGAGGTGGGCTGGCTCCTCAGGCAAGGGTATGGCCAATTGCACTGTGCCCATGAGAATCAAGGAACTGCTGTGTTTTGAACTGGGAGTGAAAACATGCCATGCACTCAGGTGAGCCCTTTTTACATACAGAAGTCTGTGTTAAAGGGTATGAGGAGTAAATAGAAGGTATTACTTGAACTTTATGCAAAGCTGTATTAAAGAAGCATTCTCCTCAGTTCAGTGGCTTTCTTCAGGGGGAACTTCTGAACATCCTCACAAAGGAAGTATGAATTCAGATAATTTCTCTATACTGACACACTAATGTGTATTTGAAGTTGTGCTTTTAATTGATAGGGTAAATTAAATTCTTCTTTAAGCCATTTCTACTGAAAAAAATCAGAAAACACACACAAAAATCATCTGGTTTTAATTCTCCGTGGACTGAAAATTCGTAAGTGCTTAATGTTTTAAGTTTCTTTTTATTGGTTGATCTGTTGGGCCAACTTAGTCTAGTCCAATTTGTACCAAAAACACTGAAATGTATAATTTTGGCATGGGTTTGATATGAATTTTCCTTGAAACACGGCGTTTTTGACCAAGATACAAAAGAAATTGAATGAATTCAAGTTGTGGAAGACTTAGAGGTGAAAGGAAAAAGTAATAAAAAATATTTGCAAAGACTGGCCTTTCCCTCTTCTCTTTCTTGCCCACCAAAGACCTGTGAATCCCAGCTAGCCCTTTCAAAAGGGGACTGGCAGGACAAATCACCCCAAACTAAATACCAAGTACTGCCACCTCCTTGCTCTCTGCCCTTAATAGAGTTCCAGTAAAGGAAGCTCTGAGTTTCCATAGCATGTCCTCTTTTAAAATAAAAATAAGCATGCTAGATGGTTTCAAGACCTCCCAGTGCCCAAAACTGATCACCCTATCTGATTTCTTCCAGTGCCCAAGCTTCTGTTTTTTATTTATAGAATTTGTTTATTTAACGGCCTTCACACCCATCTTTCCCCTCCTGCCCTCAAGTTTGCTCTCAGAAAGGAGTGACCAGGCACTACATCAGGCTGCTGTAAATAGCCGGCAAACTGCTGTTGTCTGCCAGTTGGACAGTGGATGGGTGCCGTGGTGTGCCCAAGGCATATGGACAGGGGTCATCCTGCTTGGCAGCTCAGCATTGCCTTTTCTAGATGAGAGCACCATGTGCCTCCAGAGAGAGCTGTGAAAAGAGCTCATTGCAGAAACAGAGTAACGTAATGCTCTTTTCTAGCCAGCTGAAACAGGATTTCCTATCACCTGCATGTAGCTTGAGACGTGCTGAGGCTTACTGAACATGTAGGAGATTGTCTTTGGCTATCGATGCCAGCAGTAACTGGTGACGGCTCTCTGGGCATCCTGCAGAGAAGCAGGAATGTTTTCCAGTTTTTCTAGTTTTACTAAGAGCTTTTTAGTAGAAAGGCAGGGTGGAAGGCAAAAGCAGCCTAAATCTGTGCCTCTGCAGGATCTCATGTGGGCTGTGGTGCTCCAGTGGCTTTCTTGCTCTAAAGTTTCTTTCCCATCCCCATTAAAAACACTGCAAAACCAGAATATGTGTGACAGAAAGCTTATCTTCAGCTGAAACTAGTAGTGTCTGAAACCAGGTAATGTTGAAATAAGTTGTGACTTTGTATGTTTGGATAATGTGCATGCAAGTGTAAAAATAATACCCAGGACTGCTAAAGGAAATATGAAGTGGGGGTGAGTTGCATGGGAACCCAGCACCACTGTTGAGCTGGATGCTAATTAGCAGCACTCCTCAGGATGCAATGGGAGGTCCTTCTGTTGCCAGCTAAGGCGAAGGTTGGTTGGGGAGAACAAAGGATATTCTGGCAGTTAAAGCGAAGCGGGTTCTGAACTGCCGAGATCTGGCTTTGATTCCCAGTGTATCCACAGGTTTTCTGTGTGGCCTTGAACTGTGTAATTTCTTGGAACTTCAGCTCTCTATAATGCATGACATTTTTTGCTGCTACCTACTGCCTGCGCTGTCTGCTTGGAATATAAATGCTTTGTGGCTCAGACCGTTTTACTCAGTGATATGTAGGCATCTCATGTCAGAGATCCCGTCAGGAGTTGGTGCTGGCAAGAGAGATGGCTAGCTAAAGGCATTTTTAATTCTGGGTTTGGGATCTGTTGTAGTGCAGTTAACATTGCTCTTGAAACTGCTAACTGATGAAAATGCTTTCTTGCTTACAGAGAGCAAACCTCACTCTCGGTCAAAACGTAGGGATATGAACTACACCTTAGAGACCAGGTCTTGAGGTTGTCAGCTTTCAGGAGTTTTCTTTCTTTTTCCTTTGTTCTTTATTTCTGCTTAAGTGCCTTTTTGCGTGGGGGTTTTTTTTTGTTGGTTTTTTTTTTTTTAATACATTGGCAAAATTCTTACTGTGTGGTAAATGCCAGCATTAATGATACAGTTTGATGATCTGCCCAAGTGGTAAACATTGGCTGAAACATGTCATAAGTGTGTTTATTTTCATTTTTTTGTTTGAAGACTTTTTTTTGTAATTCCCAGCACAAAGATTTGTAAACTGCCAGAACAAGACTCAATAGACACCTCTTTGCTTAGACTTTGTACAATATGTGAAGGCACCTTAGCATTAAATCCCCTTGGTTTTACCTTGTGATTAAGACAGATTCAGAAACGGAATAGCTGGCCTGTCAGGAGATAAACGTCTCCCTTTTTAATTGCATTATCTTTCATGTCATTTACACACTGGCATAACTCTAAACTGAAGTAGTTTTATTCCTGATTTGCCAACAAAGCACATGAGAAGGGTCAAGTTCAAAATGTTCCAGAGGAAATTTCACCTTATCAGTTCAACATGATACCCTGATTTCAAATGCAGTACAGCATTTTCCTGACTGAAATTCACATATCCTTAGAAGTATTGTTCCTGTCCTCAGATGATCCTTTGCAAGGGAGTAAAGAGAAGGTAGGACAGGGCTGCAGGAGAGATGTGTCACCAGAGTAAAAGTTCCTCTTAACATTTACTATCCTTTGTATTACTGGGACACAAGTTTAACTACAGTGAAAGGATTTGCTCCTTCCAGCCCCTCAATAATCTACAAATTAAGGTTATAGTGTTCTGGACTAGAAAAGGGTAAACTTCACATAGTCTTCCATATGGAGCTCTTCAGCCCCACCGCTCCCATCACCCAAAGGAACCAAATGCTAGTCTACAGACCTTGGGTCCAAGACACAGTGTGAGAAACAGACCCAACTTGGGCACAGCTGGGTGACAAATTAAGTCTGTTGTATCCCATCCCTGTATGTGAGATCTTAAGAAAAGACGTGATGACCAGCCCATACTGCTAAGGAAAATAGAAGCTGTGACTGACTTTATGCACTAAAAAATGAACGGCTGTGTTTCACAGTAGGGATTTAATGATGAGTCATGAAACATGGCTTGGTGATGTTTGTGATAGCGGAAGCTCTGGGAGGTCTGTCCTGTGGCTTTGAGCAGTTTAACACCATGCACAACTGAAATAATACTAGTGTGGTTTAGACTGTGTGCTCTTTACACGGGGATTGATTTGTTTGCATGGTGTCAGAGCCCTTACTGTACAACAATAATCCTGTACTCTGCTTCCACTCCTATTCTTTCAGAATTAAGGGCTTTAAGATTTAAGGTTTTTATGGGTATCTCTTTCCTTATAAATATTTATTAAACAGACAGTACTCTAAAGGCCATTAAGATGAAATTGTTTGATCGTGCTGCCTATTAATTTTTTTAACTTAACTTGTCCTTGGCTCAGGACTCACTCTTTTGTCTGTCTGCCCAGGTTCAGGGTGGGAGAAGATTACTGTGAAATCAACAGTGATATTTCAGGGCTGCTAAAGTGAGTGGATTAGAGACATCTGGCAGATGTGGTGGTAATGACTGGATTACTGTTAATAATTTAAACCAGGTAGTGACATTTGCCAGCACAGCAAGTATACTCTTAATATTTACTTTAGTAAATCTGCTTCACCAAAGTAAAACATGAGGATTTCTAAGCTAAAATCTCATCCTGCTTGACTGTGACTCTAATGCAATACTGTGATAAGGGCAGGTCCATATTGTTTCTCAATAGCTTTAATCACTTTCCTCAAATGTCACTGAGTCCAGAAGACTTTGGCACAAACTCTGCTTAGGAGGTAGTAAAATTCTACCTAACTCTTCTCAGGTAAATACTCTTGAGAAAACTTGCTTTTACCTACTTAGAAGAAAAGAAGAGTTATGGCTTGATACTTGGGTAAAGCATGGTGGCCTAGTCTTGCAAGACGACTAAGAGGCCCGACTTCTGTCTGACACACTGCAGATGCACACTGCACAGGCAGCAAGTAAAAACCCCAAGGGTCCACACTGACTGAAACTTGATTTTCAGGAACGCTAGGGTGGGTAACCTGGATTGCAAATCCCCAGAGACCTGTTTGGGACACACTGAGAGACTTATGAACACTTTTCAGGCTTTGGACCTGTCTTCTCCTTAGCTTATCATGTGAATCCAGAGAAATAAATTGGCTGTGATGGCACCTGAGAGTAGTCCTAGGTTACTTTCACTTCTCCCCAGGGCTTTACATCCACAATGATACTTCATCATAAGGAGCCTGCAACAAACCATAACCAGTGGGTGCTTCTGTAGTCCTTAGGGATTTCACACGTGGCATGAATAGCCTGGGAACCTAAAGTGGTGGCTCTTTGCCACTTTAGGATCAAGTTTTTATCTCAAGCTTATCTTCACTATTGTAAAACATATATCATATATGTGCTTACTTGGAGCGAAAACACACTGAAGATGTAGTTTTCTCATGGAGTATGTTCACCAAGGTCAAATTTTACTCAGATTTCAGGTCCTTTGTTTCTTTTTTTTTACAAAACAGCTTTTTTAGCAGTGAAGACAAGCCTTTACATGCTTAATCTCCTCCTGCATAGGAGCTCATTATGCTACTACTAACTATAGGTTGGAGCAACAGCCTGGGGTGAGCTGAGGACAGCATGGCAGGAGCTTGAGCGTGGAATGGCTTTTTTCTGCCAGGTTATGGTAGAAAATTACAGTAGGCTTCTTAGCATAAATCTGTTGCTACAGTTAATAGGGTGTTAATCAGGTTCGTGAAGCAGGAATACAAGAACAGGGAGGTGGTATGTGGGAACAATGGAAGTTCATCAGTCTTCTGACCCACTGAAAACAACTCGAGCATATTTCTTGGGCAATCTGTACGTTTATACTCATGACTTTTGCTTTTCTCCATAAAGCGAATTAGCTTTAACTTTTAAATCTTGCTTTTAGGTTGAAGTGGCATCTTTTCATTGCTCCTCACACCTGTGGGGTCATGCTGTAGGTATACTTGGCAAAGCAATATGATCATTACTGATAAAAGTAAGCTATGTTAAATTTATAAAGGCACCAGCCTCTGGAGTCCTGTCATAACATATAGTGTGAGGGGTTTATTCTGAGAGGAAATAATAATAATAAAAAAATCTAGTGCTTCTTGTTTCAGCATCCTTCTTAAAACCATCCTTGAGGATGGCTTCTTAACTCAATCTCTTCCTGAACCAGTATGTGCTGCCACGACATCTTCAGGCCTGCAACTAGCCAGAACTGATCAGCTGCACACATTGATTAAACAGCACTTCTGAACAACAATCAAAAACAAAATCAATTGATGTGACAGAATAAAAGCACGCTGTAGCCTAAGCTGACTGTGAAACACATGATGGAGGCAGGTGCAGCTGCATGCACCTAACCTGGCTAGGGGACTGGATCGAGCCTCCAAGGAAGAGATCTGAGATACATGCATAACAAGCTGGTTTCACATGGAGAATCAATTGTTAGGATCCAATTTTGTTTGGATGTGAGGAAGGCCCCCTTGCTTTCTAGCCAGCCACAGATGAGTCTCGGAGGCCAGGGGCGGCTGCACCAACCTCTTGTTTCAGGTTCAATCCCTTCAAGCGAGATCAAGACACAAACAAGGTCAGATGTCCTAAGTCCACCCATTTATTAACTCTGTGGGGGAAAGTGAGAAAGCAGCAACACGAAATGAAGGAAGGGAAGATAGGAAATCAAGCGAGAGGTCTGGATAGAAGAGAGCAGTCACCACCATGGATCCGCGGCGTCCCAGGGGTCTGTGCTTCTGGGGTCTTTGGTGATCACACACGGAATCTTTGGTGGTCTCCCATGAGGTCAGTGATCTTCCTCCGGAGTCTTTGATAGTCTCCCACGAGGTCCCCCCCACAGCCTGAGACTGCAGCCTTTTTTATACAGCACAGCCCAGCACATGCGCACACATTTCACGCGCTTTACTTTTGGTGGGCTCTGTTCGCGCGCTTTCTTGTTGCTGGGCAGGGGCAGGGCTCTGCTCGCACACTTTAAGTGGCAGCAAACTGCAAGCCTTGGTGGGCTGGGTGTCCACTGCTTCAGCCAGCCTGCAAGCCACCTTGCCTGCGGCAATGCTGATCTTCGCAGATTGCCACGCAAAGGAGCAAGCTTTGAGACAGTCAGCTGGCTATTCAGTCTCAGTTAGCTGGCTACTCAGTCTCCCACACCAACCTATACCTGGGAGAACTGGAACAATGCAAAATAAGGAAGGGAAAATGTTGTAAAACTGGTATGAACACTATCAAACACTGAAACACTGTCCATGCTCGGAGTTGTATTGATATTGCTCTATTCCAAATGGAGAAATAAGACACCAGCCTGCCCCTACACACACTCCAGCCTGGAGTTATTACAGAAGGGGGAGAAAATTGTTTATACATAACCTGCAGTCATTTTTATTCTACTCCGGAGGTTCAGAGTGACTTCACATTGGGATAAAAGGTAATTTATACCCACACAAGGCCTTTTTTATTCCTATAGAATAAATCAGGAATGGTCTTTAATTACAAGGCAGAAATAGACTTGTAATGCACACCAGCATTGGCGAGTTTTGCCTTTGGAAGAGCTTCCTGATAGCACTGGAAGGATAGGACACTCAGCAGTCATTTCTTTCACACTAACTAAACAGCATCTTCTGTGTGTATTGTTTACATCTGATTTTTTTATTTGGGAATTAAATAGTGGCAGCAAAACCTTGCAGAAACTTTTGGCAACATAAGAAAAGCTATGTGGTCTGTTAGCATATCTGAATATTCACTATAGGGTTTGCTGGCAAAGGAGTGTTGAGAAGGGGTGATCTCATTTGTGCTCCTAAGCAGCAAGCTTCAGGGGCAAAATGCTTACAAGACTGGTTTGGAGGTCCCTTGAATTCTAATTACACTCATTTTAAGCAACCTCATGGCCTTAAGTGTCAGTTTCTCTTGATCAGAATGGATGTGATTTGGATGATCCATGCATATCCTCAAATAGATGCTGTGCCATTCCTGCCCCCAGGTGTAAATGCCTATGCAGTGTTCAACCTCTGGCATCCATCTGCCTGAGCTGTGACAGACATGTTTTCCATGCGATCAGTAAGGATTTTGTTGTATGGCTCCATGTGGCAAAATGGTAACCGGGAACCAAAAGTGCTATCCTGGAAAACAGAGTAATGATGAGTGCGCCATAAAAGGGTCTGTCTGGAGAAGCAGCTGCGATTTCCATAGGCCCTACCAAGCCATGGAGCTGGAGCACGGGCCAAAATAATCCACATGCAGTCCCAGATGAAAAAAAAAAAAAAGGCAGAGGTGCATGAAATTGAATGAGGATAGAGGAGGAAGCCTCTCCACACTGGTCTGAGCTTCAAAAAATTAAATAGAAATTGAAAAGCTTCTGAGCCAAATTTGTTTGCTTGCTGGCTCAAAAGACTTTGTTCTGTTCTCATCCTTCCCTTGAAAATCACCTCCTACTGTTATTGTCAGAGCAACTCCTTTGGCATTTCACAGGCCTTCAGTCTGTTATGGTGTTTCTTCAATGAGTCAGAAGGACCATGTTCCACCCAAGTGAGGCTGAGAGACTTTCAGGTTAACATCAGACTTTTTAAAGTCCTTCAGCTTTTGTCATCCTGTAATAGTTAAATGCAATAAGGAAAAAAAAAGAAAGAAAGAAAGAAAATTGCAAGAATTTTCGTAACACCTGTAGAATCATCCAGAATGGGCAGATAGAAATACATTCAAACAAGCTATCCAAGCTAAAATATCTGTGCATTGTCAAGCAGTCTGAATATTCTTAGGAAGTGAAAGAGGAAGCTGAGGTGAAAAAAATGCTAAAAAATTGAGCTTCTAGGCCTCCATTAGTGATTCTCACTTCTTTTTGAGACAAGGCTTAAATATTATTATACACAGGGAAATAAGAGGGTTTAATATAAAAATAGATAGCTTAATTTCTCTCTGGAAAGGGATTCTCATTCACAGAGAAAGTTTTTAACTGGACACCTCAGTATTTTACAGGAACTAATCCACACTAGAAGTTCAGTTAGACTCACTTCAGACAGGGAATATTGCATCAGATATTTATTGGGGTTTGTATGCAGAGCCCACAGGAGCTGGAGATGAGATTTCTAGCTAACTAGATATAACTGTACCTGTCATGGCTTCCTCTAAGCTGGCTTTCTGGATGGACCTTGAACCGGCTGGAAACATTAAGTGCAATCGAAGTGTAGGTATTCTGCCTCACTGTCTTTATTATTGTTGGGTTAAATCATCTGTGGGTAAGGTTTCAAGTGCTTCTGGTAAGACGCTGACATGTAGCACCATTGTGTTTAAGTACTGCATCAAGTATTTACAGACAGGCACAGGTACGTCCATCCAGATTATTGGTTTTGCCCAATAAGGCAGTGGCTGTAGTCATTATGCAGTCAAAGTAATAAAATAGCCAAGAAAATAATAGTAACACCCTTTTCCCAGAACAGTGTCCATGAAGCTAGTCCTCAGATGCAATGGGGATCAAACTTTTTAAAGAAAATGGATAAAAGAAAGATACTACATTCTCTTCCAATACTCTTACCAAAGAGATTTAAGCTCTAGATGCATCTTGAATGTAAAGGTCTGAAAATAGGGAACTTTTTAGCAGGGTGTCAGATCCTGAGCAGGTGTAAATCAGAAAAGCTTTATGTCTTGCAGCATGACTGTGCTCCTTTGCACTCTTTTCATGTAGGCATCCAAAAATTTCCAGAAGAAAAACTCTAGTCTCAGAGACATGTGCTTAATTGCAGTGGCTTCTGCTTAACCTTAAACACTTCTCAAGTGTTGTCTTGTTTAGGAATGCTTTTTTCCCTAAAGTGAAACTGCATTTTGTAAGGAGGATTTTGATGGTGATACATTCCTCTAATGTCAAATAAAACAAGCTTTAAAAAAAAGCTGGAGATGTCAAACAGATATAACTGATACTTGATGTATTTGGAGCAAAGACCAATCTTTTGACTCTGAAATTCATTTGAATTCTAAGTCAATGCTACCTTGTTTGCAGGAAGGATTTCTTGGCAGGACATCTGATGCACCTATCACAGGTGATAAGAGCAGATCTTTTGAACATCAGCACACCTGTGCTGCTCTCAGTTCTGCTGCTTAGCAGGGCTGTGCAGCATTTTGTGCTAACAAGAAATGCAAAGACAAACAACATTGTCACTATGAAATGCATGTGTGAAACACTAAAATACATTTAAAAGACAAAACCCCACAAATTAACATGGATGGAAGACAACAGCCAATCAAGTTGCAAGACAAAAAAAGTCTGAAAACAGGTAAAATCACAAAAACTTGCTTGAAAAAAAAGGGATATTAAAGACAGTTTCCAGCAACAAGATAATTTTTTTCACCTCCTTCCATTTTTCTTTCCTTTCTGGTTACTCAGATCTTTGGGAAAGCTCCAAGCTTCGGGCAGTTAATTCATTTCAGCAGAGTAACGATAATAATGGAGCAGACGGAAGAGCTATCAGCAAGGAGCTGGACGAGTGACAGTTTCCCTCCCCATCTCTGGATCAGGCAGAGATATTTCCATGGATTGCTTTTTCCAATAATAAGAATACTTTGCACTTCTGTGGGTCTTCTCTCAGCTAACTGCTGAGGGTTCATGAATTCCCCAGTTTGGGGCTTTATGGATGAGGCAGAAATGAGGGAAGATTAATTTTGGGATAAGGGAGGGCTAATTCCTCCAGAAAATCTTTCTCTATTTAACATCCCCCCCTCCCCAAAACCATGGCTTCCCCATAAACTACATTGTCAAAGCCCTTTATCACAACATATCTAAGTGCAAACTTGTGGCCTTGGTTTTGTTCATCACCTTTACCTGCAGACAGGTGAAGGGAGGGGAGGGGGCGTGGAGATCGGAGTAAAGGTCCTCCTTGCCAGTCAGTCCAAGTCTTCTTGGTGCCCGGAAGACTGCTGGGCAAAGGCTGAAACAGATCCTGCAAGACACTTTGTCTTCTCCCACTGTCTCATGCTCGGTTATCACAAGACATTAGTCCTGCAGAGTCCGGTTGCCACTGCTGGGGTATGGCCAGAGAGCAAGCACAGTGCTCTGGCTGTGAGCTTGGCACCTCTCCTCTGCTCAGACAGGTGGTGGGAGGGCAGGAGGTGAAGATGCTGCAGAGATGGCTTGCAACCAAGGTCCCCACCCACAGCCCAAGCACCCATCCCTCCGTGGCTCTCAAGCCAGGTTCCTGTGCTGTAGCAGAGCTGCTCCAAGAGTCTGGAGGGAAGAGGGTGTGAGCCTGGATTCCTGCCTCTGAGACTCGTGCAGCAGCATTTGCTAAGTATAAGACCGCAAAGGCAGTGATTTTTGGCCACCCCAATATATACAAGGGTCTGCTTCTGAGAACTGGTCCCATTAAATTCACTCCATGTTCTCTCTGTCAAGAACCTTCCCTTTAAAGACCTCTCAAGGTCTTACGGACACTTGTCACATGGGGCCAAACATCCCTCATTTGTCTTATGTGTCATCTGCACTGCTTTCAACCGTGCTAAGCTGAGCCTGAGGCAGGACAGGATTGAGTTTTAGTTGGAGGGAAACCCAAATAATCCCATCTCCTACCCTGATATTAAGAGGATCAATAAAAGGAGGTGCTCTGTTGTCTCCCACAGACTTTTCACCCAGCTTTGGATCTGAACTAGCTGCTTCTACAGCAAAAATGTTTGTTTCCCCCAGTGCCAGGTTTTCTTGAAAAATGAAAGATAAATGAGTTGTGGTCTTGTAATATATGGCTCTGGAAATCAAGGAAGATTTCCACATGGATGGGGCAAGGGAAAAGAGCTCATGGATTAGCCTGCAAGGCAGAGTAGCGGCCTATTACAGCACTTTAAATAAATCATCGTGTATAATTGCTACCACCCATCAGTTTGCTGAGATTAAAGAAGAGAGATATTGACAGTATGTTTAGAATAGGAGTCTCAGTGTCCAATAAGACATAACATTGCATACTCTGGTTGATGCCAAGTCTTTGTAAGCAGGACAAAAATTATGCTTTGCACTTTTGTTTTAACATTTAGCTCTGGTTTTGGCTCCTTTTCTGATGGACGGTTCCATTGTCACATAGCTAATCTTACCATTTTTCAGTCCCCTTTTTCTGCTAGAGTGGGTATCGGTCATTTCTAATCTGATCTCTCTGAAAGCAATGATCTCTGCTGCCTTTGATGGGTTTTAGAGAAGGCTGACCAAAATGACCAGAATGTTACTCATAAGTATATACTCTCAAGACTGTGTATGTTTAAGGCTAAAATCAAGTCCAATGTTTGTAGGTTCTCTAGGGAAAATTTTAGACCTTTATGTTCAGTATGAATAAGTTTTTGTGGGTAATTAGAGATGGGAGAACCCAGCGCAGTTTTGTGTTTCACTAACTCTTTTGAGCCTCTTAAAAACAAGAAGTCCCAAACAAACAAATCCTTTTTTTGTCATGGAAAATTGCTATTTAGATGAAAGCAATACAAATGTTTTTCTGTTTTGTCCTCTTTTAAATAAGAAGTCTGTGCTATTGTTTGTGACTATTTGTGACTGTTGAAGGTAGCAACTTGCTTTTGAATATTAATTCCTGCTCCAGTTGCTTTATCCAAAGAAGTTTTGATCCTTTGGTAATGGACTCTTTTCTCAGCCTTGACTTCCCTGCAAAGCCGCTTTCTTTTGAGCATTCAAGATACAGCAGTAGGTTTTGTTTTGTGGAGAACAGCTCTGTGGTCTATTTTCAGTCCCTGCCCTTGAGTCACTGTATGACCTTGGGATGGTGCTTAATCTCTGTATGCAGTCTTTTCCTTCCTCAAACACTCGCTGGGCTGTCAGTGTAAACTGTCTGCTGTAAACTCTCCAGTAAAAGGTCCATCCCTTAGCCTGTGGACACAGACAGCCGCACACAGTGGGGCTTCAAGCTGAATCTCAGCTCCCCAGGGCGAGCGTAATACCAGCAGTAAGCAGCGCCATGTTTCTGTCTGGTTGTGTACACTTTGTGGAAGAATAAATTTCAGAAAATATGCATTTTGCAGCCCTTTACTTACCCCAATGGTCTAGTGAAATGTAATAACAAAAATATATTATGCTAAACTCTGCAAAGTAAATACATGTTAGTCAATGTGTGGAGGACATTTAAATGTTCTTAAGGTAAATACCAGCAAGCAAATGTAATTCCAGAGAACTGGAAGCATGGATGTGATCTCAAATATAATTTACTCTGCCTTTCTGTGGGCTTCGTAATGTGTTTAAAAGCAAGCAAAGGATCTGTGGTTATCAGAGGACCTACCTTAGCCCCATCAATACCTTTCAGCTGGTTACTGACTCCTAAGAGTCTACGTGATTTATAGGTGAAGCTTGGAATATATGTACACATAGACATTACAGTTGTGTAATCATAATATCACGCACAAGTGGGGTGCCTGGAGCTGCACACACTGTACGCTTCCTGGGACATCTGATTCCCACTTCACAGCCCTCTGTTAGAGGAAGCTGCTCTTCTCTCTTGCTTTTACACCCGCAGAAAGAAACAACATCCTTCTGTGTAGGCTGCTTTGCTTACCACTTCAAGTTTAACATTGCAGCGTGTTTCACTTGCTCCTGCTCTTTTTCTGAGTGATAGAAATTATATGACATAATCTGGGTGGAGTGAGCTGGGAACGTTTCCCAGAGGAGCCGAAGAGAATTCCCAAACAAGTGAGGTTACCCCAAGCTGACATGCCTTCAGCAGAAACATGCTCCTCCTTGCATTTTCACCAGTGGCTTAACAAATCTCCAGGGCAGCGTCTGCTCGTTCAGCAGGTGCAGTCGCCCGCTTGCCTCCCAGCCCGGCAGGCACAGTTCCTGGACCGTGGCTGGAAAACTCTACTGCTCAGAAGCTACATTCACATGTGCATATTTTCTTTCCCTGTTCTGTATTTTTAGGGGATCATTTTCAGTGGCTTATGTATGTAGCACTGCATCTTAGGCATGGGGTGTTTTCTTTAGCACAGAATAACTAAGAGTGAAAAGCTTCCAGCATTTCTTGCACACCTTTGGAAAAGATGTTCTTCATGAACAATACAAACAAAGTTTTTATTTAGTCCTTCTCCATTCCCCATCCTTTACTTTGGTTAACACTTGCTTGGCTGTTTCTACCCCTGATTGTTTCTACCACTGCTACCTTCAACTGTTCCTCTTTTTTGATCTTTCTTCCACCCAAAAGAAAATGGGAAGGGAAAAGAGTTGGAAAAGATGAGGGAAGGGAAACTAATTAAATTCTTATTTTTTGTTTTGTTTTAATATATTTTCTCATTTTCTTGAGCACTTGGAGGAATTCCTCGCCTTAATTTGTTTAGTGAAACTACTGATAAAAAATAATTTAAAAGGTGGCTAATATGACCTCAGGCCTTTCTGAATGCACTGTTTATACTGTGTTTGCACCTCAGGCTCTGCTGTGGGGATTGGCTGAGGTAGGTGTGGTACACCCACAAATGCCATAGTCACGATCTTACTGAAATTTGTTCCGTTTGACTTTGATGTCATAAAAAGACAACTTTGCATGAGCCACTGAGTGAAATGCATTCATCCTGCTGAGGAACAACCCCATGACATAGACCTTTCTCCCTTTGGGTTGAAGATGGAGTGGCACGAAAGAACGCTTACTGACCAAATGCCTTATTTTGAAAACAAATCTTTGTGGAGGTGGATTGGTGTTGACAAGGTTATTCTTACATGCAGAGTGGAATTCTTTGTGAGAAACCAAGCACTCTCTTACAAATGCTTCATGGCACTTCATCTTGTCTTGTGCTACGCATTGCTAAAGTAAAAGTCTGGTTTTGAGCAAAATAAGCTCCACATCCTTAATATTCAGCAAAGAGGACTAGGTGCTTCAGGAATAGGGGGCTGTCCTGCAAAAATTTTTTCCCCCAACAGTCCCTCTTTGGGTGCATGCGGATCCCCCCAGTCCATGTGGGCATTTTTGTCACCTGATGCCTCATGAAAATGTTTGAAGGGTCTTAGGTCTGTCCTAATGTGGAATGGGTTATTTCCAAGGGATAGGGAGCTGACTGGAAGATAGAAAGTGACCTAACTCCACTGTGCCAAAACAAAAAAGAAAACCGGTGTGATTCAATAGGGCAGGCAGCGAGGGTGCAAAAATAGGGTTTTCCTCAGCTTGCAGCTGGGAAGGTAAGGATTAGCAAGAGTTAGCAAGGGCTGAAATCAGTAAGAAATGGGCAAGTGGTCTGATTGAAGCCAAACAGTGAGGATGGTGTTCAATGAGGTCTACACCTTAGCATAGTCCTACAGGAATTCTGCCATAGCTGAGACCTGAAACTGGCCAATACCATGGATCTCCCTCACTTCCTACCTACAAAGCTACAGCTTGTGGTTTTTGTTTTAAATTGGTTTTAATTATCCTTGAAATCTACTGGGTTTTTTTCCCTAATTACTTGCTTAGTTCTGCAACAGAAATTTTGATGCCATGGATCTATAAAAGTAATTGTTCCTACGTACAGTTTTATCAGGTCTCGGTTGCTTTTGTGATTAATCTGCAATTTTCCTGTAAAGTATGCTTTAAATCTCACCTCTGGAAAACATTTCTCTGTGAAAATAAATACTTTAGAAACAGCAGGGAAACATTTATTAAACATGTTGCATAGTTGATAAGAACGTGCCTCTGCTCTGGGAAGTGGCATAAAAATTTCTATGAGGAATAAGGAAGAGAGAAGAGGGAAAAACTCCAGAAGACAGTGGTCACTGACAGGATGACTAAGTAGCTTTTCAAAGGTTTGCCACATGCTCTTTGTAGAACCATAAAAAATGGCTTTGTGGTAAGGCTGGCTTGCAATCTAGTCAAAAAATAAAAGTGGTCACTCTTTCAAGGCTCTGTGTAACTCCAGCAGCTGCAGACAAACTTAAAACCAGACAGCAGAAGAAAGGAAAAAAATGTCCAGTTCTTGTCCAGACTTTCTATATTTGGTTGAAGTTTTCCAACAAGGGACTTGGCAGACTACGCGTGTTCCACGAGCTTCCTGAGAGAGGCTGGAGAAAGGGAAGAGGCTCATTACGCTCCTGCCGTCTGCCATGAACATGAGAAAAGATCATTAAGGCTTTCAAGTGTAAAGACAATCTTCAGAGCCAAGCACGAATGGAGAAAGGACCATCAGGGCAACCTAACATAGACAAAGCTGGAAAGGGCAAACATGGTGCGTTAGTATTTGGAAAGGTCCTCGGCTGCTGCTGTAGTTTATTTGCAGGTGAATCCTTGGGGTTTTGAATGCTCCATGGCAGTAGTTTTCCACCTCAACTCTCCTCCAGACTTTTTAGGCTGGTTTTCTACAATGTGGAAGAAATCAGTCATCATTCAAAGAAAAGGTGGACTTGGGTGTCAACTGCAATCCAGATATGTCACAATCACTGTCAAACACAGCTGGTGGTCTGGACCTGATTGTGTTTGGCCTGTCATTTGCAAAAAGTCTCTAGACTCCTACTGCGGTCCTGTCTTTCTGAAAATGTTTATGCCACATGTGCCTGTGTAGCAAATGCATGCCCAGCTGCCATGGAGTTTTAAGGGAGACCTGTAGGCGAGTGGTGTGGGGCAACTGCCTGGCGGGCCACTGCTTCAGCTGGGTTGGATAGGGAAAAAGCTCTGCCTGCTAGACTGGTGGAGGTTCTTTCTTTCCTCTTTAAGCCCCTTCACCAAGCTCAATGCTTACTGCCCCATAGGGAAGGTATGCACCTCTGTGTATGGTTTCAGTTACATGCTCTGGGTTCCTCAGCAGGTGGTGCTTTGTTTATTCTGCTGTGCAAGTACTGGTTTTGTCATACACACATACAAGAAAAGAGTGCATCCAGTGTGACGAAGCATAGCACGTTATTGGAGTGTGTGGTCATGCTATGGTGTTGAATATGGTATTAAAAAAAATATCATATTGAGTAAGCTTGAATTGTGTGTTTTTCTGAGTAGTTTTCATCTCCAAAATCCTTGGACTTCAAATATTCTGGCCATGTATCTACTGAAGTCAGCAACAAAATTGTCATTGACTTCAAGAAGAGTGAAGTCTATCCAAGAGCACAACTGTCTGCAAGAATAATTCTACACCTGGATTTACAAGAAGACTAAGCTGTGCAGGGTAAGCCTTTCTGTTCACAACACTACCAAGGTGAGCTCACACTGCAAGGGTGAACAACATCATGGTGTCCCATGAAAACTTCACAAGGAATGCATCTGGCCAAACCACTTTGGGGTTTCCCTGAGGGATAAGCCCAGATATCTGTCGTTGGGAATGGCAGGGGAGTGGGGATGGGGCTGTGATCACCTGCTGTGTGAAGCAGGCAGACAGTGACTTTTCATGCTAAATGGTATCCTTTATTTAGGACTGTATCATTTGTTTGGGATTGTCTTGGAACTGTATTCTCTCCAATACGCTTTGTCCCATGTTTCAGCCAAAGCTATGTGAAAGATCCTGACCTGTGAATGTGGTGTTAGGGTTTGTATCACACCGCACTGGGAACAGGCAGCTGTGAGTGAGTTACTCCCCTGAGCACTGGATGCTGTGTGGACCACCCTGCTTTCTGCCCTGTTTCAATGGATATGGTTTACCGTGGCAGGATCCTCAGTATTTGCCGAATGACAGCAGAGCTGAGTCAATACGGGCAGGCCAATTTATGTTTATGGTCCCGTGTTTGCAAAAATAATTTCAGATGTATATGATTACACCATTAATTTCCAACATCAGTGGAAGAATGTTGTTTATATTTTCAGTGTGGCTGACAAGTATAAGTCACATTGTACATGTGTATCGTCCAGATTCCCTGTGAGCATGAAGGTGGGCGGGGAGAAAGCTTTCTAAGCTAGCAAGCATTTAGCTCTTTGTACTGTTATCTCTGAGATTCAGCTCTTTGCAGGACTAGTACTAGAAAGTGCTTAAAGGAAAGTACATCAACCTTTGGGCCAAATATTCAACCGTATGATCCAAGTCCTGACTGTTAAAAGCTCATGTATGTCCTGGACAAACCGAGTCTCGTGCTATTTGTGCAAGGGATAATATATATATTTATTTGTTTTCCTGCAGGCCCAGATGCTTTAATTTATATGAAAAATGTTTATTTCCAATTTCAAATAAAAGGTCTGTGTGTTGACAGCTATTGAATCTGCAGCTGAAACTAGGGACTTTTAAAGTCATTGTTCAGTATCGCTTACAGCCAACAGCAGGACATGCTGTTCTGCAGGGTCATGTTACAATTCTGATGTGATTTATCCTAGACGATGCAATAGAAAATGAAAATGAAAAACTACATCTGGAAGAGGCAGAACGGTGCCTTGTTGACCAGCATGAATTTTTCTGTGGTAGAATAGTCAATTCCAGTTTAGAAACTGTTTGGTATCCTCTTTAGGGAAAAAATAAGATGATGCTATTGAGTTTAGCATATTGTACAAGCCTTGCTTCTCCAGAAGTCAGATGACCGGTTTATACTTGGAAATGATCTGAATAAACTGCCATGTGAACATTTAATGATCAGCATTATCATGTGCTTTTGGACATGGCAATTTGAATGTGAAATCATAATTTTTTCCTTATAATTTTATTTCTATTGTTTAAAGATAGCATTTTCCGGGCTGACATTTAGCATACACAGATGTTCTGTCTGCATCTGTAATGCAGCAATGAAAGACTTGATCACAGACAGACCTTATCCTATTGCCTATGATGCAAAAAATCATTGAGACATAAACTGCATGTTTGTGAATTGCCAACAAATATTGGGGAGATTATTAATCTGTTTAAGTATATGTCTATATTTCTGCAGTACTAAGTACAACCAAATGATCTTTTCAAACAGAGTTTCCTTCTTAGGCCTTCTTTCCAAACCCCTGGACAATATTACTGCAAAGAAGTAATGTGACTCGTTCATCAGAAGACTACTGTGTAGGGCAAGGTTACATAGAAAGCTTTACCTTTTTCTGTTAAAATAATTATTTTCAGAAAATAATTCTGATATGGTCATTTTAAGCAGCTTGTTAAAACACCAAGTGTTGCAAATGTCTTATGTTTTCTTTGTACTGTAGAAAATTGTGAAATTTGACAGATTAGTCAGTTCCTGTTTTCATTTTCCATAAATCTATTCTTATTTCAATTTCTCCTTTGAGGCTTTGTATGAATTGTACACACACACACACACACACACAGAGAGAGAGAGATTTGTGTGCTGTTTGTATTGAAATAGCCACCCCAAGTTGTCAGTCTGTATTTATAAACCTTGACAAGAAAACTCTGGTACATTTATAACTTGGATGATCTCTGTCCCGGAGATCACTGCTGCTGTCTAAGGGTAAGGCTGTGGAGCCCTCTCAATGGCAGACTTCTCCTCAGAGATGGCTGAGAGCAAACAAGTGACCTTAAGAGGGAAAGTCACCCTGGTGAGTGCCAGCCAGCAAAAAGCTCATGTAACTGCTGGAAGCAGTGTCCATTCACCATGACCTGCTTTGATGCATACCCTAATATCTGCACGTAAACAAAACTCTCCAAAAGACACGGATCCTGCGACCAGCCTGTTGGACCTTGTGAGATTATTGGCCTGAATTTTTCAGACATGATCTGTGTGATAATAGATCCATTTTCTTCATGCAAACATTGCTTTTGAAGTCCAAATTTCAAGGTCTGGTGCCTCACAGAACTTAGAAATTACAAACTCTGGTAAGCAAAAAAACACGTGAAGCCCCACGTATGAACATGAGGCTTTTTATGGTGCTGCTTGCTATCTGTCAGGGAGGGAAAAGCTTTCCTGTACATATATTCAAATATTTACCTTCACATGAGGCAATTAGTCATTGTTCAAGAAGAGGAAAAAAATTGGTACATGCTGTGGGTAAATAACTGCAGATATTTAAATTAAAACCTGAGAAGGCGAAGCCAAGAATAGCTCTGCAGATAAGCTGCAAGCAAGGCTTTGCCCTGCTGCCTCCAAGTCAGGCTAGGACTGTCCAAACAGTCCAATTCAAATACGCAGTTTCAGATTGCACTTTCTTTGCCTTTTGCCTTTATTTTTGCTTGTCATTGGTGGGAAACATCCCAGTTAGTCACATCTGTATATCAGTTTTGTTATTAAAATCACGGCACAATATATGCAGCGCTATAGGCTCCCAGCTGCATCAGGGTGCAGAAAAGAAGAGGAAAGTGGTTTAAACCAGAGAGGAAGGATGTGTTGTGGTTAAAGCACTGCACAAGGCAATCTGAGCACAATCTCTGGCTCTCCCATCTGGCTGTGGCCAAATTGTGCAGTATCCCCTCTACAAAATACATGTTATCTGAGCTGGAGGGCACATTCAGTTTTATCTGTTTTATGGCTTGAGCTGTCTGCATCCATGATGCCCAAGAAGCAGGGCTGGAGCTGAAATCTCATCCTCTGCTTGAAAAATGCAGAAAGTGGATCTAACATTTCCATTGCCCCCTCCCACTATCCCATTCCTTCTTGTTTCTGGAGGGTTACTCTGAGCCTTGAGGTTTCTTCTGTGTCACTGCTGCCCGATGCCTTCATTCACTGGATGAAGCATCGGTTGCCTGTGGCTGCTAGAAGTCAAGTGTTTGGGCAAGCTCTTCTTGTGAGTGTCACTAATCCTCTGGAGTTGAGCAGTTGGCATTTTGGGAGAAGGGCACTTAGGTAGCACTGCTTTTCGGCTAAGCATCTCTCCAGAGAGCAAGAGCAGTGGGTATTCCCTGGCCGCTTTGAGAGGTAGCTCCTCTGTCCCTGCTCTCTCCTTTACTACACCCACACTGCAGCTGCTGCTCCATACTCTGTGGTCTGAGGAAAGAGAGCAGTCATCTTAGATCAAATGCCAGTGCAACCTCATTTTTCCTAAATTGGCAGGGTGAGAGATGCAGCACAGGTCTCAGAAACTGCATCCAGAAGATAGGCTGACACACTGTCATGAAGGGAGCATTGTACGAGGGAAAAGTAAGAAACCTGTCCTGTGAAAGCTGGAAGAATTGAAAGCTGCGGTGGAAGTTGTGCAAGAAAGATCTTGGAGAATCAAGCAAAAAAATGTTTCCTAAGATAGACAGCTGCATGGCCCAGAGAAGCAGACCCTAGGGCACAGCTGCCCACTTCAGGGGCAGAAGGTGGCGATGTGAGTGAAGTGGAGTAAGAGGATGCTAAAATAAGTCCATTTAGTTCAGCATCATGGGAAGCTGCTCCATTTTAGCTGTTGCAGCTGTAGGCTCCTGGGCAGAGACAGCTTGCTCTCAAACTCTGGCAAGCTTCTCCACACCCAGGAAGGACATGATTCTGAATCACAGATCCCGCATGCTCGGGATAGCCCTTGCCTCCACCCCTGCTAGACACAACTTAGCAGGGGTGGCTCTCTGTCAGTGCTTTCAGATATACAGCAGCTTTTGCAAACTCCACTCCCAAACATGTTCTGTGGCCGCAGGTATATACCAGGCAAGGTATATCTCGGGAAATGCATCCTGGAGCAAACATTGCAAAAGGTCAGCTCAGGGCACAGGCAAACGTGTGCTGAGTCCACCAGAGACAGACATGATGTCAATGCTTGCAGCACACCAACTAGCACCCTGGCTCAAAAAACCCCTGACGGCAAACTCTCATGAGCCTGGGCCATGGGGCTGACTGTAGACATGCCTCTTCAGCGTGATGAGCAAGGCCCTTCATTTTGTGAAAGGCAGTGCCAGATACCAGTGCTGCTGTGGGAAATGCTACACAGGCTCTGGCAGGACGTGGGCTGCCTGACCACCTGCTGTGCACCGTGCGTCTTCTTTCACAGAAAAGAAAATCTAGGCTGCATCAGTGGGTCGCCTGCCAGTCTTGAGCATGCCATCTTTTGTCCTGGTAGGTTGGAAACATCATGCCTAGGGCAAAAAATATGAGTGTCCGAATGAGCGGCTAATGATCCATGAGCCTTTCTTAGGGGTTTGTGGGAAGGAAGCGTGTGTCATGAGACAGCATAGGGGAGCTGCTCTCACTGTGTCCCTCCCCTTGGCCGGGTTGTAAGAGGGTTTCAGCACTGTGATGCAGGAGTTCAGCATCAATTACGGCACCCAGAGAGATCTAGAGGTGTCTCAGTCTCGCTACCTGAGGATTTATCCACAAAGTGGTTTGCAGGGAGATAGTTTTGCACTGCTTGTGCTCAGGACAGGGACACGAGCCAGCCTGCCCCTGCAGAGTGTTTATTGGGACAGACACAGCATCACACTAACCACAGTCATACAGCTTCTGGTTCTGGCTTGCTTCTGGCTAGCTCAGTGTGTTGACAGGGTGTGCCAGTGCTTGTATGTGACATACTTTTAAGACTTAAACTGTCCCCCCAGTGTGAAGTGGTGACAAGGTGGAAGCCATCTCTCCTCTGTGGGCTGTGATGTTGCTGAGCAGGGACATGTACCAGCTCTCCTTTCAGCTTTGTGGGTAAAATCTGGCCTCCAAATTGTGCTTGCCCCAGATCTGTCAATGAAAAAGCTGATTGTTATCATGTGGTGTGTTGATGAGGCCACAGAAACCAGGACAAAAGAGGTACCAATGCTCACTCCCTCACGGTCTGCACTGAGAGGCATTAGCTCAGACCTGTGTCCAGGAACAAAGTCGCACCAGTGGGAAATCCCTGGTGTGAGTCATTCTCACAGGATGAATACTGTGATGCATGGATTGATGCAAAAAGAGGAGTGAATTACAGAAGAAACATGTACCCTGTTCATTCAGATTGTTGTGGATGGACAGAATGGTGTGCAATGGCTTTTGGGTGTCAGCCAGGACGAGGGGCTGCCAGTTTGTCTTCCTGTCCTGTGACTCCACACAGAACAAACATTGCTGTTTGGAGGTAGGGCAAAAGAAGCAAAATACTTGCCTGCTTCGTGCTTTTTAGCTGCTTATTTCCAAGTAAGATCGGGGGAGCCGTGGATTTGTTATTTAGCTGGGCTTTCCCTTAGCGTTTTGCCCACTGTTTGCAGTCCTCTGTGTGTGGAGAGGAGACATAAACTATGACTGCTCCCTATTAAAGGCCTGCCCGGTGCAATGGAAGGGCATCACAAAGCTGCCCAAGAAAACTCGTTCAGCCACTCCAGGTACCGTGGCAGCCTGCCATCTCGCCAGCAGCCCGTGCTGCCCTCAGGGGCACTCGTGGGGAGCGGCCAATGCTGAGAACCCATGCTGCTGCTCTCTGTGATGTCCACCGTGCTCACTTGGGGTAGAGCGGAGGGACTCGTAAGTCAAATGGAGCAGTAGCACTTGCTTTGGGGCTCTCTCTGGTATCGTTGCTGTCACTGGCATTTCCAGATCTCAGAACAATTCCTTGTGTGGACTTACTTAAAAAATGTTTTCTCCTGATCAGCCTGAGTCCAGTTTCACTGTGCAAGTCTCATGTGAGGGGCGTGAAAAGCAAATTTGGAGAGATTTGAGGTCACCAGCATGGTAGTGGAGAACTAGTCCCCAGAGAAGAAGTGGAGTCTGGCTCATCCCGCCTGTGCTGCCTTTTTACTTCACCAATCTCACACAAGGTTTTGTGTTCTGGAAACTGTGTGACACCCCTGCTCCTGAACAGTCCTGCACAATCACACCATATTCCCTGCCTAATCCCTCAGCAAAATCATGGGCATGTCTTAAGTAACAAGGCAAGCTTCAGGTACCCTTTCCTTGGGACTTTGCTTATGGCTCTTGACTTGGCTCTTCTTTCTGCAAGGAAAGCAGAAACAGATGGCAGTAAGTAACTAACAGGTTAAGGAGATGACCACAGTGAGCCCACTGGACAACAATGAAGAGAAGATGTTTCAGAAAGTCTCACTGCTTGGGCTACTACCCTGGGTGCTGGTAGTTGAACCCAGAAAAACTGACTGCTGTGGGCACTGAACACTCAGAAAATGCCCTGAAAAAAAGCAAATGGCATTACAGGCCAGATAGTTATTTGAATCCAGGTTTTACTGTGGCCTTTTTCTCCAACCAGTTATGTATTACTATGAAGGAAGAAAGATAATGAGAAGAGAAAAGGTGAATGTGAAAGTGGAGAGTAGAAGGGAATTTCTGCCCCAGGATAGATCGGATGTAAAAGATTGGCATGAAAAGCAGTATCTGACAGGACGACAGGAAACAGAATTTCTATCACATGAGGAACTCTAATATGATTTTTTTCTTCTTGTTGTTGTATGAAAGCAATTACTTTCAAATTTAATCGTGCTTTGCTTTTTATTATCAAAATACTTCATTATTTCAAAACTGAAACAGTGTTACTTTACCTCATATTATAGCATTTAAAAACAAAACAGGGGAGTCAAAACATAACAGAGTTAATGGTGGAAAGACAAAGACTGAAAAAGAAAAATACTTGTGTCATTCTTTGAATAATTTTGAAGTTTCCTGACAGATTGATGTGGATCAATGAACCGCTTGATTTGTACTGAAGCAGCATTAACCAACAGGTGTTCTGCTGAAAACTTCTTTTCAGCCAGGTTCAAAGTATCTTTGCTTTGGCAATTGGGACTAAAGGCACCGTGAGATTAAGATCTTTATTGGGCTAGCCTTGCTGTATTTATGATCTCAATTCAAGGCTTTAATAATGCCCTCCAAGGTCACTTAAAGATACTGCAGCAGACTCAGCAGCTGAATCCAGATTCGCCATGTCTCAGTGCCCACAGCCACAAGACCAGGTCTATGTCCTGTTGCCCAGGCCTTTTATAATTTTTTCCCTGGCATTTTACCCCTTTTGGGTCTGTCACTCACTTTTTCAGTGTGATATATTGGTAGACCTGAGTATAAAACATGAGATTGGTAATAAGCAAGAAGAAGATGAAAAACTCCGGAAATGCATGATCAAAAAAGCAATAAGCTTCTGAAATAAAAACAGGAGGGCTCAGCTACAGTTTCTTAACTGAACTGCTTCTTTTTTTCAAATTCTGGGATACTGTGCACTTCTGTTTAACTAGATTACTTACCACTTCTAAGGGTGGGTGGGTGTCCTAATATAGCCTTTGTGGGAGCGTTGTGGCCGGAGGAACCTGAAATGTAGCCATCTGCCACATCTTCTATAAAAGGCTTCTCATTTATATAGGTGATGGGACAACCATCTGCAAGGGCAAGTACCAGCAAATAAATATTTGGCAGTCCCTGAGATTTCAGAATTCCTATTTACATAAAGTTTCTTCAGAGAAGGGGAGAAAGGTGGAGTGAGAAATGATCTCATTTCTTAGACAGCAGGGCAATGTTGTTCAGCGAATAAAACATTTGGGCAATGATGGTTGTTCCCTACCATGATTTGTTCCCTATCCAGGTGCCTTACTTTACCTTCTTATTTTTTTAATTGTCTCTATATAGACTGTGACATAAAAATGTTACAAACATTGCCTGTTTGCAGGTTTATTGAACAAGTGGGGAACTGTAGATGTGCGTAATAATGACGGATACTTTCACTGGCAGTGAAAGTACTGGCCTACCTCACGTGCACCCTTAGCCTGCTTTCTGCAGAAATGCTCCCGCCGGAATTAATGTAAGCGTGCATGTCCTTGTGCGTGTGTCACCATGTGTGCATGTGCACACATTTGTGAATGTATTTGTTCACCTAAAGAAATATTTCCTTTGTCAGAAGGTTTTTCCATTTCTTTAACCTGTCTATTGTGTGAGAGTCACCCCAGGCTCAATTGATGGTATTTCCATTCACTTTTAGGCAAGCAAAACTTACAGAAAGAATAATAAGCATCAGGAATGAAAGAAACACTCTGAGACACTATGAACTCATGGAATGTAGCGGTTATTTAACTTTCTTTCAACAATCACTGAAAATTACTTCTGTCATGAGAAGATGTTTGCAGAAGGTGACTGGATGTCTCTCTCTGAGTAAGCAAACAGACTTTTCTGTAGACATATATATGCGGCTTATGCACAGTTTTGTACGCATTAACCCATGACAGCTAGAAGTGTGATCATTTTACTAACAAAGAGACATTTACACAACTCCATCATAGACACATTACAACAAGCACAGCTTCCTGTGTACTGATACGGACCACCTGTGTATTGATATAGCTGATCTCCACTTCAGGCATTACTACTTGAATGACAGCAAGAAAATGTTCTGAGTGCAAACCCAGCTTAATGAGGATCCCTGCAAAATACCAAATGTCTACCTACCAGACAGATGATCAGGCAATTTGCCCCAATGTTCAGAGCCCATGCGAGTCCTACACATACATGAATGCTTGAAACTAGATTGTTAGCAGTGACTAGGGGTGAGCTGCATCCAAATAGCATTTTGCTGTTATGTAAAAAAAAAAAAAAATGCATGCAGGAAAAACCTGGAGGAAGGGGGAAGAAGGATGACATGGAGGAAATACACTTTTTCTTCTCTTTCACAAAGCAAAACAAAACAAAAAGGAAAGCAGAAATGTCCTTGAAACTAGGGAAATGTTTCATCTTAAGAGAATGCTAAAAGGTTCATTGACACAAAAGTCCCATGAGCATGTCTTAATACATGCAAAGCATAAAGGCTGCAACGTGTGGGTGAATTTCACTTTGAGTATCTGGAATACAGGGTGAGTGTCCCAGAAGGATAAGAGAACTAGTATTAAACGTATTTAACATATGATGTCTAACTGGAAAGGTTTTAAGAGCATATCCATGTCTTATCAAGAAAAAGATGCTGCGAGGCAACCTATTTACAAATACCTGAAAAAATCCCGTGAGGGTCTGGTTAGGAATTTCTGGATTTTATGCCACAGAAGCCAGACCTTGGGGCATGATCTAGGATTGAAGAATGGGATTTTTCACTTGCATGCACAAGCAGCAGGAGGCCTGGCAATGGGATATGGGTTGACACCCCAGTATGAACAACATGAAATAGAAGGGCAGTAGGCTCTGTTGGAAAGCTGTTCTTGATGGGTTAGAGAGAAGGCAGAGGTCCCACCTTCATGTCTCCAAAGCTTGGTGGTCCAGGGCAAATCTATTAATAGCTGTCTTCATACCTTAATTTCCAGTGCACACAGGAGATGATAATGCCTTTCAACCTTCAGGGGGTTATGCGGGGAGCAATTGCTTGATTTTTGCCATTAGCCTCAGATACTACGTGGCTGGGTGTGATGCACTGATTAAAAGGGTCTTGTGTATACTATTATTCTTACAATGTATTTCAGACAGTAAGACTTTTTCATATAAGGATTGCTATACTAACTCAGACCAAAGGTTTCTGGAGCTTGGAACTTTGTGTTCAGAAGCCATCAATACCAGGAACTTAATGGAAACTCCCATGAAAGACACTTGTTTCTTACTATGCCTTATTTTGTGTTCGGCTTGGGACATCGGAGCCCCATGTTACTGCTAGTTTGCAGGGCTAGTAGCCACTGATGAACTTATTCCTCATGAATTTGTGTATTTTCTTTTGAATCCATTACAATTTTTGGCCAGGGGCTCTGCAGTTTGAGAAGAGGGATATTTCTGGAGTGCTTGAAACCAGCTGCTTGGTAATTTCATTTGTTCATTCATTCATTCATTCATTCATTCTTCCTTTCTAGTGTGAAATGGTGACTAGTTTATTCTGATTTACCCTCCTTTGGCAATTTTGTAGATCTCTATTTTAACTGTCTAGACAACAGAGACTTCAGGCCAATGCAAAACTGGCATTTTGTAAGTATCTCCCCAGATGGCATTTAAATTTAGCAGCCTAATCTGAAGGCAAAACCCTCTGCACTCATACTGGAGTTAATGCAATCGATGAGCATTGCTTGTGTGGAAAGAGAAGAGGATACTGTCTTGGAAGCCATATTGTCAACCATAAAGCCAATTCATATTATCACTGGAACTGAATTTACCATTTCATAACATATAGCTCTCTCATCTCTTTACCCTGTGGCCATTTGCTCTATGACAGCCACTCCAAAACCAACTGAAATCATTAGCTGATGAATGTAGAGTAAGATGTGCTTGTTTCAAACACAGAAAAGAATGAGCTTTTGTAAAAAAGTGTCTGGCTCAGAAGTGATTCCTATAGATGCCACCTTTGAGACTCGGTGTATTGTGAATATGAGATACATTTTCCTTTCCTAGTTAAGAACAAGCGGAAATGCACAACACAACTGAATTAGTTGGTCCCTGCAACTGCCAATTTTGCAGTAATTAATTGCATGTTGAGCTGGTTGTAGGCTAACGTCGTTAGGTCATAGAGTCAGCAAAGTCTTATACAGCTACTGATTTCAAAGCATGTTAGTCACTGCACTTACAGTCTCAAAGACTGAAGTCAGGCAACTGCTTAAGTCAGTGGTGGATGAGGGCCTAGCTGGGTGCATTTTGAGGAAGATGGAAGGAGGGAGGGAAAAAACAATCTTGCATTTCCTTCAATAACCTCAGACATGGAGCTTTCAACGAAGGGATGAGTGGAAGATGTGGGAAAAGGAATGAAATGGAAGATAGTAAGAGAATGCCTAGGATTAAAAGATTGCTTTTACTAATTACACAACTTATCAAATCCTTGGCTTGGTGGAAAGCCATTTGTCTACTCAGGAGAACATGACTGAGGGGCCTAAGCCCTCCCCCTGGGAGACTGAGAAGAAACCCCAAAAGGGCTGTTGGAACGACGCCTGGAGCCCCAGCTCACTGGTGTCACCTGTTTTTGTTCCATTTTCTTATCATGGGAGGCAACAACCTCAATTTCTGAACCACAGAAGGACTGTTGCCCCAACACAGGGAGCCTTGTCATTGCTCCATTGTTGCCAACATCCTTGGGTGTCCACCTGCCAATAACTGGAGTCATGCCTAATGTTTATTGATTGATTGAAACTTATAATTGCTGGCCAGGGGTAAGGTCAACGGAACTGCACCAAGGGTGATGGACATGTTTTTGAAGCTATAGATCCAACAGTAATTTGCAATCTCTTTTTTCTGCCTGGAGACAGATACTGGGATTCGGAAGGCCCTGTTAGCACAGATTTTAATGTGGAGGGTCATGACACACATTTGTGCTAGAAAATGGCACCTCTGCGCACCCAAGTGGTTTGCACACATGGAGGAAGGGGGTGACAAATGAGATGGTGTTGCAATGTGTTGTGCCTGTACTGTTCCACTACTGTGTCATTCTGAGCTCTCCCCTGAACCATGCCGCGTCCAGCCTCAGATTCCTCAGCAGCACGACACTTTGGTGCCTCTGGGGAACATGTACCTTCCCAGTGGTGTGGCCTAAGAGAGCAGAAACTCTTGTCCTGTGCTGTGACACCAGCATGAGCTGCCCTGTGTGATGGGCAACAATTCCAGTCAGGTGGTCCAACACATAAATCTTGCTTTTTGGGTATCCCAACACCTTAGGAGCCTGTAGAACTGTGGGGAGCTTCAGGGAACCTCGTGGTCCTGGTATGCCTTGGTACAGGTAGGTTTGGGGCAGAGGATAAATGATAAGACAATTTTTAAGGTAAATTGTTAAGGAACCAGGCCTTAGTCTGGACCACTCTGATTAGTCAGAGGAAATCTGCAGGAGGATTTCAGTCATTTGAATGCTTAGATTTGTTTTTTTTCTGCAGGTTTGCTCAGTTTGGCGCCTGAGGCAGAGACCGAAGCTTGCTCTTCTGAGACGTGTGCCTTTGGTTAGCTGCTGGGCTAGTCTCTCTGCTGACGTAACTCCACTGAGGCTCGATGATCTGCAAAGCACTTGGCATCCTGCTCCTGGTTTTCCTCTCACCCTCTCTGGCATGCTCTACTCTTCTCTTTTTACTCCAGAGGGTGTAACCTGGCAAACCTCATCCACACTTCCTCCATGAGGCCCTGGCCCTGAATTGCTCTGAATTCAGCTGACCTTTCCAAACAGGTCTTTGGGGGCTTTGCTTTGTCCTTGTGTGGTTTTCATAGCCCATTTTTTCTGCATGAAGCACATATTATTTTCTGCTTGTGATTCCCAAAACTTCTTCTGTTTGTCTTTCTATGTTATCCCACCTTGCATGGAGCTGGACCTCTACCTGGGTCTGGTCCTCGGCTTTCCATCAGTCTCAATTCTCTGTTGTCACACTGTACTCCCTCCTTCCACCCCCAAGGGTTGTGGGCCTGAACCATGGTAAGGCATGTGGCTACTCTGGAAGCTGGCATTGAAGTAGCATATAATCTGAGAGAAAAAAAATTACAGAGAGGAAGATGCATACGCAAACATAAACATTCTTTGGTGAGGATGATGTCTCTGCTATGTGTTGACCATGCTCTATTTGAATGTTTTCTCTCTTCCTCTTGTAATATCTGCTTTCCTTCTAGCCTGCTGGGGTCTAGCTTGGCTGGGAGTGCTGGGGAGGAGGAAGAAGGAGACAATCCTCCATGACAATCTGTTATAAAAAGGTTTCAGGGATTTCAGAGATTTTTTTCATTTTAATGAGTTAACAAAGATGCCAAGGAGAAAATCAGGTGCCAACTGACCCAGAAAAGAAATTCTTTAGTGTTTGGAAGGTCAAAGGGGGGCAGAAGAAGTGGATTAATTTGGCTTGATTTGAATACTGTGTGATGCTGAACAAAATAGTTTTGTTTTGTTTATTTAGTACTGTTTCAAATCAGCATTTTTCATTTAAAAGTGGCCCAAGTTGAAACAAAAGTGCTTAAATCAAAGTTCCCAAACTTTGTTTAAAAATGTCCCTGTGTTACTGTTGTTCCCAGAATAACATTTTATTCTGGAAAGTCCTGGGGACTGTGGGGGGAGGGGAGGAATTAATCTCAGCAAGAAGAAAATGTTTTGGGCTAAGAAAGCGCTCACTCAATGCAAACTGAATTGTAAATGGTTTCACCATCACCAAAATCATACTGCCTGGTAACTTTGCCACATCAAGGATTTACTGTGAAATATGTCAGTGGTTCAGCCTGGCAAACAGTTATAAATCATTTGTCTCATTTGCAACTTGCCTCTGTCCCCAGCACTGCTACGCTAATGCAGGATGAACTCATAGTAGACGGACCCAGAACACACAGCTGTAGGACTCTCTAATGGTGTCTTCATTTCTTCTATCAGTTTACAGAGCCTCTCTCACAAAAACAAAACAAACCAAGAAAAAAAAAAAAAAAGAGTTCCTAGGTTTTAAGGCTCTCGACTTATTTTGGGAAGGGGAGGAAGAGAGGGACCTAAATCTGATTTTTGAGCATATGGATTTTGCAATGGAGCAAAGACTGCATCAGAGAGCTGATTTGTTCTTTAATCAAAAGCAGTATTCCCATAAAGCTACCCACAGTTCCATCCTTTGGAAAAGACAGGGAGGCTCCCAAATGTGATTGAGGAGCCTACATTTTATTGCCTTTATTTCAGTTCATGATTGCTGGGTTCACCTGGAGGCAGACTGAGCCGCTTCCAGCCTGGTCTGGCAGATGGTGCAAGGGAAGGAGCTGGCAACTGCACTCTGGTGTGGAGATAGGAGGACTCAACCTCTCAGCTGCTAGGCAGCTCCCAGGTCCTTCATCCCATGTGTTCACTCTCTAATTTGGGAGACACAAGCACAGCTTGGTGTGTTGTCTGTGAAGGGTCAGTGCCCTCTATGGCTAGATCACTGCTTACTATCAGGACTGCTCCCCAGAGAGTCACTAAAAAGGATGTCATTCCCCTGGGTGACAGATTATTTCCCCCACATGTTTTTCAGCAATAAGTCCTGTTCATCTCAGTGGGAACAGTTTTAGGGGTTAAAACCTCCCACCCCCCTTCCTTAAATGGTTTGATTTTCGCAGTTTACACCTTAGATTCTAACTTGTAGCCACAGACACCTAAATAAACATGCTCTTAGACAGCTTGCTTTGTGGGGGGAGATATTCCAAGCTTGTAGCAGGTCCTGTTGGCCATAAGGGAAAAGGGAACTTTACACCACAGTTTCCCTGGCTTGGGATAAACTTAAGATGAAACTCAGATGAAGCCACTCCTTTCTTCTGCACATTTGCTGCTCATGATGTGTCAAACTTGATTATTATCATTATCTCAGTTCTGTCACACTCTATAAATACATGTCTAAATAAACCAAACAGCATGGCAATTTTTGTCAAGGGGGAAATGCAAGGAAGGATTTCATTAGAGGTCTGCAGAGAATGCTTTGCAGAAACAGGGTGCAAGATAAGACTTAAGAGAGTCGGGTCTTTCTGTAGATTAAGAGACATCTCCTGGGAGTAGCAGCTTCTAGTAGCAATGGTTTTCAGCTATCTTGGGGCAAGAGGAGAGAGGTCTCACCTCCCCAATATAAGTAGGATTTCTAACTCTGTCAGGATGGGATGGGATTGAATGAACGCTCCGAGATAAAAATTGGACAAATGGCACCTAACAGTGACTCTTAAACCCCAGAATCCAAGACTTTCAAAGCCTGGCTCTAGCCTCAGAGTAATAACCCCATAGAAACTGCATACAAAAGGGCCTGGATGAAAAAACACAAAGTGTTACTGAAACAAGCTACAGGCAAGGGAATTACTGTGTGTATGTAAAAGGAAACATGAGAGGGATATTTTAACCTACACCTTCCAGCTCCTCACTGTGGACTGGATCCAATGCCCATAAAAGTCAGTGGAAAGACTCTTACTGACTTCATGAGAACTGGATCGGATCCCACGTGAGTTACACCTACTTCGGCTCCCTGCCATAGGTGGAGGTAGTCCTAAAAGAGAAAGCATGTGAAGGAAGTTTAATTTACATGACCTTTCAGTTCACTCTCCATTTACAGCTGCTCTTCCAGCCAAGAGGAAACATCTCCAGCTTTACAGAAGAGGAAGGTATAGTGTAGTCCGGACAGGTCTTTTTTCATATTTGTAAGGTAAGTCACTTGCAAACTTAAAGACTTTCTCTGACACTTTGAAAATTGCACCTAAACCATTTTCAGACACTTTTTCCAAAGGTATCTGTGACTCTGAGGGTTTCTGCCCTCTTGCTTATGTAGTCAGCACACCAGCTGCTCCAACTGGCTTCAAGGGGAAACAAGGATCCAGATTTTCTGAAAGTCAGGAGCAAAGGATTTCTACTCAGGCAGCCAAAACAATGCAGGCAGCCAAAATAAGGGATTGCATGAAGGAGATGGTCTAAACATGCCAGCTGCAAAGTGTGGAGACTCTAATGCATAATACCTGCTTTAAATTAGATAACGAATTACCTAATACAGAGTGAAATTAGAGAGTGGAATTAAAAAAAAACAAAACAACAAACCACAATTAAAAACCTGTTGGTTGCCCCTGGCATGATTTAATTTTGCTTCTGATGCCTTGGTTTTTCACTGAGACTTACTAATACCTCATGGAAAACTTTACCAGTCTTCCCATGCTGAAGCATTTAGAGGAAATATATTATATCATGTCATTTTGTGATGTTTCCTCTCTCCCCACCTTCTCCCATGGCAGAGATTTGCCTGGAAGTCAGAAACTGGATTTCTGAGCATCATAAACAGGCCAAGTACTATAGTGACTTTATTAATTTACTTCAGTCAGGGTGAGACCTCATACCTGCCCTGAACTGTTACTTTCCCTTGCATGTCAGTGCTTGTACAATGTCCTTGACTAATATGCTTCAAACTGATAACCTTGTTTCCAGGTTGATGAGAGCTATTTCTTCACCGAGAGCTTCTTCCATGATACGGTGAAGCAAATGTCCTGCCGGCACCCCCACGTACACTGTAATGTGCTGTACCTCCAAGGAACCTGCATCTCTGTACCCACCTGATCCTTTGTCTCCACAATGAAAGAAATATTAGCTGTGCTTTATAATACAAACCTGCCTAGGCATCAAGCTTAAGACCTGATGGTCTGCCTCCCAACTGCTGGTTTATTTCCTCGCTTTGTTTTGGGATGCCCCAGCTGACTCCAGTGCGGGCACAAGGTTATAATCCCTCCACTTTATGGGGGTCTCATAATACCACTCCAGAAGGTCTTATAACTCCCCAAAGAACCTCCATGTGCCTTTACATCAAACCCCATGTTATGCACACCTTTATATTTTGCTAGAGAAACACCACCCCAGAGGTCTGTAACCTCTCTCACATTATTTCAGACTGATTGAACAGACAGAAGAGAAATCGTACAAGTTATGTCAAGTGGCAGCAAAAGTGGATGGGGGTCCAGAGGAGACCAAATCTTGTATGAGTATAGTCAGGTTTGCTCTAGAGGGAGGTGGCCCTAAGGCATGTGGATGTGACTTCACAGTCTCATCCTGCACTACCTATCCAGTCTTTTATTTCACAGCATTGCTGTACCCCTTGAATCTATAGATTTGACTAGATGTAGGCTTCCCAAAGAGGGGTAAGAGGCTAAGAGCAGTGTTTGATGGGCTTGTGTCCATTTAGGTTCAGACTACTGAATTTAGACAGCCTAACCATGCTTAACTGTTACAAACATCTGGTTACACAGAAATACTATAGAGTGAAAAATAAATAATGAGCCAGTGTTTCTGCCATTTCCCATCTCAAATCCCAGTGTGACCACAAGCTTTCCTTTTAGGGATAAGCTATCCAGTGTGCACTGTGATAACTCAGTGCAAGATATCCAGCATTCATTGTTAAGAGCTGTTGGTTTTGCTTGTAACCGAGTCTGGAATTCGGCCTTCCTGTGAGTGTTTTATTGTCCTCTCTGGTGATAAATATCCTTGTGTGCATGGTGTGAGCTGGGTGGAAGACATTTGCTGGGGGATAGATGGTCCTGGGGGAAAATTATTGGAATATTAACTCAGACAAGAGTGTTCTGGCTTTACTGCAGCTTTTGTGTATAACCATAGACGAATCATTTGATTTTCCTCTGTTGTTCAGATTCTTCACTCTCCGCTCATGCCTGATGGTCCTGTCTCAATTGCATGTAAGTGGAGCAGGTGCAGGTTCTTACTGCCAGATACGCAAGACTTGTTCTGGAGTCCACACGGTTCTCTTCCGCTCTGCTGTCAGGCAGTGAGGTAGGAAACTGTGTGTGTATGTCTCCTTAGAAGTAGTATAATACACACCGTAACAGTAGCAACTCTTAGTGCCAGATAGTCACCGTACAGCTCTGTCAAGAAGCGGTCAACCCTGTGTTTTAAAATGAGTGTGGAAAAGAAAGTGGTGTAAATAGTGGCAAAGCAAGGTGCTATTCATACAAACTGAAGAACAAGGAAATAATTTTCTGTTCTTCTTATAACCAAGCCACAAAGAAGAGAAGTGACTTCTCCATGGCTTGTGTTTCTGCTTTCAGGGTTGCAGCATCCACGTTAACTCTCCTTGGTGACTGGCTGGGGCAGTACAGCTCCTGAGCAGACACCTCCAGCACACTGGGAAGCACTCGTCAAAGTGCTAGCTCTCAAAAAGCAGTCACCATGCCAGCACCTGCCAGGTGGGCTTGGCCTTCCCCAGTGCAAGAGGTGCTTGTTAAGTACTGAGCAAAGGAAGGATTTATTGCTCCTGATATGCAAACCATTGACTCATTGGGCTTCATTCCCGGGGAGTGGGGAAGTGCACCTTGATGGGGGTGGCAGGTGAAAATGCATCAAGTGTATCTCTGAATGTGAAATGCAAACTGAGCCATTGCTCATTTGCATGCCTGTGGCAAAGAGCTGCTCAGTGTATTTTTGGAGCAAAAGCCACAGCTCAGCCACAGAAATGTTTTCCCATTGCTGTCTATTTGGCTTTTTAAGCATTATGCAACCCCGGGCGCATAAACGAACAGGAGGCTGAGCAATGTAAGATTGAAATACGCCTCCAGGTTCTCAGGTCTGTCAGGAAGGCTTTTGTGCCTGTCCTGGACAAGTGTAATGGAAGTCCTGGAGTTGTTCTGAGTGTCCTTGGAGCTTTTCATGTGTAGGAAGCAAAGGTTAGTTACAGGGAGGGGCTTAGACTGGCTAAACGGGCCCTCTTCATCAAAATTTAGCAATGAAATCACCAGAATGAATGTCTGAAGAGCGGTAAAGATGAGGACAGGGACACCCAGACCATTCCAGACTTCCTAGTCTAACATCTGGGAATATCAGGGTGTGTAAGGGCACAGAATTTAGGGGCTCATAAATAACACCAAACAAATTTGGACATTACTACTTCAGTACCCAGCCCTTTCAGTCTGTGTGGCATGGAGCGTTGTGGTCTTTTCAGCTCAATTAGACTGATCCTCAGACAAATTGGGATCTCTGCCCATTCTCTGCTGGGTGGTGTGGGGATGCCCTTCAAAAATAACACATCCGCTTGCGGGTCAAAATTTTAATGAAGTCAGTGGGACTCCACAACAAAAGCTCAAGTTGTTAATGGTGGTTAGGGTCTGTCCCACTTTGTGTTGTGAGGTCTGCATTGCTTTGACAACTTCCATTTTCAGAAATGTAGAAGCTTTTGTCGTCTTCTTTCAATGATAGTTAGGGTCTCATACAATTTAATACGCAGTAAGGAAAAAAAATGAAAAGGTATGCAACTACATAGTAGCTCACACTCCCTATTCACCCCATCTCTACATTTCAGGAGGGCATTTTATGCATAATTTTGAATTTCATAAACAAGATAGTTAGGCGTCTATTGGGCAGGATGTTGCTGGATGCTTAGTTGTAAAGATAAAACTGTGATGGTAACATCAGGTCAGTATGCTGTTTCACTTTGCTTTTACCGAGCCCAGGCACTTCTGAACCAAAGGCCCCAAAAGAAAAACACAGCTCAAAAATAGAGCTGAATCAAGTGCAGGCAGCTGCAAGATTGAACCCCACTGACTGTCATAGCTCAAAGCCAGAAATGACTTGGTAGGTTATCTGTGACTAGGTAAAGCTTGTAATTTGTGTGTTGCTGTAGTCAGCTCAGTGGGATTTGGGGACAAACAGCTGCTCTATGCTACATATAGCTTGGAATTTTGTGGCTTTTACAGAACTTGCCATTCAGTGGTGGAAAGGGAGCTGTAAAAGAGAGGGAAGGATTGGGACTGTGAACTCAGGGTCCATGGGCAAGCTCCTCTGTAGGATAAACCAGTATCTGATCTGCTGTCCTTTTAGGTTGGGTTTGTAAGGAGAAGGAGTTCTGTGGCTCTTTTATTAGAGCAGAAGTAAGAACTTGCAGCACTTTTCAGACTTGGTGATGAGTCTGCAGCTTCCTCTTTTTCTCAGTGGCATTCACCAGCTACAGTTGAATGTGACAAAAATAGGAGAGATGTGAAACAAAGGAGAACTTCACAGCTAGAATAATAAAAACTGAAGAAAAGGGTAAATGCTTTCCCTCTTCCTCTTGTCACTCAGCAGCAGTCTGCAACCTATTTGAGAACTGATGAAGGTATTTTTAAAGGCTAGCTTTGAAAGTAAGGAGGAGAACCTGGTAATGATATACTCTGACCACGTAGCCTAGGGTAGGGAGGATTGTTGGAGAAGGAGGTAAATAGATTGCAAAATCTCTGAGCAATATTTCTCTGTTGAAATATCCTGGCTTTCCGATAAGATGTTTGCTGTTTCAATCTTCAGCAAAGCTGTACAGCAAAGCTGTACATTTCTACAAGAGAAAATATTCTGACCAGGTCTTGTGCTTGGTTTTATGTGCTTGGAATATGCTTGATTTTCTACCCCTTCTATAAGGGACAGGGGGAGACTTTGTCAGCTTTAAATTCTAAATTGCTGCCTTCCCCTATTTTAGCCATATGCTTCCAGAAAAAGACCATTGAGAATGGAAGTTTTGCCTGTGTGAAGGGAAATGCCAGAGGGCAATGCTAAAATTCACTCTTCCGCAACGTCTCTAACTACTCAATGAAATCATCTCTACACCACTCTCCAGAAATACTACATGCAGCTTTGCCCAATTTTGGGTCCTGCAGATAGGTCTCTACAATAATCTGACTAGAATACAGCTTAACCTCCGGAAGAATAACTGGATACTCATAGATTTCTGGAGTTTAAAGGCAAAAAAAGATTACAGGAGGAGAGCATATGTGTTTGACTTCCTATAGATCCATACTATTTCATTAACTTACCCCAAAGCTGAGTGCAATAATTAGCATCAGAGTAAGCCATAGACCCCCGAAAAGCATTCAGTCTTGATGTGTGTGTAGAGATGACAACAGGAGATGGCTGAGCCATTGCTGCTCTGACAGGACTGCACCTACTGCATCGGTGGTGTTCCTTCATTCTTCCCTGATCTCATACCCTGGTGCCTTGTGTTCTTGTTCAAAGGTCACAACTTCTGCCAGTGGAATAAGCATCCAAGGAGGGACAATGGAAGCGTGTTTCAATGGTTCAGGATCAAATCCTTGCTGCAGAACGACAGCAAGTCTACCCTAGTTAGACACGATGACACTGTGAAGGGTATTTATCCTGCTGTTTCCATGTTTCTCTCAGACTGTTCAAGGCTTTCATTTTTGTGTTGCTGCTAGGGAAAATACAGGTTGAAAGACATAGGTGACATTTAATTTCAATGTGGTCCATGATTATCAGGCAGTGGGACCCATCTTTTCAAATCCTAGCATGTGTGTGTTGTGTGTGAGGGAGACATATCCCACTGCACAGGTGTGACTCAGACGTAGTGTCTGCTTCAGATTTGTATGCATGTTGTTAATTTGTAAATAAGAGCAATTCGGTTAAATAATGAAGAAGACTGGACTTGAGGGAGAAAAAAACTGGGCCATCAAGCAAGCAGCAGGTTTCAAAAGGCCTGGACAGAAAGTTAGGTCTCACGTCTGGTGCAAATCATCAGGAATCGGACACCTCATATCTCCTGATGGTTCCAGCAAAAAGGGTTCATTGATCAGTAAGGAGGGACTGCCTTCCTTGTCAATAAAGGTTTGAAGTTTTCTAAGCATGTCAGATGGAAAGGCTGAAAACAACTTATTTTATGGTCAGTTACACAGTCTAGAGTGAGAAGAAAGGATTTTGTCTTCCTGACCTTACAACTCTTCAGCGGTGAAGGCTGTAGTTAATCAAGGCATCCGTACCAGGCAGATATAAAATCCAGATTCTTTCCACAGTTTTTACCTTAGCAGATCTACTACACATCGATAGATACAGATGTGGTGAACTTGGCAATATCTTATATCCAATCTGTCATGGCAATGGCTCTGCTGTATACATTGTGCTACTTCTATAACCCATCAAGCAGCAGATAAGGAATAATGTTTATAAGCTAGAACCAGCTGTCAAGTATCTAAAGAATTCCCAAACACTTGGATTCAGGTTTAAGTGGGGAGATGGGGGAGGGAACAGCAATGCTGTTACGCACAAATTATCATTGCCCATGGTATTGCACATAAAGAATCTTTGCAAATGTACTAATCCTTGAGAGACAAGAACGTAAAACCTAAAATGTGTTCCATATGTTCCAGTGTCCTGTTGCTGCTCTGTCCTGTTTATGCTCCAGCTGAAAGCATAAAACTTAGCAACATTTATATTGATGATAAACACATTGCATCACTCCTAACACTGATATGTTTTATGCTAATCAATTAAACTTGCTTCAACATAATCCTAGTAAGATAAACACAGTTGCTGTCATGATAAACATCACAGCTATGTGTCTCTCAGCAGTAAAATGGAGGAAAAACGTGTTATCCAAACCAGTAGGAAGACACTCTCCCTCTGCCATGCTCCGAGAATTTCCTCTGTATTGTTTCTGCTGGTGAGCGTGGTGCAGAGTTGAACGTTGTTGCTCTGCATGTGAAAGCTGTCGCAGCTAATCCTGTGTGCCCTCTACACTGAGTAACAATAACAAGCTAAAAATCCCACTCAGGGTCCTCAGATAAAAAAAGCATTCTGTGGTTGAAGTATGCCTCCAGATTACACTTGAGTCTTGTCAGCTACCTCTAGAAACACAGACCGATGCCCTATGAGAAAAAGTCCTTTTCTCCCTAAAACTGCCAGTGTTCAGTCTTTTTTGTAAAGGACTAAAACTGTGATCTCTGAGGGATGAAGTGAAGTTTTCTGTGACAAACAGATGGACGTTACTGTCTTCTTCCAAACACTTCCCCACAATTTTTGCTAGGTAGTTAGTGCCCTTAACAAACAAAACGTTGGACTCACGACTTTCTGATTCACAGGTGAGGTAGCGCTGTCAGCAGTTGAGGAAAGTGGACTTGCAGATTTTTGGCAAACCAAACCAACATCACAGACAAACAGGTGAGAGCGTGCAGGTAGGGAAAAGCTGGCTGAGAGGGAGCAGTATCCTAACAACCTGCTCACTTGCGTGATACCATCAGTTTCATGTCTACTGCCCTTTTAAGGGTCTGGTGGATGCTTTTTTACAGTGGCTTAATCAGAGTGTTTCAACCTGTATGGGAAGCAAGGTCTAACCACCTTCACAAAAAGCCCGAGACAAATCCACATTTCAGATATGTTCAACCTTTGTGTTGAAAGGGGATACAAAAGGATGAGCAAAGTGATGGACCAACTCTGGCTCCAAGTGTTTCCAACCAGCTACCAGTGTTCCTATTGCCATGGCAGGGAAGCAGGAATGCAGGAGAAAGCAATCTGGCATCTGGAAAGAATGTCTAATAGTGGGCAATATAGTGATTTTTTCACTAAATACCATTGACTACTTCATGACATTAAGATCATGCAGCAACAGGAAGAAACAAGATGATGGCATCCCAACAGACCAAAAGAATGGTAAGAAATACAGTATTTCTCACTGAATGCGGAAAATGTCCTGTGTGAAGGAGTTAGGTGTAGAATTCACACATAGCTGCGATCTGGATCAGAATCCACCTGGGTAACCACAGTCTAACACCCTGGAAAGGTGCTTCTGTGACCCTGGGCAAATGCTGCCAGCCGCTTCAGCTCCCCATCTATGATGCTGGGTACCACCACTCTTTAGAGCAGGAAGTCTTGCCACTGAGTGTAAGTCAAGGAAAAGCAGGTGGGCAAGATTTCATCTGACATCCAAAACTACCTATCTGAGATAGAGAAGGATTTATAGTTTTGGTTAATAAGTAAACAGAGTTGGTGCATCATACCTACAGCATAAATAGGTACCCATACTTCAGTTCCTGACAACCCGTTAGTACTGCTGTTCACTCCTGCTGTATTCAACCATGATTACTTAGGGTGCCACCCTGGGAAGATTTACATGACCAGAGCAAGGGAGAACACCCAATAAATCTGTTTGCATAATTTGGTCTTTCAGTGTGGCTTCAGCTTCAGATCTTTTACTTTCTCTTTTTTTTCAGAAGACCTCACCTGAACCATTTCAGGAGTTAAAAGACCAAAGCAACAGCATTTCTTTTAGAAGGATGGACGGCTATAAACAAATTCACAACAATCTCTTCCTATGACTGGGAGAATCAAAGGAAGGGCTTTCGGTGCTTGCATTAGCAGGTGTGGGGCTTTACTGAGAGGTTTAAAGGGTGCACCTCCTCTCCCTCTCCTCATGGCTCCCTGTGGGTGTATCTCTCAGGTCTCATGCCTTCTGTGCAAGGCTTGCCTGCTTGCCTCAGGTCTCCGAATTTTCCGCCCCAGCAATTCGCAAGTCTCACCACTGGGGCCCGACAATGTCACCAGGTCTTTACCCTCATGGTCGTCTACCGGAGCCTTGATCTGCTGAAGAGGTTTCCTGTGAGGCTGAGGAAGGAAGGAGGGTACAACCACAGCCCGAGGGTGTGCATCCCTCTCCAGCTGCACACCCTGCCACAGACTGCTTACTGCCACGTGTGCCAGAGGGAGGGGGTGTTACGCCTGTGTTCCCCCAACGTGGGTGGCATGGCCATGACCACGACTTTGCAGGACTCACAGTCAGAGTAAATAGGCACCAAGTTAATTTCAGTGGAGTTTTATGGTCTCCCTTGAAGGCCAGGCCTTTGGCTGAGAGCTTGTTACAACAGCACATTACATTAATTGGCAAAATAAAAAAAAAAAAAATCAGTCAGCAATGCATATGCTTATTACATGTGTAGTGGGCTTTTTTTTTGTTTTTTGTTTTTTGCTTCTGAGATACTGTTATCTCTTGGACTTTCTTCCAGTTGTGACTTGTTTCTCATGTAAGCTGATTCCTAGGTATTCACCCTTCTGGAAGTACAGTTTAGAGATTCCTTTAATAAGCACTTTGAAAATCTGGACCTTATCTCCAAATGGTGACACAGCATCGCTCTGACTGTAACAAAGACCTTCTCAGAAATTGTGCCGTTATTTTCATGCGGTTAATTGTGAGCTTGCAGAGGGCATAAATGATTGCTTAAGCCACAACAGAGCCTGCAAGTCTTGCTGACAATAGCTTGCTGGCTTGCACCCTGGGTCTCAGCCACTTCTTGGGGACCCTGCACCCTGAGGAGCTCTGCTAGGGAGGGAGTTCCCCAGTAGCAAGTGGTGGCCCTCGCCTGTGACTGCATGGTCCCTTCCTCTCCCTCGAGCAGATGTACCTCAAACACTGTCAGTGAAGAAAACTGGGAGGTGGTTTATGTCTCCAGGCCATCTCCTATAGCAAGCTCACCTGGACCACAGGGAAATGCACTGGAACAAGAGGCTGCATTTTGGACTCTTCCGACAGGTACTTCTCCATCATTTATTGGAGTTTTTTTGAAGTACCAGTACCCCATTCCTAGGGACAGCACAGGCTTCAGGAGGAGCATGGGACACCTGCACCACATTCACATTTCCTGAACAAAAACCAATTCACAAAGACACAAGGCAGACATACAAGGTTTCAGGGAAGCTTTTGTTTTGGAAGGAGTCAGGTGAGATGTGAGAAATCTCATCGAGGAAGATCTCTTCCTTCTTTATCTATCTCTTTCTTCTTTACACTTGCACTGGAGCAGAAGGCTGAGGGGAAGGCAGTGTGTATTTAAAACATCTTTGACTGCACATAGATTAGCTCCAGAGGTTCAGTATAACCTTCTAAATCAGCACTGAGATATCAGGAGGCAGGACAGGATCCCCTTGCTAGTTCCAGGACAAGTTACTTGTCTTTTCCTCACAGGGTCTGACTGTTCCCATCTGCAAAGTGGGGTTAACATTACTAATCTTCATTCTTATGTGATCAGAGAGACACAAACTAAAAACACCAAGAGGCAGGTGGTCTTATTACAGTTCCTTACACAAATTACAAGCTCACTGTCACCACTGATGTGGTTTTAGAGCCACAGGCTGTAGAAAATGCAACATGCCAACTCGGATGCATTTTGGCTCCTGTATGCAGCTCCTCTGCCACACAGGAACATGTCTGCACTGAGTGACCATCTGATCTATTGACTGCTGAGGTGGGAATAGTCTTGGCCACCCAGCATGAAATCACATTGCAGGAGCAAATACAGCATGAGGCTTCCCCTCAGCGCCCCTCTCACCAAGTTGTTGCCCAAACTGAACTAAGAACGCAGGGTCTGGTTTATGGGAAACTCCTGTGGGGTTGCTTTTTACCGAGTGGGATCCTGGAGGAGAGATTTCTGTGAAGAGAGGTTTTGCCCGGAGTGAACGGTTCCAGCGTGAGACGCTGCCAGAGGGACAAGCCTTATCTTAGGAACCGGGCCCCAGCACTAACAAGGCGCAAATATGTCTCATCAGCTCTTCCCTGAGCAAAACAGCGAGGAGACTGGGAACAGGTCCAGGCACGGGTAGATAAAAAGGTGTGTTACGGCTTTGTCTCCTTGTATCCATTTTCCAAATCTTGTAATTAGTTTCATAACTTTGTCTTGTAGTGGGCTAAAACCCGTTTTACTTTTCACCCAAATCTCGCCTGCTGTGCAGACTGATTTCAGGGTGATACAGCAACTTTGGAGGTGCTCTGCTCTCCAGGGAGCTGCAAGTGGTGCAGTACAGGGCTGCCAACACCCAAGCCATGGGTGGAAGCCTCCCAGGAGCACGTGTGAGACAGAACAGACATGGAGAGTGGTATGGAGCAGGGCACTGAGAGGCAGCCTGGGGCATGGGGCTTAAGCCTCCCTTATCTCTCCCTGTCATCTGCAAAAGAATTCTTGAGGAACTGCCTCCTTAACTCTCCTTTCACACGTGTGCAAAATGTTTGGTGGCAAAAATCATCGTACCTGTTATTTATAACTTGCCACAGCCTCACATAGTAATCCAGGTCTATGCTTCTTTCTGCAGTCTTGAACAGCCTTGGGCAATTTGCTCAGAGATAGGCATGTTGACATAGCTACATCAATCCCACCATGCTACCAACGTGACCAGCCTGTACCTTGTTTACCACAGTGGTTTTTTGTGTTCCAGGTCATAGAATCATAGAATATCTCAAGTTGGAAGGTACTCATAAGGATCATCAAGTCCAGCTCCTCACAGGACTACCTAAAACTAAACCACCATCCAGATGGTCCTTGAACTCTGACAGCTATCATGCCATAACCACTTCCCTGGGGAGCCTGTTCCAGTGACCGACCACCCTCTTGGTGAAGAAAGATCAAGCAGGCACATTTCAGTCTTCAGTATCCCTTGCAGGACACCAAGGCTCCCTCAGCCTTGACTTGAGGCTCTGAGTATGTAGAGTGGAGAAGAGATGGTGCAGGATTTATTGGGGCACTCTGGGTCCCACAGGTGCAGAGGGAAGATGTAATCAAGCTTTACAGACCTCTCTGTGGTGAAAGAAATAAACCACTATTTTGGTAACAGACTAACCAGAGGAACAAAGTCAAGTTCTGTTCAGGAAGCAAAAACAAAGATGGTTTGTTTGCTGTGCACAGGCAACCTCTGGCACATCAATATTGCAGGAGAAAATTCCTTTAATATAGCCATTACCTGACACCTGTAATGCGATAGACTTTGAGAGGGACAAGGACAGAAATACATGGAGCACAAACATGGAGACAATGTTAGACAATAACATTGCTGCAGCAGTGATGGTCTAACTCTGAAAGGGTGGCAAGGTCACGTTGTTAGTTGGCTGTTTAGTGAAACAGCTGATGATGCTGCCATGTGTAATGGTCAGGGGACTGCAGGTGCCAGTTCCTGTGACACAGACATCACCACTCAGTGTGACTTCTCTAATCTTCCCTTCTCCATGTAATTGGTCTCCGTCTCAAATGCTGATATTTTCCATTTTGCTGTAAAACTGCTGGGATTACTGGGATCCTCAACCCCGCCAACCCCCCTTGGTTTATGTTGGGAATGATGGAATCTTTTAATAGATCAATGTGTATGTGTCGACTGAATAATCTCTTAACTATTAATCCACATCTGCAGAATGGCTGGGCTGATGGATGTCAGTCCTTAACGCTAACTCAGTGAATGTAGTGATAATCAACAGTTTCTTCTTCCAGTCCAATAAATACGGTGGCCATGGACACATTCGTGGTGGATTATTTTGGTTTGCTGGCCATCTACACTGCCTTAGGTAGAAAACCTGAACTGACCAGGTAGAAAATAGGACTGCAGCAATCCCTCCTTGGCATCCAAGCCTAAAATAACCACAGAACGGGCCTTTATGTTGTGGCACCTCAGAGCAACTTTTTTTTAAAAAAAATTTCTTTCCATTCCTGTTCCAAGCCAGGAAGTGAAGAGGCGTGTCAAAATAAAGCAATTACAGAAAGGTTAACCAACCCCTCTACTCCCCCTCCCCCTGCACCACAACCACTACGTGTGTGGTGGTATCCAGATCAAGCTAGATGGGCCCCTGACTGCCTTTTCCTGGACAACTTGACTTTGCTGGCTGGAGGAGAAGGCTCTTGATCTCTCCCTAAGTGGTGTAAGAGAGTCACCTTCTGTGGTGTTAAACTAAACAGGACAGCATACCACAGCAACATGAGCTGCTGGCAAGAAGGGCGAGATTCTGGGGTACTCTGCTCGGTTTCTGGGCTATTGCAAGAGATGCTCTTGTAAACAGTAAATCCAATGTTTATTTGGATTTTTTCAGCATCTTCCAAGCATATGCTATTGTAAGTATGTCTCTGTTGTCTTGCAGAAAGCAAGTACAATCTCTATGTATATCTGCATCTGTGTACCCACTTGCCTGCCCTTCTTGGCAAACCAAAGCTTTCTTATATCCATTAAGCTGTGTAACCACAAAACTAGACTTGATGAACAAAATTAACTGTTTTTACCATGATGCACAGTTAATGTGTGGAACTCCTTCTACAGGACACTGGAAAGTCAGTAATAAAAAAAGGAGTTCAAAAGGGAATTAGAAAAGAAATAATGGAGGACAGACACACTGATACACATTTAACATGACGCTGTGTATCCAGAGAGAATCCACAAATCACGATGGAAGTTGGGGACATGAATTACAAAATATTTGCCCTGTTTCTTGTATAGATTTCTTGAATACGTGCCTCTGACCACTGCTGGAGACTAAATACTTCTGTAGATGTATCTCTGGCTTGGTCAAATACCGGAGCATCTTACAAGCTTACAGCCGAATTCACATGCACACAGCCTATCCCCTGCCTCCCCTGCATTCCTCTGATTGGTATTAACCAGAACTCACTATGAACCCATACTGTTAGAACTCCTGCTATCTTTGTAAGCAGCTGAAAAGAAATGCAAGGTTTTAGAGCAAAGTGAAGAGTTATGTGCATTTTCTATTGAGTTCTTAACCAAACAGTCAGCTCTTTGGAGAGTTTATAATTTCCCTTTACTACGAGACAATTTCTTTGCTTTTTCTTTCAGAACTTTTGTTTCTTCCCTTAGGCCAACTGAAGATGCTCTCTGGAGTGTCTCGAAGACATACTGATGGAAATTGAGATGCACATGCACAAGGACAGATTCAGAAAAAAGCTAGCAGGACTTGCAAAATGAACTGAGTATTGCATGTCAGGAGATCTAGTCTCTGATCTCATCATCTCTGTAGCTTGGACCAGTACTTTACATTTTCTTGCCTTTTCACCATTTTGACTGCAATCTCTGTGTAAACGTGTTGCTATTTGTCTGTATAGACAGTAGCCTTCAATGATTTTTGTTGCTTGAAAATGCTAATGGCACTGTGTGATTAAGAATAGGCACCAAAAACCTTCAGAGACCAGCTTCTGCAGAAAAGGGGGAATTTTCTCTCAGTCATGGCTCTTTTTCCTCAGTGATTTATTACTGATTACTGTGGCAGCTTCCCCTGATGAACCTGAGTGTGAAATCTTTTTATAATTTTGTTCTCTTAAAAAATCACATTCCTGCTGATGTTAAATTGCCTCTTTAGTGATAGGTATTTGGTATTTTTAGTTTACAGTGCAGGTGAGATCATGCAAAGCATTTAAATTACCTTCTGGTGATTCAAAGAAGGCAAGTAATTAGGGAATTACCCAGTCTTAAAATCAAATTGGAGGAGTCTAACTAGTCCTGCTAATAAATTTTCTTTCATTAGGAAAAGCATCAAATAACATCTGTTATTGTTTGTCTTAAGAAGATATCTAGATGTCTAGCCATAAATCCAGACTGTCATGCACAAGAAGCTAGACAAGGAGAGAACAAAAGTGTCAGTCCTGTTCCGAATAGTTTAAACAGCCTGGGCTACCTCTCTTGCTCTCCGTGTATGTGGCCTCCTTCATGAAATGCTCCTCCTTGTTATATGGGAACATTTTTCTGCCTGTTTTGCAGTCCCTTCATCTTTCCCAGTGAGCTCTGCTATGGTCAAGGAGAAGAACATCCCTGTAGCACCTTGCATAGGTTGTTGCTGAATCATGACAAGGCTAAGAGCTTCAAACCTTTCCTCCCATGAGTAGTAAATGGAGACAGACGCTCAGTTTTCAGCCTCAGGGTCTCAGAGGATTGTGGCAAACCAGTCAACCTTTCTGAGTGACACTGACAGGTTTTGCCCTTCTCTGGGAAAACATGAGGGCTTGCAAATGCAAACCAAAGAGAGGGATTAACCTAGCAGGAGAGGGATATAGCAATTGCAGGGAAAAGCCATGGAAAGCATTAAATTTAAAGCTATCCAGCTGAGGTATTGCAACAGCTGCTTAGGAGAACATTTGCCTGTCAAAAATTACTTCAAGGTTTGTGGTGCTGATTTAAAGCCTGCTATAGAAAATGGGTGCTAGGGAAGAGGAGCAAGGAAACTTTTCTACTGACTGACAGGGATTTTGACATAGGTCTGCTGTGTCACTAGTGACAGTCCCTATTTTGCAAGACAGGCTTAAGGGGAAGTTAATCCATTTAACCTGTCACTTAAAGGCTGTACAGTAATCTCAGTATCTAAACGTCCCTAGCACATTTAGTCTCCAGTGCTGGCACTGAAACAGAGACTGTTGGCACCCTTTCTCATATGAAGATTTCACAGAACCATAGAGGTCTTGGTCTGGAGGTCCTGAGTCCAAACCACCTCTGGAAATAGGACTATCACCAATCAAGCTCAGGGCATCCCAGCTTTGTCTAAGTCTGGAAAGCCTTCTGGAATGGAGGTTTTACACCCTCCCTGGGTAAGCTGTTCCTGGGCTGCACCATCTTCCTGGTGAAAAAGATCTGCTTTTGTCATGCAGATGATACGGCACCAGCTAGAGATTGATTTTTTGGGTTTTGGTGGGGTTTTTTTTTAGCCATAAAATATTTTTGGCCTTCTTACAGAAAATATAAAAAGTCTTAAATTGAAATTTCATACTATAAGCTTAACTTTATAGAGAAAAAAGTGTACATTGCCAAACATATTTATTGTAGTTTCCCATCACATTGAAGAAGCATTTCTAGTCTACTCAGAGATTTGCAACAATTCTTGCCTGAACTAAGAGACTGGGGCAATCTCTCTGCTCTGACAAGCTTAAATTTGAAATAACTTTGAAATAAACTTGGTACATGGAAGTACAGCTAGAAATCAATTTGGAGACAGAGCGGTATAATCCTAATCAATCATGCTGCATCACGTATAAGGCAAAGTCTGACTCTGTCATCCACACGGAAGATCTCTATGGGATATGTTACAACCTTTACAATGGCAATAACTATTCTTCCAGAGCTTTCCAAAACTCCCCTGCATGTCTCTGGAAATGCTACAACCAGAAGAACAAAGAAAGGAGGACAAAGCATTGGAGCAAGTCAGATGGACAGACAGGAATAGAAAATGAATTTGCATGGGCTCAGTGTGATCTCCATTGTAATAATGTACCAACAATTAGCAGTCCAGTTCTTATTTGCTCAATTATATTCAGCAGCTCCAACTCCACTGAACCGGCAGCAATGTAAAATGTCAATGGCTTTTAGCATCAGGTTAACGTTATTCCCATTTCACAGTCTGAGAAGAGGGGAAGTTCTTAACGGTTCCCAAGTCTGGGTGTCTCTACCTTTTGTTTGTCTTGCCCCCTTAGCCAGACTGTATCGATACTTTTTCCCAGCTTTCTAATGGTCTCTGGGCACCATAAAAGTCATTGCTCATGATGCACCACGAGGATGCAAGCAAGTTGAAGACCACAGCATATAACCACACATGAGAACACAAGAACTCTGAATTACAGCTCACACCAAGCTGTGGAGCAGTGTTGTATTGTTGTGTCATTTTGGATGGAAGCATTTCCAGTTTTCAGCAAAAAGTAATATGTATCCTTCCTTTCTTGACAAAATATCAGTGGTTTCCATGAAAACCATATAGTTTACAAACACACATAGACTTGTGTTTTCTTTTTTTTTAAAACAATTTCCTGTTAAATATGTTGCAGTGTACTATTCCAGCCTGTACTTTTGCATAAGCAAACCCAAACCAAGTTACCATGTTACCTGGCCAGGCTGCTGGAGGGTGTGGAAGTCTCTTCTGGTAACATTTCCAAAAGCAATTGGTTTTTCAGAACTTCTGAAAATAAACCCAATTTTATTTAAATACCTATAGTGAAATGGATTTAAGATATCTCTTTCTGGCACTCTAATATATGTGTTTTGTTTAATGGTTGTTAGAAAGAAATTTCCAGGATGAATGGAAACTTGCAAAACAATGTTGCCTGAGTCCAGAAAGGAGGGAAAAGAAAGAAAAATCCCAATATAACTACACCGAGAAAGCATGCTTTTTAAAAAAAGGAACCACAACAAAAAGCAACAAAAAGACAAAAAAACTCAGGAAAACAAAAATCTTAGCATAACTTTTTATCTGTCAGCTGAAGTGCAAGTATACCCAAAGTCCAAATCAGAAGTCTCAAACAGTGAAAGATATTTCAAAGCAATGATGCATCAAAACTCTCTCTGGAAATAGCCCGACAGCCAAGAATTCCCCTCCTTTAGGAAACACCCTCATTCCAAAGTCTCAGACATCTATTTTGAATACATATAATTTATTGCCCCATCATCATAATAACATTATTATTTATTTACCTAAGATGATAACAGTGACTAAGGCCCTAGTTAGGATCAGAGCTTGATTATACTTTACAGATATAAAATGGAAGATAATGCTTGTTTTAAAGACTGCTTGCTGTAAACTAACAATAGTCTTAGTGTTACACCCAGCAATGGAAACAGACCAACAGCAAAGGTCTGGGTGGAAGATTCCAGTGGAAGATCAAGAGAAAATAATCATGTTCTTTAATTCACCAGTGTGACAGATGCATACATGCCTTGTTGAGTTGAAAATTTTGGTTAACACTTTAGTGGTGATGCTATTTTCTGAAATATCTAAAGTATCAATGTTCTTAATATGAAGCTGAGATGTAGACACACACTGAGGCCTTTAGTTTGGGAACTCTTTTTTTTGAAGAATGAATGAAAGATCATAATTTGTAATGCAAAAATGGTTACCTGAGGTTGTTAAAGAAAGTTCATTTTGTGAACGGGCACAAAATCATAGCTCAGAGCTGCAATATTGATACTATGCTTGTGAAGAAAACTTAATTTCCTCAGGGCCTACATTTTTACCGGAAATGTGTTAACTATAGCTACTCACACTTACTTACATCACCAAGGATGCTAGAGAGTCAATGCTGATTTTTGGGGAGCAGAAATTTATCTTTTTTTTTTTTTTTCTTCTTCACAGAGTTAAGGGGTAGCATATAGTTGTCTGTTGCATGTGGAAGGGCTGGTTCCATTTCCCAACTCCATCTCTTACTTTCATTGTGGACCTAAATACAAAACCCAACGAACAGCAAGTGGAGCCCATCAAAGGTCTATCCAGCTGATGCCTGCCTGTGAGCCTAGGAGAGCATGAAAGAAGCAGTTGATCATTTTCCAGGCAACTTTACCAGTGATTTCTTTTTCCAGAATAAGTAACCATCTATCTACATTAAAGAAAGAGCTGTGTCTGTGGTATTGTTTTGGTTCTTGGTGATTCCTCTTTTTTCCCACTGATTTATCTGGGCTCCACCCCCCTATAGCCACCCCCAACAAGTTTCAGCCTTCAGTATCTACACTACTTACTTGTCTTTGCAATGATGCTTACAAATGCAATCTTTCAATGGTGTCCACAGATGTCACTTGACCTCTCCAGCTGTTTGGGGAGAAAGCGTGAACAGTGAGTTTCTAGATAACCTTTCCACATCACTCGTGTTTTTCTACACCCTCTAGTTCCTTTTTTGTGGGCTGAAGAATAAGCTTGCCAAACATTTATATATATATTTTTTATTTATATATATAAAGTGCCTACCACCATATTAATAAACATTCTTTGGAACCACTCTGATGGCAGAGGTAAGAACAAGAGTCAGCCTGTTAGTACCTCAGCACTTCTGTTTCCAAACAATTAAAAAAAAAAGAAAAAAAAGCCACAAACTTTGAAGAGGGCATTTGGGACTCTGATTAACACTCCTTTTTCTCCCATATTGCAGTGGCTGAAGTGTCTCTTCGGCTCCAGTAATGCGTTCTGCCATCGTGTTGTAGCCTTCCCAGGACTGCACATCCTCATGAAGGCAGCATGGCGGGGGAGGGAGGGAGCACCCAGCGCTCGTGCAAGTCACCCAGGAACAGCCTGTGATTTCATCTGCCCAAGTTGGAACAAGCCCCTTTTAGCAGAGACAGGCCTTGTGAGGTGGTAGGAGCTGTGACTACTATTGCTTCCACAGGTAGATCTAATGGTGCTGGGTCCTCAGGCAACTTAATCTGTAAAACAAGGAGGACCGTGCTTTGCCTGTGGCAAGAATAGGCTTATTGCAGACTTGCAGGTGATGAGATTTCTACTGTGCCAGCATCAGTTACCAAAGGCAGATACGTGTGCTTTGCACCTTTGTCTGTAGCTTCAACTTACCGAAGGCACATTCCAGCAATGCTGGCACCGTGGTAGCATGGAGCTTGGTGCAGGCAGCAAAACCTGCCTGCCAGCCTGCCTGCACATGTTGGGGGCTCATGCGTGTTGATTTCTGTGCTACCATGGCAGTAACTGCTAGTAGCATCGAACTGCCTTTATTATCTTTGGTATATCACTGCATGGTCAATACATGACTGTCAGAGAAGCAGAGAAGCACACGTTACTCTGTTCTGCAAAACTGTGTGACCTGAGTGCCTCGGGCTGAGAAAGACTTTCCTCTTCTCAGCCTACTGTTTTAACCAAGATATGTCATCAGGTTACTGAGTACCTGTCGGTTTAACTGTCTTGATTCCTGATGAGGGAACTTCTGCCAGGTTTGCAACCTAGGTGTTTTACCTCTGGCCAAATTCTTCCTCTGTTTCCATTTCCTGGGATGAAAATAATAATCACTAATTATGATGATAGCAATTTCTGTAGATGTAGTAGGCCTAAAATGAATCAGTCCTCTCAGGGTCACAGGGGTTGAGACTTAACAAGACAAATGGCCCTCCTTTTCCTGACACTTTTTCATCCGCTTTCTCATAAGCCAAACTGCAGTGGTTGGATGACATTTCTTTACTTGTTTACATTGCAATATTTCTCCTCAAGGGCTGGGTTTTAGTTCTTCAGTATAAACAGACTTTGCTTAGACTATTCAGTCTTAGCCTTCTCTGAAGGCTGTCTTTCATTACATGACAATAAGAACTGTTATTGTTAATACCCTTTTTTGCAACCAAGAATCAAGTCTTGAGGGCAGCTCTGAAGTTTGATGCTTGAAAACCTCTCTGGTCTGGTAACCAATTTGTCTTCTCTGCAGAGTGAGGGGTGGGCATATAGGGCGGGTGTGCAGGAAGATTCAATGGGACCAAATTCCTCCAGGAGGGTGTTGTGTGCTTGGTGCTGCTGAGGTGTTCCTTCACTGAAGATCTGTGTGTAGACCAATTACCTGTGTTGAGGGAACTCAATTCAGAGGTGGGACCTCTAAAGTGCTTGGCATTGCAACACAAAGATGAGTGGTGCCCCTCAAATTCCAGGCTCCAGAACCACTCTCTCTGCTATTGGTGTAAATAGGAATTTCACAGGAACGGAATCCAGAAAAAAGTGATTTTCCACTGCTTGTGCAATGCAGAGAAAATGGTGTGCTTCATCCAAGCATGGGGATCCTAAGCAAACAGGCGATCCCAAAGGTTCAGATGGACACATCTTCCATGGTGAGATATGGAAGTCATGACTCAAAAAGCACTGTAGATGGAGACTTTGCTTTGTACAGGTGTATGAAACTATATGCATTTCACCAGGTCTCTTTTTTCACTGCTGAGGTTTTGCTTAGCTCTGGCCCGCTGGTCCGGACAGGTGCTATGTCATCGTGCTGTTACAGTGGGATCTGTAATTATACTACAACAAAAAAAGTTTTTGTCTCCATTCCCTTCATTTTTTTGTAGGATAGCCAAAATGAGAAAAATCGTTATGCTGCATTTGGTCTTTTTGGTCTTTTGTTTGGAGCTCTGGTGGTGCTAACATGGCATTTCCGACTGTTCCAGTTTTCACCTCTGGGCAGGATTATTCATGTTTCTGCTTTTTTTGGGAATGGCCTCTGTCTTCCACTCCAGGAGGATATTCTAATCCTTAATGAGCTGATGATAAGAGGCGTCAGTTCTGCAATCTCAGTTCCTGGTCAAGAGGGAATCTTGATTTACCATGGCTTTAGCTTTGTAAGCTCCTGTAAGTAGCAGCCACTGCAAGAATTCATAAGCCAAATAAATATACCTTGCTTGGCTTGCTTGCTTCAAAATTGGTGATCAGCTAATGGAAAATACAGAAACAAAAAGGCATTTTTAGTTGCTGTAGGGAGGGGAAGATATTTAATGATGGGATGCTATAAGTATTGAGGATGTTTGTTTAAGACTGAATAGAAATGTTTTCCTACAAACTAAATTCCCATAGAGGAAGCTCAGTTCTGGTAGGGTTTTTCAAGTTGAGTTCTGCATCTGGAAATTGGGTGGTGAAGAGAACAGAAGGGAGGAGAGAAAGAGAAAGTGGAAAGGAGGCTAATTAAATAACCATTTCAATGAGGCCAGTGCAGTAACGAGCTCCAGATGTTTGGGATTCCACGGACAGTCTCTGAACTGGGGAAGCAATGGTGGGTGTATATATGTTTGTTTACTTCTCCCACCCTAAGCCTGACTACTGCTTTCTCTAAAAGCCAATGAGGAACAGGCCTCTCCTAAAATACCCGTTGGACTTCGCCTCTTCGCTCCAGATTTTGATCCGAGTTACTCTAGGCCAATGTAACCCATGCAGGCAGTGGCAATAATCCAGGTATATTATGGCATAATTGAAAACACAGCTTGGCTTTCACTCTGTAAATAGTCTGTTCACAATGAAACGACAAATGAGCACATGAGCCTATACTCGCAGCTAGCCAGGGCCGGATTCTGATCTTTGAGTCTCTGTTAAACAGGTGCAAATCCAAAGCAGAACAAGAATATATGGAAAATTATAGCAGACTTAACCCTGGCTTGCTAATGGATTTACTCAAGGTGTACAACCATGTGAATATCAGAGGAGTTTAACTATGTACCTATTTTCAAATTGCCCAGTTTTGAAACAAACAGCTCCTGCAGCGTCTCTGTGTCTGATGTGATGACCCTTGCCACAGGGTGTAGTTTCTTTAGACCTCTATTTTCAATTCTGCTACCTCAGGGGGATGAAAAAGCCTGGGAGCTGTTCATGGCTTATACAGAGAGAGCGAGATGATTCTCAATGTCATATTTCTCTCTTGGAAGACATCACTTTGTTGGCAGAAAAATACTTTGCAAAAATGTGTCAGTTACAAAAAAATATATTTTTCAGGTGTCATGAGGAGAAGAATCTGTGCCAGCATGTCCAGATATTTTTTTAGTTATTATTCTTTTTCATTATGAGATGCTTAAATTCTGTTTTTTTAACTTAAGCATTAGAACAAATCACTTTGAATGAGATGAAAAGTCTCATTTTTGTGAAAATTCTTTTCTTTGGGATGTTTTGTTGTTGCTTTGGCCTGCAACAAGCTCCCCCGCACACCCCACCTGCAGTGGAATTTCCTGTGAAGCACATCCAGTGATTTGTGCTGCCTTCTTTGGCAAACATTTTGTGTCAGTGGGTTTGTGGAGACTGGTAGCAATGCTGCTCCTGTGCGGCACCAAAACCTATAAACACTGCAAGCTGCACTCAGTCCCACACAGGGATGTCTCTAAATCTCTACCACCTGGTTTCCAAGATGACAAATATCATACACATTACATAGCAGTGAGCATCTATGATACCAGGCAAAATTTTCATACTACTCCACTGCTAACCTCAATTCCTTTTAGGTACTTCCAGATGCTACCAGATGGGGCTCTGAGCAACCTGATCTAGTTAGCGGTGTCCCTGCTCACTAGAGGAGGGTTGGACTAGATGACCTCTAAAGGTCCCTTCCAACCCAAAACATTCTATGATTCTACCAAAAATCCACATAGTTCCCAGTAAGGAGAGAAAACAAAGTGGCAGAGATGACTGTGTCATTTGTCAAGCAACAAGGACAGTAAGCGATTAAGAGTATGAAACTGAGATTTCGGATGGCAATTTAGCCACACCGTAATGACAGCATCCTCTGTGGCCTTCTCCAGTTCTGGGTGTCTTTTGGTCCTGTGCTTTTAGTCTTTCCTTCTTTCCCCTTCTCCCACAATCTGCAAGAACAAAAGTGTTTCCTCTCTGGCCAACAGAAGGGTCTAGCCCCTAGAGCTTAGCAGGCTGGAGAAGGATAGGAACGCTGATGACATTTGGTCCTTTGCTAGGCTGAATACTAAGGAAAGATGGCATAAACACCAATGTTGCCAGCTGAACTGTGCTGCACGGTGATTCAACCCATTATTACTTGATGCATATTATTATTAGCATTTTCTGTGATTCAGCCAATGAATCTAGCCAAGAGGATGCACTAGAGGAAGCAGTATTGCACTGTCAGGTGGAAAGACTAGTTTACTTTTTTCTCATCTTGAAATCATATGATTCTTTATCACCTTCCCCTTGGCCTCATTCAGGGTTTATGAGAGGGAAATTGGCCAGAAGTCTGTGAGCATTTGCTGCTCTCAGCATTGCTATCTACATCTATTTTCTAATCCTCTGCTTGTTGGTGCATACATCAAGCATAAATTTATCCCATGCTAGAGGAAAATGTAATGAAAATTCTTTTTCCCTTTTTCCTCTTTGTCCTGGCCATAACATGACCCCAGATACTTAGGATCTGAAATTCTTCCCCTTCTACTGATGTACCATGAAAGTAATTAAAATGTATTTGGAAGATGCATCCATAGTACTACCTAAAAGGACACAGGCAAGTTAGATCCTCATGGAGTCCCATCGTTTCTACTATCATGGAAACACCATCAGTCTACACTTGGAAATATTTTTCTTTCTCATTGTGCCACTGTAGAAGTCACTGCACCTCTCCTTGTTTCTCCTGTTTCTGTTGTTATTCACTTACAAAAGTGGATTGTTGTGAAAAATTTGGTTTCTTCCTTTATATTTGTGTACAGGTTCAGAGGACTTTGAATTCAGTTAGGGTCTCTGGACACAGATGTAAATTGAGTAGGTACCTGCAATACTAAATATGTTTGGGGTGAGATTTCCACCAGAAAGATCATTCAGGCAGAAAATGTAACTGCATGGCCTTGTGCTTTCTGTTTCCCCAAACAGGCACCTTCATACATGCTTACTTCCCCACAGAAATGGCACAAAGTGATTTTATTTTCTCTTCATGCTTTCTGAATGCTGTGGTTGTCTCTCTAGAGATGATGCCTTTCTCTGCCAGAAAAAGGAGAAAGAAAAAATAAGAAGAACACTATTTTTCTCATTTTTTTTATTATCTTTTGCTAAAGGTTTGGTGGAAGAATGCGGATCTGCTGACCGCTGCCTGTCTTATGATCAACAGATGGTTCCACTTCTGAGGCTGTCAAATGTGAAAAGGCAGGCATGAGCTTATTATTATGTACTGGAGATTTCACAGGCTTATACCACTGCTATAAAGAATTTTACAAGAATGAGCTGGAATCCCACAGTGTCACATTCTGGACATGGATTTCCCTTACGTAAGTCCTCTTCTCAGCAAGTTTTAGGTGCAGATATTCAAGGTCCTAAGGACAGCAGGATGTGCCTTTAACTGGCTTTGGCTAGGTGAACCAAAATGCTTATGTCATGAGGTTAACTGCTACCTCTGCAAAGTATGGTTCAGAGTTTGGGGGCAGCAGTTGGCTGGAAAGCCCAGATGGCTCTCCAGAGCTCTGCCAAGGTCCTCAGCCTGGTCTTGCATCTGGGGGGAGAGCCAGAAGCAATCCTTTCACCTCAGTCTTGGTTTCCTTGCAGCAGGGATCTGGGAGGCTGACACACATGAAGTACAATGGCAGTGGGAAAAGACAGCAACAGGAGGGTGGGAGGGCAGAAGACGCAACTCCTCCAGAACCCAACAGGTTGCTCTCAACTCTCTCACATCTTCTAGCCTTTCCCCTCTCCCTCACCCCTTCCACTCTTCCCTCATATCTCCAAACCTTCATCTCCATTGAGCTGTCACCCATACATGTCAACCTACCCACTGACCCCTTTGCCTGAGGAGCCAATGCTTGCCTTTACCGTTGCACCGTGGTGGAGGTCTCAGTGCTGGGGCTGGACAAGTTGCTTGCTCACAGAGCACCACACAGTGATACAAGTTGGCTCCTGAAAGCTGAATAGCCATGTAAACATGGCACCATGCCCAGGGTAATTAGTGCTATGTCTCAGGGCTAATTGGGTTGGGCTGTCAACTGGTGAGAGGAAGGTGAATGACTTCTCTTACCCAGCACATCTGCCTCCCTTCCCTTGCCCTGCTGCAGATCCCCGCTTGCTCCTGAGGCTGTTAGGAAAACTCACCTGACGTCAACAGAGAAGAAACCAGCTACAGCACCAGCTGCCCATAGCTATTTTTGTTGTGTGCAGAGAAAACACTTGTGAAAAATGTAAGCAGTAGAAAGTGTGACAGTAAGCAGTTGGTCCCTTTGGTTTTTTTTTAGCTTGGCCTCAGAAAATTTTCAGATGAAAGGCCTGGAAAGGAAAGGCAAGAGAGCAGAGGAGTGGATGTCGTAGAAGGGCAGACAGCCTCCTGCTTGATTTTACCACTGCTCCAAGGGTTTTACAAGCAGGTTTTGAGGACAAGTGGGAGGGTGCTGCAGGCAAGATGCATTCATGGAAGTTATGAGAGACTTTGAAGAGGAGTAAATATACTCTAAATTTATGTGAAAGAGGCAGGTAGAAGGAGAAGGAATAACTCAAGAGTGATCCCTAACTGCTGGTAAGTTCACAGCGTTTTTCTTTGGGTGGGAAAGTGGAAGGCTTTATCCTGCCTTGGCTGCATTCCTCGAGGCAAGGATTGGTCTAGCTCCCCTTGAAGTCAATGGAGAGAATCCCATTGACATCAGTGGGACTTGGGTTTGGGCCATAATTACTGGAAAGCAGTCTAAATGGAGAAATGTCTGCAGCCGTACATAGCTCCATTCCAGGTTAAAAATAAAAATAAAAAGCGTATTTGCAAATTTAACATCCCCAGCACTGTAAATAGATGCCTCTTTCCCCCATCACAGATGCAGCACTGTTCAGATTGACTGGGTATCTTATGCAGCCAAATGGCTTGAGTTTTCCCCCAAGGCACAGAAAGAAACATGAATAGAAGAGGAAAAAAATAGAAGAGGGAAAAAAAAAGAAGAAAACAAGAAGAAAAGTTGAAAAAGAAACCCTGCTAACAAATCCTCTTGCTGCCCAGACAGCAAATTTACTGGAGCATTTCATGAGCCCTGGGCTTCAGAAAAACACAAAAATAAATACATCCGTTGTCTGGGAGAGATAAAAGTTTATTTCACATTGGTTTTTTGAGCACGAACAGTTGAGGGAGTAGCTGCTTGAGGTCTGTACTCCTCCAAATGTAACATCTAAGAAGCAAGGGGCTGCAGACCTGACTCCCAAACCTTGCTTTGTTTCATCCATGATGCTAAAAGCATCTAAAACCAGCAGGTATACCCTCAGCTGGGGCAAGTCGCTAGCATCCCTGCACTCCCCCACTGCCCCTCTCCTCCTTACAGCTCCCCTTCCAGAATCACACAGGCTCTTTCACCTGCTACCCCTGGAAAGCAACAAAAGATATCAAGGTATGTCTTGATACTTGCAGTCTGTGGGCCGCAAATGAGGGACGATAACCTTGCACCTTCCCACACCTTGCGCTGAGGCAGGACACAGCATGACCCAAACGAACAGCCATAGGCAGGAAGCTGCTGGGTTATGCGCACTTACACTGCGCTGCCCCACAGGGAAAGCCCTGCCCTGCAATCGCATCCTGGAAGGATATTTGCTGATGAAGCTAGCAAATAGCTTCACATGGATTTTCTGGGGTTGCCTGGTGTTATTTTATTATGAAAAAGCACGAATTGATGGCAAGACTGTTACTGCTGCTTGAAGCCAGGGTCTGTTTGTTTTGGTTTGTAGCTCCATTCACTTGGCCAAATAGTTTGATCTGCTGATGCCCGCAGAGCTGTTTTGAATGTGTAACCACTAGTGTAACATCCTCTGGTTATTGTGAAACATCATTTGTGAAAACTGCTTTTATTAAACCATTGCTTAAGAGGGAAACTGAAACACTCTTACTAATCATCTCATGCTCTCCTATCTGTCTGTCTGTGGAAGACGTCTCCTGGGATTTCCTCTCTAGCATGAATTCATCATGAGCCCCCTTGAAAGTAGGTTTTGGATCAGCCCCCTGAGAACAATTCCAACACTTAAACCTGGCAGGAAGACAGCAGGGTTTTTCTCTCTATGCCAGTTATTTGTGCGTGTAGGCTGATGTCCTTGTCAGACCTCAGAGGAAGCAATAAGTATTTGGGGCCAGATTCTTCCTTGCTCCACAGCCTGGTATAGACCTTTTCTGCATTGGCGCAAAGTGGGTGTAAATGTAGGACCGAAAGAGAATAGCTTACACGCTGTCAGCAGTAGGGCTGATTGAATAGCTACACCTGTAGGTCTGGGGACAGTCACACTGAGGAAATGTGATTTATAAAAGAGCAACTTACTGCTGCCAGTGCTTCTTACTGCTTGGTGCTTGCTCCCTTCCCAGACATGCTCAGCTGGATCAGACAGAAGGTCCGTCTCATGGGGAAACTCTGATGCTTTTTTATGAACACACTACACAGCCCTTTCCCTGCTCTATCCAGTAATCTTCCAGTTAGTAGTCTGGGGGTTTACCAAACCTCGAAATCTCTGGACCACCCGTGGCACTAACTTCTATGCACTTGTAAAAATCCTTTTTGAAGCCATTTATCCTTTCAGTCTCCACCGCATTACATGGCAATGAATTCCACATTTCCTGCCTTACAGGAGATAGATGAAGGCATGTTTCTTTTTCTGTTTTGGTCTTTATTTTAAAATTGCTGTCTTATAGACTTTGTGGGCTGCCTGAGATAACTGTGCATCTCACAGCTCCTCCACTGTGTTACAGAGCAAATCCTTACCCTTTCAGCTTCATTGTAATAATTCATTATTTTATAGGTGTCTATCACTTCTCCCCTACACCTATCCTTTTCCAAGCTGTCCTACTCTACTTAGATTCTAAGTATATTTCAGGCTCTTAACAATCCTTTTGATCAGCCCTTTGAGTCAGTTTCCACTTTCAGAAAATAAAAATTGCATGAATTTTTCCACTGAAGGATGTCAGAGTGCTTAACAAACTTGGAAAAATCTGAATAAGTCTGATAAAGTAATCTTGAATGTGCTTTTATTAGTGTGGTTCCTGAGAAGCTGCTATTACAACTGTATATGCACTGTTACTGACCCAATGGATGCTGGAATAGTGATTTGGAAATCTTCTGTCTGAGAAAAAATGAGGAATTTCTTTTATTCTTGCTTTTGGTCTTTATTTTAGGAAGCAATCAAACTGCTCCCAGCTGGGTGGATCTTTGTTTCCATCTTCCCTCTGGTGCTAGGCTATTTTAGTTATAACTATGTCCCGCTAAAAGTTTAAAACTCATAAACTGTAGCTAGCTTAGGAAAATCATATTCACAACAACATTTGCATGTGTGTACTTTGACCTAGTGGGACCATGTTAATTTGAGAGAAACACCCAAAGTGCAGCTAATTAGGGATGCTTTTAATACAGAATGATGTGGGGGAGACCTGATAGAAATCAGTAGCTACAAATGAAAATTTGGGGAATATATGAATTACGGAAATCTGTTAGTCACCTGAAACTTTATCTACTTCTTTGCCATAGTGAGAAACAAGCTTGTGTATTCCTCCTCAGAAATGTCTAGAGTCAATAACTGCAAATGGAAGGGCATAATTTAAAGCATTTCCCCTCTCCTTTGAGGGAAACCAAAGGGGTTAAGCACACAGCTGATTTCATGAGGTATTTTGTAATTGCATACTGGATTTGTGTCAAAAGAGTTCAACTTCTGTTAAAGTCCCCAAAGAGGGGCCCACGTTTCCTCATTTTGAAGAATTCTTCTTTTCTGTGCTCTGTTCAATTTTGAAACCCTGGCTACAGCCCAGCTGGAACGTATGGCTGTGGGCTCCTTTGAAATCCCAGCTCCCGCCTCCCTGGGTCCCCCCTGGAAGTTGCAGGATCGAATGTGATAGCAGTAGATTCATCAAGAGCTAGGAGACTCTGGTGTCATGGAGAGTGATTATGAAATGAAAATTCCTGAGAAGAATTAGAAAATCACGTCTTCCCTTTAGACCCCTGCAGGGCTCTTTTTTTTTTTTTTTTTTTTTTTNTTGCCTTTGGTACCCACACACCTCATTTATCCAAACACCTCTGTTTACACAATAGCAGGATTTTTCCAACAGCTTTTGGCCTATTTCTCTTTCCTCATCTGACACCATAGTTCCAAGGAAGTTACTTGGAAAGGATATATTCGAGGCTGACACAACAGTCATGGTGACTCAGTATATTGAAAGGTCAGTGTCATTAAAGCAGTTCTGTTTTCACTTAGTCAAGTATTACAGCATCTTCTGCAAACATATTCTAGCTTAAAAATGATATATATCAGGAAAAAAAAAGAAGTCAAATCTGAATCTAGTATGTATATTCTGATGGGACACACCCAGGTGTGCTAAGGGAGCTGGCCCATGTAACTGCGACACCACTAGCAATTACCTTCAAAAGGTCTTGGAGACTGAAGGAAGTTCCTGAGGACTGGAAGAAATCGAATGTCACCTCTGTCTTCAAGAGGGGCAAGAAGGAGGATCTGGGGAACTACAGGCTGGTCAGTCTTATGTGACTGATGGAACAATCTTGGAAGCCTTTCCCAAACATATTAAGGACAAGAAGAAGATTGAGAGTGGTCACTATTAATTTATGGATTTACAAAGGGGAAATGATGCCTGAAGATGGCCTTCTAGGATGAGGTGACTGGCTGGATGGAGGAGGGGAGAGCAGTGGTTGCTGTTTATCTTGACTTTGGCAAGACTTTCAGCACTGTCCCCCATAGTTTCCTCATTGACCGACAAATGAAGTGTGGGTTAGATAAGTGGACAGTGAGGTGGACTGAAAACACCAGCCACACCAGTGGGATCTCAGCAAACTGGTAGCTTGATCTTCTGTGTCTTACTCTGTTCCTAAGTTCCTGGGGTTTTGGCCCAGGGAGTGCTTCCAAGGGAAATCATTTAATAACAGAGCCCTTGAGAGAGGGGCAAGGGGTAGCAGAGCCAGCTCTTTAGGCCACAGTTACTGGCTGAGCCTCTCACTGAAAAGTACCTTCCTGGGGCTCCATATCTGTCCAGTGCTGATCCTCCTTCTCCCTGCTCATCCTCTCCGACCTTGGCTCCAAAGTCCCAGGCTCCATATGGCCTCTACATCCCTCCCCTAGTCTTTGGCCACAGTGACAGGTGATGACATTTCATCTGCTGACAGAGCAACCCTATAGCTGCACCATGACAAGCACGTGGTCTCTCTCTTCAGAGAGAGAACAGCTTTACAAATGGGGGGGAAATGTGACAGTGGCAACCTGACATCGTGGGACTACCCGTCAGCCCCTGCCAGCAAAGACAATTGGGGCTGAAACTCTTTGTAAGAGGAAAATTCAGGGGTGGAGGTAACACTCCAGTAACCCCACAAAACTATATCAGAGCCTGAAGATCTTCAGGTGGAAATTGAGAAGTGCTGTGATAACAGTGTGAAAAAAGTGGAAATCAGGTGTCTTCATTCAGGAAGCATGTCTCTCCATTGTTATAAATCCACCACTTCCTGCTTCCCCTTAATTCATTTTAAGCACCAGTCTCTCATCTGTTGTAAATGAGCAAAAAAGCCATTAAAAAATTTGGCATGCAAAGTAACAAACAACTTTATTACAAAGAAGAAACTACATTTTAACTATCTTTTTTCCTGAGGTCTTTTAATGCTTTTTCTCTCAGTTTGTTCCCTCTACTTCTATGCCACGGTTTCATGCTTTCTGTTTCAGTGGTATTCAGATACCAGAAATCCAGAATGAAAAAAAGACACAGAGACTTCACGGTGGCACTCTGCTGCAAGAAATCCTCTCAGTTTTACTATTAATGGATTCACACTGATTTCCATTGTTCTTTCAGTGAAAACCGGTAGTTACACTGAAAACAATTCCATCTAGACTTCTCTTATCAAAGTCTAGAGACAAGGTAAGACCAGGGTTACAATATAAATGTTTTTGAAAAGTAATGAAGAAAACTGGACACAGAACTGTGAAAATCTGTCTTACCTGCCTGCTGTTCTAGTTGTTGGGCAGAAATTTTTAGATGTGTAAGAGAGCAATGCAAGCTCTTGCATGAGAACGCACTTTACTCTGCAGACATTAAACGATAAATCAATGCAGAGGATGGTAGTAATATATCATTGACTGTGCTGGACTTGCATTACCTATGCAGGATGTACACGGAGTGTTGCTTTGGTTTTAACCTTCCAAGGATGCTCTGTTTTCATTCATTTGTCCATCATCTTCATCTTCCCCACTCCTTTGTGTGAGACCAGAGGAACAGATGCTAACACATAGGCACAGCTGGACAGGAAGTTCTGGGGTGATAAAAGTAAAATCATGCTTAGTTTTCATAAAATCCCAACTCCTGAGTGGATCAGCAAAATAATTTCAGATTGTGTGTCCCCCTTTTACCATGGCAGTCAGCACCTCTGGGACTGAGATGAGTTGGACTCTGATGTCAGACGGTGTGGAGCAGAGTGCTGGCAATGTCCATCGTGTGGGATTTTGCATATTCTTTACATCGTGACTACTGGCTGTGGAGGAGCTGAACGGACCTCAGTGATCCAGGATGTTGCCCAGGGAAAAGAGGGGCAGCCACTGCCTCTGGGTGCTGATGTCCCTACCTTGGTACAGGAGTGCAGCTGGGCAGGGCTTGTGAGTGCTAAACCTGCTGAGGGAATGGGGTCTGGTTTGTCCTGAACAAAACTTTGACTTAAGGTTTCAAAGCAGATTCTTCTGGAGTTGCAGTGAGCGCTAGAGGAGTTAAATGGACAAAAGGGGTGGCAGTGTGTACTCCATGTGCTCCAGACCCCCAGGCGCACACCTGGCATGCTGCACTCAAAGGAATGATATTTTGATACCTACACTGAGGGAACTGAACTGGATGCCCTGCTCCCTGCCTCACTCTCCATTAACTCATGTTATGATCAGATGCCTTTCATGCTGAAGGTGGAGCGTGATGGGAAAACACCCTCGTACCTCGACAGGAGTGTCACGAAGGTCATCCCCATTCCCCTACTGGAGACATATGATGGAAACTGTACATGCGTAAATCTACAGGCATTCCTTTCCTCAGCATGGAAGCAGCATCTGCTTTGGCAGCCTGAACACCAGTGACCAAATCAGCCTCCTCATAGCACAAGGCACTGCAGCGTTTCTGTTAATCCTTCCCAAAGCTCCTCTCTGGGAGCCTGTGTAATTCTATGCACAGTTTAAATTGGCACCACTGCCAAAGGACACCATTCCAGCTGTTTGTATGCTTTCATGGTAAGCCAAAACAGGGAGTTAATTCTGCTGAAAATGAAACTTTTTTGTCATTATTTTTGCTGGGTGGACTGATGGCCAGCGTGAGGCAACCTGGCATGGAGGCAAGTGGGCGAGGGCACGTGGAGGGCCTGCCGCTTGCAGGAACAATGTTGGCTCCATCTTCAGTGAACCACAGCCCAATGTTTTAGTCTGATCGCTGTAGCTGCAATTTTTTTCTTCTATCATGTATCATGTTACTTGTACAGTGCTTTATTCTTGTTTTATATTTAATCTGTAAAAGGAATTTTTAGATGGAAAAATTGCCATGTGTGTATCTTCCTGGAGGTGTCTTTCTCTCGAGCCAGTATAAATGAAATCAATTTCTAGGATAGGCCTCTTTTCCTCAAGTGTATTGTAGAACTCTCTAAGAAATGCCAACTCCCATCTCCTTGGCACAAACTTCTGCTTGTTACTCTCGGAATAATTCAGCCCTGTTTTTCCACAGAGCACTGAGCAAGAGTTACCATGCAAGATCTGAAAACATCAAGGCTTAGGACCCGCCTGTATCTAATATCTGTAAAATATAGCTATTTATCCCAGAGAGTAACAATATATCATTGTGACTGCTCTGCCTCTGAGGAAAGAGAAAAGAAACCCATAGTAATGAACTCACACAATCATCTTTGGTTTGGCAAGTGTCACTGTTTGAGATTTGATCGACTGTAATGTTTATCCAGCTCTCCCCTTTCAAATCAGGGAAGCAAAACATGAAAGAAATGAAAATATTCCTGTGCGGTGGGGTTTTTTTTTTTTTTTCTTTTCAGTAAAGCAGAGATCACACCATGCTTGTTTTAAAGTGCTACCCACTTGGGACCCAACCTCCATACTAGCCCTTCTGCATGCAACATACCTTTGCACATAAAAGGGTTGGTTTTGGTCTTGTAATTTATTTAGTTTCATAAGTTAATATGACCTGGCACAATGTTTTGCAGGTTGCAGTTCTAACGTGGTTTTTGGGTGGTACCAGCTTACTGGGTCTCTTAAAATATGCAATACAGCTCACCTCTGGCTTATCTACCAGATACAGAACAGAATAACAGCCCCATTTCTTCTTCTTTCTCGTGTTAGTGTTGGGAGTGCAACACCACACTTGCAGCATGGCAGTTGCAGAAGGATTCCCATGAGAGATGGGAGATGACTTTGCCTTCTCTCAGGAGGTTGATTTGGACACTGGCATCGAGACCATCAAAGCAGATGCTTTGGAAAAAAGCAAAATGTAGGACATCCTTTTCTTGCCTCCTCTGTGGATGTGACAGTGTCCTTTCTCTCCCCACTTCCCATTCATCATAAATAGAGCCTGGCCATAGTATGGGCTTATGGACATGGAGACAGGGAATAAGGGGCTGGACTCAGCTGCCAAAATGTAGGCATCTAGTGCTATTTCAGCTGCTCAAGGGATCAAAGGCAACCTCACATGTCTGGCAGGTACGACACCCAAGGCTCTCCAGGATGGACAGCTGGAAGGCAGAGTACCTTAGTGCAATCAGATGTCAGCTTCCAGACCCCAATCTTCACACCTCTGAATTTCACATCTCCATCCTATAACACTGTAGACAAATGACTTCCCACCTCTGCTTCTTGTTTGAACACAGGGTGAACAAATTAAATTGGAAAATACAGCTTTGTCATAGCAGAAGTGCTCACCAAGAATAGATTTGTCACCTGAGCTGGTAGACTCTCATCTTTTCCAGTTAGCCAAGATGTTCTTTACTTCAACTAACTTGCTTCTCACTGTGTGGAGGTGAAAGATTTCAGTTTTAGATGGGTAGAGCAGTGTTGAGAACTACAAAAAATGTAGTTACAGGAGGTTTACGCTCTAAGCTCTGTTGTGTCAAGATTTATAAAATTGATTTGGGTAATTAAATGCTCCTTATGTAAAGGTGCTATTTATAAGGGGATGCACCCATCTCCTCAAGCCAAAAAGCCAACTATTTTTCCCCCAAAGTTGAGAAGGAACACAATCGATGACCTAGCTAGTGGACAGCTGAGGAAAAGCGAGGTAGATCCCCTTGGCTTTTGCTCTGAATCTCCCACACTCCAGCACCAGCTGAAGCTGCCCTGCCTTTCCTTCACCACCCTCCCCTTGTGAAAAAGCAGAGGAGCAGGGGACCGGACACCCTTTTGTCACCGTGCACCCACAGCTCCCGAGGACCCCAGAGGAAATCATTGCTGTTGGCACCTTACTGTACACAGTCCGTTTCAAACTGCCCTCTTCAGAAGTCATAGTGCCAATTTGTTTTATTCAGACTCACAAGTAGCTGTTGCCTCCCAGGCCACGGAGGTGAGCTGTGTCTTCAGGGATGCTGCATTTGGCATTTCTTGTCCTAGACAGCTGCCTTGTATCCTTTGCAGTAACCCACGCAGTATACACTAGGGACTTTCAGACAACTACTTTACATCTTCTTATCACTGCTCCCTTATGGAAATGCCATCCTCATACTGATGAGCAGGGAAGGCACTCGGTCTCCTGATGTTAGCCCCCTGCATTTCACCTCTTTGTTTTCCAAAGCACAAAAACAGAGAAGCAGTCCCCGTGTCTTGACCCAGGGACAGACAGAAGACAGTACAGCCGGGTTGCTTGTTGTTTATGAATAACCAAGTATCACCAGGCATAGAACTCCTCAGAGACTTTGGGCGCATGATGCAAACCTCTGCCAGGGCCATTGATGTGAGCATGACGGGGTGTGAAGCCCTCCCAAATAAACAATGTTAAGCAGTTACTAGCAAATTCCTCAACCTTGTTTATCTATGCACAGAGAACATGTCTTTTCTGTGTAGGAGAGTGCTGCAATCATCTTTAAACCTGTTTGGTTTTGGTTTCTTTATTCCGAGTAGCTTCCAGGGTGGGATTGATGCCCAACAGTGCTCATCTGCAGGAGTGTGGGGCTTCTTCTTCTGCAGCCTGCCCCAAACACAACTCACAGCTCAGGCCTACAGTATGGCAAGGACAGGCTGTGGCTGGGAGTGAGGAAAGCAAGAGTCCATGGTCTGATGATCAGTGGAAAGCTAAGGGAGCTACAATACCCTGCCCAGTAAGGAAATAAGGTGAGAAGGTATGTGGACAATCTGGCCCCGTGGTATGAACACTTCCATGTTTGCTTCATACATGTTAAGCACAGAGATAAGTTCTCTTGGCCTCTGGGCTGAAACCCCCAGCTTGTGTCCAGATGGGTTGACAACGAGCAAACACAGGACAATGTGGACCTTCTTCATGTAAGCAGGATTTCTCAGACTAATTCTGCTGTTACTCCTTGCACTGGTTTGACTCCCCCTGCTCCGTCCTTCACTTCAGGGGAATTACGCCTGAAATTAGATTGCATCCTTGCAGGAAGAAGGCCAGTTTGGAGAAATGAGGACATGCAGGATCTTGTTTAGTAATTAAATCTAGCAGATCAAAAATGTTGCTCTAAAGTAAACCTCTTTTGCAAGAGATAAGTGTTAGTATTATTAATAATAATCTAGACAGCACGGTTACCATTTAATAACATAATTGTGCCCTTTGATGGAACCTTTTATCCAGGGATCTCAAAGGGTTAGTGGTAATGAAGTTGGTGTTGCTGAACTCCAGGGACAGATGTAGAAACTGAGGCACGGGAAGGTTCTTAGTTCATCCTGTCAGATAAAGTGTGAGAGCCTGCAGCAGGCAGATCGCACAGAGCTCTTTTCCTTCTGCACCTTCTGCCTTTAGCCACAGGCTGGAGATCAGCAGCTGCGCGGACTGTAAATCAGAGGAAAGGCTTCCCTCTGTACTCCTCACAGTGTCTGGGCTTTCAGATGCACACAAGATGTTGGATCATGCTCCTTTCTTATTGAGGAGGTTATAAAGGACATCTGTGCCACAGGTATGCCTTGAGTGGTGCAGCCACAGGTAAAGATATGCAAGAAAATTAAACATTAACCTGAGTCTCATCTATAGGTAACTGTTTCTTATTTATTGCACTATCACCATTGCTCATTAAAATCACTCCCTGAAGCACTTGTGAAGGAAAGAGGCACTCCTTCTCCCAGGGTAACTCTGCCCCTTCAACTTACCCTGGGGAGTGCTGAATGTCTGCTTCATCATAAATTGGTTTAACCCTAGATGATAACTAGGATGTGTGATAAACAGCCATATCTCAATGTAGTCATTCTGTGTGTGGAAGACATTGGGAAGAGAGTTAGCAAACGGTCCAAGCACATATTGAATCAGATTTTGTTCCTGAACTACTGAAAAGGTCTGTTTCAGGTCAAAGCTGGGGTCACTGACAGGCCAGCAGAAATCAAGTTCCTGATGCAAAACCCCTTCATTCAGGGCATTGCCATCTCAGTTCCCCCTTCCTTTACACCCCATGGAGATAGAGTCACCTTCCAGACAGAGAGAGAAAACCAGCAGAAGCCAGAGGTGAGGTCTGCCTTCTGGAGGTACTCACTTCTTCTGGTTTGTTTCTGTCTTCTTCCCCGCTCTTCACGAGTTGCCTCTGCACGAGGCTAATCAGGAGGAATTTCATTCTCCTGTAGTGGCTATTTTTCAAGTGACCTCATGAAAAGCTATCCCAGTGCCAAAATAAACAATATATTCTGGTGATCAGTATCACTACAGAGATCTAGAATGAACTGGCCTTTTTTTGTCATTATTTTTCTCTCTTTGCCCTTTCTCAGCCCCTCTCTAAGGCCAGCAAAGCAGTTGCCTTCCTGAACGAGTTTGGGTCACCATGACTCACGGGCGAACTCAGCGTCTGAGTTGCACTCTCTGGGGCTGGTGGCAAGCCTGTCCAAGGAGGCAGGGGGCACTCCACTTGCTCTGTGGTCAGTTGTTATAGCATCCCCAAAATATTAAGCTGACAATGGCTTTTTCACCAGCCAGGGCTGAGACTCATGCTGCTAGCATCCTCATCCTAGGTTTTCTCACAGCACCAAATATAGGCATGACCTTAACATTTTGCCAGGGTGCTACCCATGCTCTTTGTCCAGCAAGTGTCATCTGCAGCCTCAAGGAGGAGTAAACAGGAGAAGTACCTTGGAGGATATTTTATTGCCTTTTGTGGAGAGGACAAGGCAACATCACTAGAAAATAATGGGAAAAATCCAGCAATGAGACCTGGCAATTCTCAAATATTCCCTGTGGGTGCTCCTGGATGTGAATGGGAGGCGTACAGCGTGAACATGGCTACAAAAAACAGTATTTCTGCTTCCCTCCAAATTGCTGAGCCAGCAGAAGAACCAAGTGGGAGGAAGTGGAGATAGGCTGGGAGGTTGAAAGTTGACTACCTCTCCCAGTCATTGATGGATGGGTTGACTGTACTGGGGCTGAAAAAAAGACCCTTCCACCCTACGTCACTGCACCTGCTGACTGTTGTGAAACCAAAGCTGTGCAAGTGTTGTGTGATGGCAGTAACTGGAACAGCATGGGCCCCGGAGGCAGTTTCAGAGCAGAAACTCATTGCAGCAAATGTAGGAACATGCCAAATTACTGCCTGGTTTTATTTTCTTGTTTGTTGCTTTCTGAAAATTGTTCTCTGAGGACAAAGATGTTATGTTGAACATGGGCTACCAGCAGTGTTGGAGGTTCCCCTTTGAGGCTGTGGGGAATACAGTGCAAGTGAAAATCTGCAACCTGCTTCAAACCTGGCTGAAGTCTGCTTGTGATAGATAGAAAAATAATGCTGGGGCTATAATATACAATTCTCCATTTCTTTCTGAACTTAACAGAAGCCCTTTGCCAGAGGCTGAAAATTCATGTCTCCTGAACATTTGGGGAAGAATTTGCAGAGTTAAACCTTCAGGCTAGTGCATGTAAAACTTGATAACTAGCTGTTTATTACTTCTGGTCAACGTTCAAAGAGAAGATATAAAATAGTTTTGTACCAGAACAATGAATGCATACAAAAAAAATTTACAAATATTATAAATGCAGTAAATAAATATTTAGGATACAGCAAGCAATTCCAGAACACAAAGACATAGCAAAGCACTGGGCTTGCTGAAGTCCCTCATGCAGGCTGCTCCAATCTGTTGCTGTGAAGTTCAGATAAGCCTGATAATAAACATCTTCATAGTCTGCCAGACGTGAACAAACTGTCCTCTCATTTCTGGTCAGCGCCCACAACACTAAGTCTCAGACCATTGTTATTTTCTTTCTCCACCCTATTTTTTATGAAGGGGAGTGATGGAAGGAAGGAGAGGCATTTGTAAGAACAGCTTGACGTTCTGCCGTAGTTTGCATATTTATCTCTTTGCCCTTCATCCCAGCTCTGAAGGATGAGACTTGGCAAACTGCCTCCCTTTAATAGCACTGCCACCCTCCTCCACCTGTCAGGAACCACTTCCCCAGAGCTAATATTTGCTCCATTCCCAGAGGTTCTTAGGAACAGCAAGCTTTAGCCTGTAATGATCTTGCCTCTACCCAAACCATTACAGATTCCTTCCCCAGTCCTCTTCCACCACAGAGTGCTCTTGGCCATTTGGACAGGTTCCTGGAAGAAGAAGAAGCTGTTCAGGGTTATTAAACACATAGGAACCAAAGTGGATCATGAAGCTCCTGAGCTGCAATGTAGGCTGTACTACACTGTCAGCAAATCACATTTAAATGAGTTAGTCCCGGAGTTAAAAATAAACAAATAAATAAAACCCCAAAAACACACCACACACACACACCCCAACATTGGGGAGGAATTTCTATGGCTTGTTCTGCTTCCTTTGAGCCAAATTGTGCTTGCCACACCCCTACTACACTCCTGCTTACCATGTTCCTTGGGTGATCTCTTCATACAGGAGCTTTCTTCATTTCCCTGGCAGCTCTTTTATGCTACCGTGAAGGGACCTTTCAGGTACTTGTAGTGTTGTTTTGCTATAATAAGACCATAATAAAAAGCTACCTTTTTACTGGTGAAACCACCTTATAGTGGTGAAAGGGATAATAGAGGAAACTTGGTCCAGTGGATCTACCTATGAAAAGAAGCTGGACAGGATACATGGTATTGGGCCCTACAAGATGGCAAAGGTGAGCAAGACTAATCCCTTCCCATCTCAGAATGAGGTCTGAGGAGAAGGTTGCATATATGAATACTTCTGAAAAAAACAGAAATAAAGCAGCAGTCCCTGCCTGCAGTTACCTGCTACCTATGGAGTCCTCCAGAATCCTTTACAAACATGAGGTGAGCCCTGGGACAGCTAGGGCTGTTGTTTCCAGCTTTGGAACAGTGTTAATCAGTTATGCTTTCTGGATATTAATTCCTTAAAACCTCCCAAAGCTGCTAGAGAACACTTTTTTCCCAGGGATAGTGAGAAGTCCTTGCTTCCAGCTTGCAAACCGTAATGGCAGTGTTACAAGTCTCTTCAAAAAGCAAAAAACCAGTCTCTTTAAAAAGCAAAACTCAGTGAGTCCCAGGGACATTTCCTAGTGGTTTCACGAAGCACAGATACTCATTTTTTTCCCCAAGGGAAGCACAAGGGTTGCCAAAAGGCTGCGGAAGCAGAACAGAAACTGGGGTGCTGGGCACTGGCTGCCCAAAGCCAGGGGCACAGGGGTGGGAGGGGGAGGTGCAGAGGAAGGGGAGCACGGCTGGCTGCGGGGCAACCCCAGTGTCCCAGCTCTGCAAGGATGGAGAGGGAGCCAGGAGAGGTCTGCTGCAGCAGAAACAATTTTTTTCTCTGCTGTACCTGTGTGTAACCAAATGACCTTGGCTCCCTCAGTTGGTAGGGGCTCCCAGATTCAGGTTTTCCTGGAGAGTATAAGAGCAGTGAGGCTTCCCAAGAGAAACAAAGCTGCGACAAATAAATAAATAAAGGGATGTTTATGTACATGTTGGGGAAGTGTTTGTTTCTAAAGGGGTCCTTTAAATCCCGGGTGATTTAATAGAGTTAATTGCATAACAACATCAAACAAGGTAACAGACTTTCTCCTGGATTCCACACATCTTGAAACACTCTTTTTATTGGAGAACCTATTCCAGACCAGCTTGAACTTTCTCTCAGACAGGTGCCAGGGAGACGGACACAGGGTTCAAGAGCCTGTCAGCACTCAACAGTGACTGCAGGTCCCTGACATGCACTTTTTACTCTTTATAGCTTCATGTTTAGTGTTGTCTGGGATTTACATTGGTGGAAAAGCTGTACGTAACCTGTCTTACTGAGGTAAAGTCCTCCTGGTGATCACCAGTTCTTAACAAGATGCAAAACTTTTTGTTTGCCTTGTGTTTCTATATGACACCACTGTAAACATTAAGTTGAATAGCTGGGAAAGAGAAATGTGTGGACTGCTTTATCTCTTTCTGTCTGTCTCTCCCTTTGTAATACTTTTATTTTTTCCTTTGCTTGATTGCTTTGAATTCTCTTTACTTTGGTCCTTGTCCTTAGACACAAATGAGGTATAGTTTTGTTCAGTGGATCAGCTGGCTGGCGTGAGAGCCCTCAGGACCACGTGCTGGTACCCTTGTTGGGATGGATGCACCACTGTGTTATATGCTGCCCTCGCTGCCAAGTGATACCTCCTTGCTGCAGTGCTAATGAGTGAGCCCATCATGCTAGAATTTGGAGATCCATGGGACAGCCACCCCAGCACAACTCCTCTGTGGCTTTTCCCTTCACTGATGAAGGGCCACACGGTATGAAAGGCAAAGCTTGTTTTTCAACTTGACCTACAGATATCAACCTTTACATCTAGGCAAGAAACGATGTTCAGGATACCAAGACAAGATCTACAGCCCTTCTAAGGCAGTTTGCAGTCTTAGGACTCTTTAGCCATTCTAGTAGCAACATCATCACTAACCTGTTATCCCTTATTCTTCCACAGCTGTTGCTTCCTTTTCTCTTTCCTCCTGTAGCTTTGACTTTTTCTTTCTATGTAAGTAATCTCACAGCACTGAGGACAATCAGACCCACTGTTTCATGCCAGTAGTCTGTATAAAAGGAATGACAGCTACTGAAAATGTATGGGCCAAACAAAGCTCTCAGAACCCCTCTGGCATAAGCTATGATCCTGCAGATTCTGGTATCCTAGGGTAAAGAAGGGCTTTTTCCTGGGGTGCTTTCTAATCAGTCATTTCCTATTTCAGTCACTACTAGAGGTGCCAGGGGAATGAAAGCAGCCAAATGTATTGTAACAAATTGAAGCAGGGCTATCTTGGTACTGGCAAGAGAAACTGGATAGAAAAACTCCTGTGTATATGTATTTGCTCCTGACTCAAGCCCTGTTCAGTGAAGAAATGATGCATGTGTGTCTTTCTGTTCCCACTCTGCAGGGCCAGCTGGAGGTAAGCTATTGCGTAATGGAGTGCTAGGTGCTGCACAAGAAGACATCAGCCCTGAAATGGATAGACTTAGATCACCTGGTTTTGCATCTGTGAAACTAGTAAGGTAATAAATTTCTAGTTCATGGAGATGTCAGGGAGGTAGGGGACCACTGGCTTCAAATGGATGTGAATATGTGTCACAGAGTAAGGAAAGATTTGGTGGTGCCTGAGTGTCAGGATGCAGATTCCAGTTCCCACTGCAATATGTAAGCATTTCCTGGATGGACAAAGTTTGATTCCTTGTGAATTAAGACAGCTAGTTTTTTGGTAGGCTAACCATGCTGCAATCTTTGGTCAATCACATATGCATGATTATGAATAAGTGAGTGCATGTGATATGTTTTATTAACAGACCAATGTCTGGCAGGTTTTTATTTTTAATGGAGATGAGACTTCTGGGGTCAGATGTACCAAATATGAAAACTTGAACTCTCACAAAAGAGTTCAGATACTAATTTTTTCCTGTACCTAGTTAATTGAAGGCTCTTGCTAGACAGGCTCCATTTATTACAATGAATGCAATTAAGGTGTTGTAATGTTCCCGGCTGTGTGCTCATGACCCAGCTTTTATAAAACCAGGATAATGAGCTTGGCAGTGGATTTTCAGTACTGTTAAAAGGTTGTGAAGGAGTTGCAGAAATTAAGGTGATAAAATGACACACACTCTTATGCACTCTGAGGCTTACTTTTGTCCCTTTGAACTAATTATGACTCAGGCCCTTAATGGACCACATACATTTTGGGTGCAAATATGTTATTCTTTCAGCATGCATGCATATAAGTTTGTGGAAATACATTAACTTCAGCAAGCACCACCAGAGGAGAAGCTTTAGTGTCTGGTGGTCAATCTAACTGAAGCCAGTGGGGTCACAGCCTGATTCTGAGGTCTCTTTGGGGCTGTGCAGGTTGGTAGATAATGCTTGTTACCTAATGCAAAGCTAGGAGCCCCAACATGTGCATTCCCACAGATGGGGGGCCAATTCTTCAACTGCTGCAATTCAGCATAGTGCCACTGATGCTGATTATATTATCCAAAATCTTGGTCTTATATTTTTTTTCTTCCAACAAATGTGAAGGACTCCTTTATCTGTTTTTCAAATGTTTCAAGTCAATGATCAATTTTCAAGCTTCAATTATTTATTTATAAATAAAAGCCATAATTATTTATTTCATACTTCTGTTTAAATTTCATAATAAATTTCTTTAATAGTAGTCACAACCCCAGTTTTGTTTTACTTTGCTGAAATGAAAGTGGCTATAGACCCACCAGGCTTACATACAGATATTGTGTTGTCTTGACAAGATGGAAGTTAGTACAGAGATCTCCCACTGACTACACTGAGGCCAGGTTCACCCATAAAGCTCCATCAAATAATTATTAAAATTCAATAATGAAGGTTGCTATGTGACTCCTTTGTGTTTTTGCCTCTGCCTTCTCTGTTTTCTTAGCACCACAGCCTGAAGGGAGGCTGACAGGAACGCAGTTTGTGGCTGTTATTCACAGGGACTCCAGGATCTGGGATTTCAGGGGTAATTACAATGATTGCTATTCCCAGCTCGGTCACCGATTGTGCAAAGTGGAATCTCAGAAGAGTTCCTCAGCTTGTGAAGCTGTCATGCTCATTTGTCTAAGAAAGGCAGTTGCAAGCCAAAAGCAATCATTAAGATATTAAGGACAAGAAATTGTCTGCAAGCACCTGAGTCATCATAAGCCAAGATTTTATTCACCCCCATCAATCAAGGCATCAAGTCTCATGCAACCTTTCACCTGGTCGGAGAGTATTTGATGTCAAAAATTCCATGTAAGGAAAGGGAAATAGGTACTTCCACCTGTAAGAGGAGAAATAAAGGATGGAATTCAAGCTCACATAGCTCCGAAGAGCCAGTGTCTTGCTAAGCTCTGTCCTTTCAGAGGCAGTTCTCAAATTCAGTATCTTACTGCCTGCCAAAATCACTAGCTTTTCTATCTTGCATTTCACTGCAATGTCTACAAAGTGTTTGAGTACAGGAAACATTTCACACATTGCTAAGATGCAGCTGGAATGAAAGGTTTCAGCTCTTCCCACATAGATATCAACTGTTTGGATCTTTTTCTGCCTGTTATCTTTAACCTTTTTGCAGAACAGACCGCATAATGCTTTTGTGTGTTTCTCTCAGAAGAAATTTTCATAGTAAACTATTTTGTTGAAGTTATGGGTAGATTCTCAGTGGTTATAAACTGCTCTTCATTCAGGTCATTGATACAATTGCCATATGACAATTTCTGCCAGCTGAAGATCTGCGCTTCAGTCTATGAGACCGTATCAGCATACAATTTTCCTTAGTCATCTGATCCAGGAGATGCAAGTGGAAACCTCTCTTTACAATAAAAGGATATTTGAGAGTCTTCCACTTCCATCAGCAAAATACTTAGTACAAGCTTAACTTAATGTTTGTGATCAGTGTAATAGCAGCTGTTTGAGTGCTGTGCTGAATCAGTTCCTTCCTTCTTCTTTCAGCCCTTCTTTCTCTTTGAAATGCAAACACTATCAGAGATTAAACTGCAGTTAACGCAGATAGGCTTGTAAGATTTATTAAGCACAAATCATGCAAACGTTTTTGCAGTATTTGCCCTGATCTGGAGTTAATTTGGCTCCTCCAGTTCTGAAGCAATGCTAATTTCCACCAGTCCCCTGCACTGTCAGGTTCCACTGGCAGCAGCTGCTCTGTGCTCCTGCATCGTGTCAGGCATGATACAGTTTATGCAGGGTGAGGATGCTGTTTATCACAGCAGGAAGACAAGCTTCCACAAAACCACTTTGCAGAACCCTAACGCAGGGACAATTAGATGAGTCAAGCGGACTCTCACCTCTCCCAACCAGGTCCCCACATGTGGAATTTGACCACACCTCTCCCAACCAGGTCCCCACACGTGTTTCAGTTAATTTGAGACTGTGAAGAATGAAGATTAAACGTAAGCTCCACAGCCAGTGCGTATTACTTCCAGCAGACTCATTCCTCAAGGAGGAATGGTTCAGGCAAAGGTCTGTATGACCCAGAAAGGAATTTGATTAACATTTTCCAAAATTTCCCGATCTTTCTTGTCCCTCATGCTTTCCTGAAGTTCTGACCTCTCACTGATAACAGGTTCTTTTCACCCTTTATTTTATTCTCCACCCTGTGGCTCAGCAAAGTCTGTGTGAAAGCTAATTATTAAACTTTGCCATGGTCAGTGAAAAGATGTGTTGTGCTAAATTATCAAGATGCAATAGTATGTAATTTTAGTAGCCATCATTAAATTTGATCGTCAGCTATCCAATATTCCCAGCAAATTACACATCACTTCATACATGAAAACACGAACAAACCCACATTTCACTCCCACATGTACAAAGCTCAGTTAATTCAAATAAGTATCTTCACATAATCAGCCCTGAAGGATGGTGGTTGTGTGTACAGCCAATATTGCATCTTGCAAAGCACTGTTTTGGAAAACCAAGACAGCACAGTTCTAGTCAATTTAGTAAATCCTAGTTTAATTTCACAACCACCTTTTTTGTTAAGCTTAATTCATCTCCTTTCCCTTTTGTTGGGATGTATATCTTCTTGCACATACTACAATGAAACAATTAGAAGAAATGGACTTACACTGGGGAAGAATAAACTCTTGTATGCTAGATCCTCCTACTGTATTGGCCAAGAAAAATACAGTTTAACTTTGTTCAGGGTCTAGGCAGGCACAAGCCAGGAACTGCTCTAAATAAAATGTTCATTGCTTCCTACATAGCTGCATAAGAAATATGTGAAAACAGCAAATATCTGTCTACGGATGTGTAGTGATTTAGATATGTGATGTTGTGGCTACAGTGCTTGGGAATGCCAGTCTCTCAGGTAAAAAACCCATAATACTCTTGGAAATGAAGGGGGATGTTTTTGCATTGACTTTAGCAAAGGCAAACATGGTGCAAGGACATTTTAAGCATAATAAACATTGAACAGGCTTCTGCCCTTTTTACCTCACAGCTTTGAAAGGGAGAGGAGACCAGTGGTTGCCAGAATGACAGCCAGGAGTTTTCATTTTGTAGCTGGATGGAGAAATATGGGAATATTTTACTCTAATGTTTCCAAATCAGTTGGATTTGCCCTGATTTCCATTTCCCTCTTATGCTTGTATGCCTACTGACACATTCAAATCAAGTCTTTGAGGAGCCTGGCATACCAAACCCTTTAATTTCAAAAATGAACAGAAGACAACAGGACCTGGAAGCAATGGGATATTCTAGGAATGAATTTTTGTGACTCGTCATTACAGCTAGGTAAGGTAGTATGAACACTGTAACAAATAGCTTCAGATTTTTCCATACCTGTACCAAGTCCTTTTCAAAAGATTCATTAATGATGTAATTTTTATTTTGGACAAAATCATGCTAACAGAGAAAGATAATTTTTACTTGTGGCAGAAAAACTAATTTTTAAAGGCTTCTTCCTTCTTCAGTATCTTTATATGAGAAACTAAACATGTTTTGACAGAGTACTGGCAAATGAGATGTTCCATTCCAAATCAGCATTTCAAAAAGTCACAAACATTTTCTTGTTTCCCTGTTTGTTCTTTTTTTTTAAATGAAATGCTTGATTTTCAGTGCTTCTTCTGGGATATTTCAGGTGTCTTCCCTTTTTGTTTTTTACTTCTGATTCCTCTCAAAGCTCTCAGTTTAGTTTGAGAACAGTTTAGCCCCTTGGTCATGCTGTCATGAGAAGCACGGGTGGCTGAATTTAATTTAAAGGTGTGTTCCCTCACTAGCACCTGACTGACTCAACCTGTGCTCTCAGTGCACACTAAACTCACTGGCTGTGTTTTATTGTTTTGCAATAAAGGAAGGGCTATGGCTATTTCTAGAAGGCAAGGAAATCCCTTTCAAGCTAAGTAAAACAGTGGTGTTGGGACACGCCCAGTATCACTAGCACTTTTACCAATCAGACCACAATCCTGTGGTTTGTACTATACAACTTAAGAAACCAGGGCAAGTTCCTCTGAGCTGGTTTGCCTTCTTCCTTCATGCAGCGGTGCCTGCAGCCCTGACCTAACCCCCTTCACTCTACCCAGGCCTCTGCCAGTGCAGGTGAGGCTGAATGTCTCTATCCCCCGTGGAAAATCCCTGCCTACAACACTGGCTGCTTTCCTGATGCTGGAGGATAAGCACCTGTACTGTCATACTCATCTCCTGGCACCCAGTCAAGGACGTGTTTGCTTCTCTCTGATGAAGGAGGAATATTTGGGGTTTTTTTCTATCATACATAGTAGTCTGTCTTCTTAGTTTAATCAAAAAGCAAGAAAACATGCACTGTTTTGTGCCAATGGAAGATGTTTGCAGAAAAGCAGGCAAACATACAGTTGGGCCTCTGCCTAGTTGCCTGACATCCCCCAACAGTTTGTGCTTCATGATTTTCCGACCCAGAGACGGTGTCTATGTGTTACAAGCCCTGGACTGGTTGCTCTCCTAGGGATATGCTCCCTCACTGTGCTGCAGGCAGGGAGTTGGCAACTTAATGAGGTATTAGTGAGGAGTCACCTCCCTCTGAGACTGCTCAACCCTGGCGGCTTCAGTTTGTGCCCCTCCTGCTGTGGAGGGGTCCTACCTTAACTGTTTTCATAGAATTATTTTTGATAACCCCAAGATCATATCCCTGACTAGTCAAGGCATGAGCACAATTCTCATAGTAAGAGTTTATTTTAGTCACTTGCTACATGATAGAGTACAAGTAACTACATCATTGTTCCAGTTAAGGTCCTCTGTAACTGGCAAAGATAACAACCCGATATTGCTAAACATATATAAATGGTCTGTGCTGGTCCACCATTTTCAGTGGACCAAAAAGTCCCTGTTCAACACAGGGAATCAAGGGAATGACAGTGGGGTACACAGATAAAACATTTGTTCAGCACAGCCTCTTGCAATCTCTGCAGCTGCTTCTTTTCTTCCTTCCTTCCTTCCTTCCTTCCTTTCTTTCTTTCTTTCTTT